>CAJQUW010013469.1:0-269087 GCA_907163375.1 Prostheceraeus crozeri
TTTTTACTCGGTTTCTCATGGGCCTTGTCACAGATACATTGAAAGGATTCGCTAAGGCATCGGTTGTGCCGGAGGTGAGGACAGACGTTTCTAAGATTCTGATACGTGATCTGAATAACGATGCAAATCTGAAGGAAACATCGCAAGTGGATCTGGGATCTCATCCACGCAGAATGCTAGAGTTCGGTCAAGCCGCTCGCTATTACCTTGTCGCGATAGTGGATAAAATACTTGAGAGGAGTCCGCTGAAACACGATCTTGTTAAATACGGTGCATCACTCTCTCCGCTTGTCATTTTGACCAAGTCTTCAACGATTTCCGAAAAGCGTTTTGACGTTTTATTGAACAGAATGATCGATTCCAACTGCATTTCTGTATCTTAGGCTGATTCGGCGAAGGAGGAATATTCCGACTTCATACAATCTGATCTAGCGAAATAGGAACTTCAGGTAAATTTCGTCGGTATTGCATGTATTAATACCAAAATTTTACTGCGTGATGTTAATTTCACATCGACAAACATCGATCGGACGACCTCTACTGCAGTCTTCTACGAAACAAAGTAAGTCTTCAACACCTGTGGCAGTAGTGAGGAAGATTTTGGTCTTATTCCATGGTCAAGTGGCAGTAGGTGGTTTCAGCATAAACAAGGATGAGCTAAAAGAGAATCTGCATGAGAGATCTGTCTTGTCGCAACGTGTGGTCCATGACGCCATTCAGTAATATGGAGGGGTTCTGTATGTTTCGCTAACTGCTTCATTGATCGAATCGGTCAAGTGTTCATCCCGGCGCACGTGTAACTAAAAAGGAGATCAACAAGCTAAGAAAGGCAAACGTTTTGCTGAGCGGGATTGTGAATTAAAAAAAATTGAAACTCAAAATTCGATCAAAAAAAGAAACGGTGTGAACTTGGCAGGAGTAAGCATACCTCCACTTTGAACACAGCGCCCCCCCTCGGTTGAGAGTGGGTTGTCCGTCCGTGTAGACTTGGTCGGCCGACCAGGTTGGTAAACGCCAGAGTGAATGTGGGATGTTTTGGGTTCTAGCGTCTAAACGGCTGCTCCAATGGTAGATCTGGGCCAGATTCGGATTCAGCGTCAAATTCTACATCCGTAGGGTGATTTCCCGCGCCATCGGCGAAAAAAATTTTCGGACGTCCCCCCCCTCGGCAGCGTTGCTTCCAACTTTGGTTCTAGAGATCGTAGAAAGTCGTGCAATAGCTCGTTTGAAAGCTAAGAGTGAGACAAACTCACTGAAAGAAACGGCTTGTTCATATCTGTATTCGTTTAGATGTGAGACGCCATTTAAGATTTGGGAGATTGGCGAAAAACGACTACTGGTCTGTATCTTTATACAGAAAGCGTATAGAACCTTTAGGTGGTATCTTACATGAAACAAGAGTGTTGATGCCTCGCATTTTTACTTCAGTTAAATTGGTTGTAGATTATCTAAATGAAGTGATTAATGATCAACATATTTCATTTTCTGAAAAAGAAGGTACTTTGTCTCTCACTGTAAGTGGAAAAGGTATTGAACTAATTATGGATAAAACTCTAATGGACATTTTGGGTTTTGATCAAAATATCTTTAAAAGTGGTACTGTAACCAAAGCTAGCGCAGACATGTCGCTATCGCGTCGTATTAACTATTTTCAGATATATTCCAATATTGGTGAAGATGTACGTGTGGGAGATGTTGAAGCTCCATTGCTAGCAATGATACCATACCAGCCAAAAAGCTGCAGTATTTTATCTGAGCATACTTTCAAGAAAGTGCATTATACAAACCTGAAATCAAACTACATCCCACAAATTGATATTGCAATTTATGACGATGCTGGTGCGTTGATTCCTTGTAACAAGTATCACACTCCATTTCCGAATGAAGAGTTAATGCAAAAGTATGCTAATATATTTTTCCAATGTGATTAGTATGGAAAGTGAAAATAGAGATTCGTTTCTAATTTACTTACCCAGTAATGCTTCTATGAATAAATTTCCCAAAAATAAACCATCAGACTATCGAGTAGAATTAAATCGCCCACTACATTTAGAAGGTGTATGGGAGGTTGGCGTTTCTAGTATTTCCTATGATAGCAATATTCAGAATGTGAATGATTTGGAAGAAATGATATTGGCTCCTCGCACCCATGATGGAATAACGATGAATAATGCATTCCAGTTCCCATACAATTTAACATCAGATGGAAAGTGGAACTATGAATGGATTCAGATAAAATCAGATTATTATGAACCATTTGGGAATGAGAAAATTATTAAGGCGTTCAATAGTGGTAATACTTCCATCATGAAGAATAAAAATCAGAAAGCTTATGAGTTTACTATGTATCATTGGAGTGGGAGACAGTTCCTTCGCTTTCATTCTTTTACTAAAGGTCTTACACTGAGGTTGGATAATGAATTCTATCCACATCTCGGTTTTGGCCATGGACTACATCTAACGTCAATTGCTACTGCAAATGTTAAAAAAGTTTATTCAAATCGAATCAACAAATTTCATTATAAATTTAAAATATTTGATGAAGATGTAGAATGTGAAGAACGCATCATTTTGAAAAAGCGTGGTGTTCAACCTTTATCACTTATTGAGTTAGTAAAACGATGGAATGAGACTGTGGGTAAGAAGTATGGAGAGAAAATTATGGCGGACAAAGATAAGTTGGTTATTCAGAAATATAATGACAAACTTACAGTTTATTTCTCTCCAACCTTGCGTCATTTTGTAAGACATCATACACCTATTACTGGAAGCGGTTTGGTTTATGCTTCTCATGAATATCACACTAAAGCTGATTCAGTTAATGATGAATGGTGGGTGGACATCTATGGTGATCGCATCAAGAAAATTTACCAGTCTTATGAAGAATCTTAAGTTGCTATCAATATAATGCCGCGTCTATATCATACAGTTGAAAGCTTCATTCATGTAGTAAATCCTTATATACAACAGAAGTTGAAGCATGTGATGAAAAGTAAATATGATGTAAAGACACACCACATTTCGTTTTCAATTGAAAATCAACGCGTTGTTCTGAAACTGGGTGATGACATTCAATGTTAATCGAGTAAAAATTTGAAAAAACTCTTTCGTTTTTCAATGCTACAAAATATGTTTACTGCTGCGCATACGATTGGTATAGAAACACCAATGACACTTGATAAACATGAACAACACCTTTACATTCAAAGTGATTTGATTCTACCTATTTCTGTTGGCGAGGAAAAAGAACACATTTTACGTGATTTCATTCATAAGGATGCTTTGTATGGAATAGTCGAGAAGATGTTTCAACCTATTTTCTACCATCCTGTTATCAAACAAACTATACCATCTATTTCTATAAAAATTACAAATGTTCTACATGAGTGCATCCATGTCAAAGATACTAAATCTCTCGTAACTTTAGTGTTTCGGAAAACAAAATGAAGTCATCGCAAAATTTTATTGAAATAAAAATATGTGTATGAAAAAGTCTTTTCACAGATATAGGGGGAATGGGCTGACTGTAGGCATATATTCACAAGGAAGAAACAATCTAAAGCAATACATAAAACAACAATGAATGTCAACAAACGCATCATCAAAATACTGATTTGAGACTGAATCTATTTACACATCTCCTGAATGTGGTAGTGTGAGTTTAATTCTTCTGGTTAGTGATATGTTTGTATCAGGATGACCATGTGGAAGAGATATGTTATGCCCTATCCAACACCTCTGATCTTCCCACGCTGAAAGTTCTCGCTTTCTAAATGTATGAGTTTTTACCTCATGCGTCTTTGATTTTAAGATGGTCATGTTGACAAACGTTACACACTTATTTTGAAAGGCCTTCTTATAGACCCTATGTTTCATATTTACAACAATCGATTTAGATATGCCTTTTGCTCGCTTAATACTGTCACTGGAGTCTTTTGGTTTCATAGAATTCATTTTAGGCCGAAGAAGAATCATTTCCTTAATTTCTTTTCCTGCCATTTCATCTTTGAAGCATCCTAATTTTGCTTTATTTTTAGTAGAGTAAAGTGGGTGATCTGTAGGATAATTAGACGTATCAAAATAATTTTCTAAAGATTTTCCTATTTCATTGAAATTTAACTCTTTATGAGCAGCGACACTTAAAAAGAAACTGTCTGTATCACCACCCAGCAAACGCAAGTCTTTAATTAGAGGGCATTGTTTTAATATTCTATAGAAGAGTTGATACATTTCAAGCTTGGAATAATCTAATGCAGCTTGTCCAATGTAGATGGGCTTGCACAATTCTACTTCTGATTTTATCATTTTAACACCAACCAACTCATCATCTATAATATTTCTATCAGTAAAGAGAGGTGATGTCGCTAACTTTTGAAATTTATCATTATGATTCACAAGTTTATAGTTAATACGTTTTCTAACATTCTCCATCGTCTTACCAAAAAGACTATTATTCTTATATTTATAAAAATCCTTTTCAAAATTATTTTGGGCTAGTGCACGTTTCTGGCTGTTACTATCAATATATGGTTTCAGAAAGGCTTATTGTCTAAATTTGATAATGCGGTGAACTGTTTTTAAAATCATGCCCATTTCTAAATAAAATTTTAAGATAGAAAAGTGGACTAGATAATTTTCTTTATCAAATTGAGTAAGCAAAAGTTTGCGACAAGGCCTATACTTGGGCTGTCCACTCCCTTCTAAATATTTATGAAATTGTTTCATAAAGTCCGAAAACATATCTTCAGTCACTTCACCTGATTCGGGCGCAAGTGGTAAATCCACAGTTTTATTTTTAATACTATTTGGATAGATGAGATCTACCTCAAAATATCCCCAATCACCATCATCTGGAATAGTTAGTATGGTTGAAGGATTGGAGAAATGTTGAATTTCACTATCACCTAGCCAGCTAAACTCAGAGTGAGGTAGAGGTCTGGATAGTGAACTACCATATAAATTATTCTGGTCATAGTACTTTAGATGAATCTGATCATCATCTACTATTTTTGATTTTATTTGATGTCTATTTACAAATGTGAGACCACTGCGAATTCCTCGCTCAAATAAATTATACATCTCTGGATCTTGTAAAAGATGGATGCTCTCTCCAGTCATTTTAAGAGCAGACTGGAATGACATGGCTGGAAGACTGACAAAGTGGACAGGGTCTAATTTATCGTCTTCTAATGTCACTCGTCGAAACTCCTGAAATACATCAGCCAGCAAAAATACATCTAATTTTAGATAGGCAATCATATAATCGCTAAACGTCTGACAGTCAAATTTTATCCATGCAACTTGAGCATGATTGTAATCTTCTACCTTACATTCTATACCAGTCAAATCATTTTTAAATTTGTCTATTGATGGAAGAGAAGTCTCACTAAGTTTAGAAATGTTGTCAAAGTATGCATATGGAAACACTCCTTTCCGTGTGATGACTTCATCCGTCAAGTTAGGATATTGTTTCTTCAAATTTTGAGTTAGTGGAAGAGACTTAAGATTTTGAACGAGAGATGCTAGTGATGAATTCATGAATTGATAGGAACCTAAAAATTTTATATCAAAGTATACTGTCTTATTTTCTTTAGTCTTATCAACTGGTACTTTTGCTGTCATGGACATAAATTTTTCCCTCGTTTGAGCTATAACATTCATCAACCATCCCTTCATTTTTCCTAACCCCCTTTTATTATCATATGGCTGTCATAGCCTTTGAAGTTATGAAAAATAACGGGTAGAGTGCGCCGTTTCATTCTTCGAGAAAAATTGCATCTTGAACACAGTGTGTTTCTAAATTTACCAGTGATGTGATCATGGTCACGCACTTTCTTAATTTTACCCTCATCAAGCGTTTTATTACATTTTGAGCAGACTTTACAATTTTCAAATTTTACCTGATCACACTTAGTTCAAATTTTACCTGAGCCACACTTCAGTGAGACGGATAGATGAGGTGCTGTTACTATAACTATCATTTGTATGCGTGTGGTGAAGTCTATGTGAAGATAATTCAAAACGTGTTTCAAAAGATAGAGTGCAAAAGTCGCAAGTAAAGGAGACATGTTGAATAGAATCATCCTCACCTCGGGAGATTGATGATGTCTTGGGTTGACATACACGTTGTCTGATGTATCGGGCGAGATCACGCTTCCTTGTAAAGATGTGACCACAATCAGCACATTCACGCTCATTAGATTCCCACGACTGTCCGCTTGAGCTTGTACTAACATCACCTGAAAGAGAAATCATTCTATCATCTCTATTAAAGTTATAGTTTATTGTTACAACAATAAATTCACTTAACAGCTCTAAAGTTTCCTCGAGAAGGGAGTGTTTTGGTGATGAAGTAGATGGCTGAAATTGAGAAAGATGATATTAACCAAACGTTTGAGGGAGATGAGTGAGGAAATCTTCAACTTACCATTTCAACGAAAACAAGTTTAAGTATGATACTTCAATGTTAGAAAATTGTATAGTTTATCAAAATAGAGACTTCACTTATTCTCAATACGTGTGAAATATAGAATGAAAAATAAGTCTGTTTCCCCCCTTTTATATACTCTCATACTCGGCATTCATTGGCTCTTCATTTGAATGGCTACTTACTTGTACTTAAGCACTAAGAAATCAAGTTTATAGCATAGAATTTGAAGTCATGAATTCGCCAACAGCAACTCTCTCCGTGGACACATCAACTTGCCATCCCGCTCCAAAGAAGGTGAAGTTGGAGATGAAGAAAACAGTCGAGGATATTCCAAGTTTGGAGTATCCGTCTCTGACTGAGAAAGAGGAGATGGAAATGGTGTATGTGAGGTGGAAGTACCTACTATACAACAAGGAGGATGTGTCGAAGGAGGAGGATATCAGTCTTCTCCATGACATACGGAGATGGTACAGCCCATCGTCTCAACCCAGGAACGAGATTGAATGGGACTATGTATTTGGTGTATTGGCTGCAGCCGAGGAAAGACTGCGACAGCTGAAATGTGACTGCAGTAACTGCGAATCGCTGTGGGACGATATTTGTACTGAAGAACTTCTAAATTATTTGTAATTTCTGGATATATGTTTCATTTGTTATATCTGTCTGTTTTCACTTATTTCTGGGTAATGTAGTCATCAACATCATAGTGAAAATCTAATCATTTGACAGCTCAGTATAAATCATAGCAGCTGATGCTAGACACTATCATTTTTCCTAAATACTACCTCAATCACAGCGAAAATATCAAAAAGTAGTGACATGTGGTTCTTATTTATTTAAAATTAAAGCATACTTGATCGTTTGGGAGCATCTGACACTCTTCTCTCACGAGTTGTTTTCGGTGTCCACTCTTCGTCCGTCCAGATAATTCTTACAGTTTTGTTACCACTCTCCTGACTACTCATGCCTTCATCGCACTCATTGACGATCACAAAATTGTCATTTTAGCTGAGATTGGTATATGTTGCAATCTTTTGACTTTAACAGTCTTTATCTAAATTAGAGTGATTCTGATTGGCTGTCGAGGAAAGTATTGATGAATATCCTATATAAATCAGGAGATTGTAGCACTTTTCATTCACATCATACGATCGATCAGGCTAGTATGGCAAATTCTTCCGAAGCCTTAAAAATATTTTCCACAAAAGTTTCGAAGTTGTCGATGAATGGGATGAGGATGTGGACAGCGGCAATAAACACAAAATCACCCAAGTTGTATGGAGTGAGGGCGAGTTCACGCCGAAGACGACGCGACTTAGAAGAGTGCCGGATGCACCAAAGCGAGTTGCATCACAGGATTTATGATGACTTGAAACCAGTCCCACTGAACTTTGATAAATAAATCTAAAGAACAACATGTCTTTGTTTTGCAATGTATTGATCTAGAAATGGAAATAAAGGGAAGAATTTAGATATGGGGTTTATTGTATACATGGTTGCAAATGTCATTACATTTATTATCGGTCTACTTTTCTATCAAAAGAGATCGTATCATTAGTAAAGAGAGAAGATGTATATGTTTGCGTGTGGCGCAAGAGTGCCCTCCCATTTCATCCCTTCATCATTTAGTCTCAATAATAGAGGCAGTTTTTAATAGAACTCATGATTCATTCTCAGATAACGTATGCAATGGAGAATTTAAAAAAGTAACCTGCGGCAGATAGCTAAGACTCAACCGATTGGCGTTCAAAGTGCTACGTTGAGCGAAGAGACCACGACGACCGTTGGAAAGTCGGATTAAGGTAAGTCTCAAGCCCTTGCCGCACTCATCACTACGATATCATCCGCTGTCTCAACAGAGATCGCCCACCAACAGGAAGAATTATACCGAAGTTCTCCGTGCCATGCAACGTTAAAGTTGACTGATAGGAGATACAACTTTATGATTATATTTTTTATATTCGTGTGATAGATTCAGTCAGACCAAATTCTGTCCAGGGCAAACCACGAGGAGGTACTATCACATTTTGCCCCATGTGGTCTCTTAAAGACCGATGGTTCGTTCTCGGATACATGTCTAGATTTGGCCGATTCCGCTGACAGATTTTCAGTCTCTCTATGTCAGCGGCATCGACCTCCTCTACTTCCATCCGACTGTCAGAGGGTGGAATATATCTCCACTCTGTTGAATCGGCATCATCGGTAACCGATGAGCCGATTCGAGCAGGATTGTTATAGACTCGCTCTCGCTCCTCCATCTCTGAAAACTCAATAAATAAATTTCTCGGTCTAAGCCGAGTCTTGTCAGGAGAGCCGACTGTCGTCTTAGGTGTGTTCATGGTGGAGTATAGAATGAAAATGAAAGTGAAGTAATGGTTTGTATACCCTTCTGATACAAAGACGACTCAGTCTTTCTAATTATGTGATAGATTCAGTCAGACTGAAGTCAGTCAGACTCCAGGGCAAACCACGTGGAGGTACTATCACTTTTTACCCCATGGTCCCAAGTAACACAGATACGTTGGTACTACTTTGGACCAATGTTGGCCATTTACAATGGTCAAAAGTTGGAAATGATACAGCGGGCCTACATTGGTTCTATGAAGGCAATCCAACCTAGAACCGATCTTGAGCCAACGTAATCCAACATACTTTCGTGCGATGGCCATCCAAGCGCCGCTCTAGCCATCCTTATGCCAACAAACGCCAATTTAATCCCACTTTATTGCCTCTTTAAGCCAACGTAACCTTTAGCTGCCGCGGATAGCTTATATTGGTCAACCTAATCCCACCGTAGCCTCCCATTAGCAAACATTAGTCGACTTAATGTATTAAATGTATTGCGACTAAACGCGATTTTCACTTTTCGCACTCGATCGAGCACGAATTAGCGTGATTGTCAATACATCGCTCTTGATCGAGAGCGAAGAAGCGTGATTACATCAAATTTCGAACTCGATTGAGGGCATTCATCTGAAGCGTAGTTCTAATTTTGCGGCGATATCTGACTCGTTCTATTCTTACATTGTTACTCCTTGATGTGTCCGACTAGATTCAAGTGCTGCATGAGTATGAAAACATATGAGCAGCTATTCCATTTATGAAAAAGGCTGTCTTTACCTTTTAATTGAGTTATCGAGAATGAGCACGACTTTGACACATGTGCGAAGCATTTCGACAATAATAAATTCAAAAAATTTATAATATTTAGTGTTCATGTAGTATTGCTTCATAAGTATTTCCAAGATTTTTTAAACATGTGATTGTACATGATGTTTCGCTGCTCGAAAACTCCATGAATAGACAAGAACAGCATTTCCGGAAACAATCAGTTCATGCATTTTCCTTATCAAGTGGAAGTTGAATTAACCGTGCGAATACATACCGATCAGCAACAATGCAAGAATAAAACGAGTCTGTTATCACTGAACCTTACCTTGTCATACCGCTGGCCTACTTTGAACTCATTAAATCTTCTACGGGAAACAGTTGTCCTCTGCAGCAAGCATTTGGATGTTGGTGGAATTGAATCATGAGCGCAGTGCTTCATCATCTGCAAAGTAAACCCATAGACGTGTATTTCAAAAATGTCTCAATTTCTCCAATTCGTAATCCCGATTCTTGTCTTACCGGAATGTGTTGGAACTCCTGATGCTGTAGCCAATGCAGATGATTATGTCAAATAATTCAAATATTTCGTGAAAATGATGACCAATATAGCAAACACTTCACCATAATCACTTATAGCTCTGAATTTAGGCAAAATGGACTGAAAACTAATTAGAAACATTAGATACAAGGACATAATGACAAGCAAATAAGATGTTGATGAGTAAGAATTGAATCATGAGCGCAGGGAACTGAATCATAACACGATAAGATATAATTAAGATGCAAACATAGTTTTGGTTAGGTATTGACAAAAGCACTGAGTGCTGAAACCACGTCGACCAGTCTGTATAATTTTAGTGACAAATAAAGTTTATGATGATACATAGATCTTCATGTTAATGATTCACTTGCTTTAATAGATATCCTAATCAACTTTGGAAGAACTAACACTGGAATAGATATAGCAAACAACAGTTTAATAGGCAGAGGAGGCTGTCCCTGTCCAATTCAACACTGTCCAGAAAATGTTGCCTTTTCCATGATGAACCATCACCTTGAAAAACACACAAGAGGACTTCTTCCGGGAACTGTGCCTGAGGAATGGCTTTCACAGAATCGAAGATTTGTGTGTTTGTGTAACTGCATCGTAGCCGAATCGTATAGGACTTCTCATAACAAGACATGTTCTTCTCGTCTTGCTTCAAGCTCGCACCAGGACACTTCTTCATCCGCTGTTAGTGAAAATGAGAGTCCTCAATTACCTACTTTGAATGAAGTTATGTCATTACAAAGATCCACTTTGAAATTTGTATCAGCCAAAGCACGTCAAAGGTTCGGCAAAATTTGCTCCGATGCCCTGAAACAGGTAATTCAGTGGAAGCGTGGACCCACCTTTTAATGATCCCGAAATGTGTTTTACCGTCATCTAAGCGGGCTGGTAAGGGTAAAGCTCACAAGATCTCTATCAGCAAATTGTGCGATCAGTGGTCGGATGGCCAACTTGCAGAATTATGGGAAGCAGCAGTTCAAAATTCGAAGCCAGGGGGCAAGTCAAAGTTATCGAAGAAGGATAACTTCAATGACCGCATGTCTGTAGCAATTACCCAGGCGGAAGATGGTCTATACAGCAAGGCATGCCGCATTTTATCTTCGAATGGTCTGTGTCCTAACAATGATGAAACCTGGGCAAAGTTGAAACAAAAGCATCCGGAATCTGCATTACCTGTTGTTCCATCTTTGGAAGAGGATGAAGCCGTTGCTGAACAATTATCACCTACTTTTGATATGCTTTCAGTTCTGAGGTCCTTTCCAAAAGCGACTGCATGTGGACCGTCTGGGTGGAGAGTTCAACATTTGATCCATGCATGTGAAGCAGTTCTTCCCACAAGTAATATTTCTCTTGTTCGGAAAATGATCAATATTCTTTGCGATGGTAAAGCCCCGCAGCCTTTGGCCCCCTTCCTGGTGGGTGGCAGTTTGACAGCTCTCATGAAGAATAAAGAGATGGGTTGCGATGTGAGACCAAAAGCTGTTGGTGAAGTCTTTCGTCGATTAACCGCTAAATGTCTTTGCATTTGTGTCAAAAACCAAGCAAGTGAATATTTGAGTCCCATACAATTAGGAGTAGCATGCCGTTTTGGAACGGAAAAGATTGTACATCGAACACGACTGGCTGTGAAAAGGTATTGGTCAGGCGAAATTTTTTGTCTATTGAAAGTGGATTTAGCCAATGCTTTCAACTACATTTCCAGGCAAGCAGTTCTTGACGTATGTTTGGCTCAGTTTCCGTCAATTTACAGATGGGTCTCATGGTGCTACGGTTATCGACCCCATCTATGGCATCCTCTTGGTCGTTTGTACTCGTCCCAAGGCGTTCAACAAGGTGATCCTTTGGGCCCGTTGCTATTTGCCAACGCTTTGCAGAGAGTCATCAAATCCATTGACACTTTTTGTTCACTTCTTCATCACTATTGGTATTTAGATAACGGAATCTTGGCAGGAGAAAAAGGTCAGGTCTTAAAGGCATACGAAATTCTTAAGAAAGGTACTGGTGATGTGGGTCTTTCACTTCAGGCACACAAGTGTGAAATTTTTGGAGCTTGCGATCTGCAGGAGTTTGATAAGCAATTCATCCGATCAAGTACACCTAATATGGAAGTTCGTGGCTCCCCAGTTGGTGATTCCAGTTTTTGTATCACGTTTATTGAAAAAAGGCGGCAAAAAGCCATCAAGCTCTTGAAGATGTTACCCAGACTTCACAATCCTGAAGTTGCGGTTTCATTACTACGTTCATGTGCCTCATTTTGCAAATTTAATCACTTGGCTCGAACAACCCCATCCGAAGACTTGCAGGATATATTTTCAGCTATAATGACATTCGCAAGTCTTTTGAAGAGTGTGTTTCAATAGAGACGTCGGATCTAGCTTGTAATCAAGCACAACTTAGAATTAGCAACGGCGGATTCGGCCTCAGATCCTTGACTGACCACTCCTCTGCTGCATACATTTCGTCTTATATGAATTGTGTTCCTGGAGAGACCGATGATGAATTGGACAATAGTCTTAGTGATGTCATTCAACTGTATAATGAATCAGTCTCCAAGGAAAATAGTGTTTCGCGAACCAAGCTGCTTGCGGAAAAAGTTGGCCTATCTCAAAAATACCTATCCTCGTCGATAGATACCTTCCAATTTAATGAAGTGCTGAGAGGACTTGATAGCTGCCAAGTGACTCGTTTGAAGTGTTTGAATGAAACAGGCACAGGTGGTTGGATTTCCAGTGTGCCCTCCCCAGCTTTGGGTCTTCGTCTTGCTCCAGATGAATACCAAGTCCTAGTGAAATGGTGGCTTGGCTTGCCTCTAGCTTCTGGATCAAAGAATTGCCCGAAGTGCCCCAACAGTACTTTAAATCCTTTCGGGCATCATGCCCTTACTTGCAAAAGAGGTCCATATGTGATATCCCGACATAACAATCTTCGGGACACTCTTGGTGATATTTGTCGATGGGCGGATCTCCGACCGAAGATTGAAGCAGGTTGTGGCCTAGGAAGAGCACAGACGAACAGAAGACCTGCAGATCTGCTCCTTCCTGATTGGTGCCTTGGTCGGCCGGGGGCTGTCGATCTCACGATTATACATCCGCTTAATAATACATCAGGTGTAGAGGCGAGTACAAGTGTGGGATCAGCGTTCTTTCTGGCCGAACAACGAAAGCATTCAGCCAATGACACCAAATGTGAGGAGTTGGGGTGGCGATGCATACCCATGGTTATGTCAGTTTATGGTGAGTGGGGATCCCTGACAACTGAACTACTGACAAGAATTGCCACTCGGTTGTCCATCGCTGCTGTAATGAGGTATTCAGAGGCAATGAAGATGGTTCGGACAAAATTAGATGTCGCTCTGATGCGTTCCAATTCCCGTTCCTTGCTGGCATATAAGGAGCCTCCAACAGTACCGGATGAACTTTTCATTTTTTGATCCTGGTTTTTTTAAATTTATTTTCGTTTAATTCTTACTAGGACACTTTGTACATAGGAAACTTAGTGATTGTTATCATTTTGTAAATATTTGATGTCTAGATATTATGATGTGCTTTAAACATGTTTTTCAAATAAAAGAAAAAAAATAAAGTTTCGGCTAAAAGAAAAAGTATGTGCTATTTTATGATCGCATGTATATGGAATGCACTGTATTATATTTATCAAAATTCTGGCGAGATACAAACCTGACTGTAAACAAACAAGAAAATGCACATTAGAGGAAATCCGCAAATTAGTCCTAATACTGTGTCTTTTCTGGATAGAGTCCAGCAAAATTAGTGAACCATCCTAGTTTTTCATATTTGCATTGCTTGTTGGTATGAAGATGAGTACCACTTGTCGTTTCCAAGATCTGCTGAATACAAGCTTTTTGAAATCTTGCGAAAAAATGGGGAAAATGCGTGTCTTCGGTATGTAACACATATTCAGGTACATATCTGAGCAACACACCTACAATTTTTTTCAAAAGGGTTGGTCGTGGATATTTAGTTGAGATAGGTATTTGCATCAAAGTCCATTACAGATTGGACAAATTATATCTTCTATATGAATTCTACTTTTTTCAGTTGTCCACTAAAACCATTTGTCCCTTAGCCGACGCGATTTTTGTCCACTAGCCGACGCATCAGGATGGGCCACTAGCATAAAATAGCTATTTGAATGATTTGCTCTTCTTGTGTCACTGGGATGACTTCATGTCAATATCTAAGAAAAAGTTGTCTTACTTCAGGAGCTAGAGGAAAAAAATGAATTTTTTTAGTTTCGAATTCACCACAAAATGTCCCCTATTCGACGCATCGAAACATGCAATTTGCCAATAGATCAAACTTACTGTAGTTTAATCAGCTCAGAATTTGAGGAGTCCTCTTAAAGCGCGACATCACCATAAAGTTTCATTTAGTAATTTACTCAATAGATTTATGCAAAATTCAAAGCAAAAGCACAGATGTCCCTTAGCCGACGCGCGTCGGCTAAGGGACACAATTCCATTTTTAAAGCTTCACTTTCCAAGGATCGTCGTCAGCAGACTACATCTTAGAATGCTTTAATTTGGATCTCTATGTTAGTATGTCGGAATCAGAGCATCACTATACTTCAATATGCGAAGAGTTTCGCAACCATGGCAACGCCGTTTGAATTCGGTATCTATGAAGCTACACAGGTTGTCGATGAGATCTATTGTCAGTCCAACCGCAACATTTTCAATTGAGTGGAGGTTCGATCGAAATGGTGAGTGTTGAAAGCTTCTACTCATGTTCCGAATTATCATGAATCGAAAAGAATTGCGCTTGGAAGACAAAAGCAAATTTGCATTCACTTCATGCTTCTGACGCTGGGCATTCTTTCGATTTGCTGTTTTTGTATATTGAGACCAAGTGTTCGTTGTCTCATTCTTGTAATTGTAACTCCTTAACCCGGTGCTTGGGGGTAGGAGCTTCTCCACTCCCTCTCTAAGGTTAGCTGGCTTATTCAATTTAACCCAGAACTTGTTAAAGAATTTTGGAGGTCATCCATAGTCAGGACCTTGAGACTTAGTGAGCATTTCAGGGGAGCATCTAGCCACGCGCTTGGATGTATTAGGAGCAACTTGGGAGATTATCTAGTCAGAAAGGTCAGTGGGGCTTAGAATCTATGCATTAAGAATATGGCTGTGAAAGTGTGTGGGCAGAGCATTTAATTCCATGCACACATAGGCCTATAGTTCATCAATTCTATGTCATGTTGTCCATGTGTGGACATAGTAGTAATCTAATTGTGCACATTGAAGAAGAAATGTAATATTTCTTCAAAAACAAAATGCTGAATAATATTTTCCTTTTTCTAGGTGTCAAGGAAGCTAGAATTGAAGAGAGAGCGAGATCGCAGGTATAGACTCAAAAAGAAGAACGACCCCGAGTATAAGAGACGCAAGATCGAGTCAGTCAAGAAATGCTATGAGAAAAAGAAGCTGAGAGGGATGGCAGAATGAGAAGGAAGTATGAAAGAGAAAGGAAGCGTAGATACAGGTTGGCAAAGAAGAACAGTGGGACAGTGAAGAGCGAGGAAATATTGAATTCTCCGAGTATGTCTGAATCAGAGGCAGCAGCACTGAGAGAAAAGAAGAAGCTTAAAAGAAGAACTTTGAGGTTAAAGTTGGTGAACAAATCACTCCAAAGAAAAATTTGGAAGATGCGTAAAACAGAAGAACGGAAGAAGTCAAGAGAGATTGAATTTTATGAAAGAAGCAGCTCGCCATCCAAAATGGCGGATGCCACAGCTCGATCTCCAAATGAAACAAGAAAGGCATTAATTGCACATTACGCGATTATGCATCACTATCGATCAAGAACGCAAGCCAAAAGCATTCTCACGGCGGCTGCTCGATGCATTGCCCTAAAGTACAAGGGCATGCGAAAGCACTTCAAAACTCATGATGTGTCTAGGCCTACATAAATATTGATAGGGCTTACTGACAAGTAATTGGCAACTCTTGCCAACAGCTTGAATAAATATAGCAGATTTTCCAGATAACTCAAGTAGATATTCGCATGTCTTACGTTCATGTATCAGAAACTAAGAAGCTACACAGAGTTGATCACGCTATTTGAAGACAAGATGAAATCTTATGCAAGCCATCTTTATCGCCTAGTCCACCAGTGTCGACAGATCAGAGCAGTGAAGTCACAAATTCAGCCGAATGAGCTTGTGCTGCGTATAGATTTCTCAGAGAACTATTCAGCCAAGTATAGACGCGAAGTACAAATGGCGCATTTCGGACACCGGCATCAGGTAGTGATACACCAAGGAGTGTGCTACACGAATTCGAAGTCTCCACAGTCATTCGTTACTCTTTCCGATGATAACCGGAAGACAGCAGAGGCGGTTGCTGCTCATCTAAATTCCTACATGACATACCTAGACTCCTCTATTACGAAGCTGATCATAATTTCGGACTCTCCCACGAGTCAGTACCGAAATCGGTCGATGATGTACCTTATGGCACAAATCTGCAAATCCCATGGAGTCAGTGCTTTTGAGTGGATGATCTCTGAAGCTGACCACGGAAAAGGTGCACACGATGGCGTTGGTGCGTCAGTTAAACGGCTGGCGGATGCGTTTGTAGATCAACAGCTACAGTCCATACATGCTGCAAAAGACATCTTACCTTTATTGGATGAAACCAAAATCAACGCAATGATTGTGAGTATTTGTCTGTATGTTGTGTGTGTTGTTGGCTGTAGGCCATGAGAGGATCCTTGATTTCTTATAGACCTAGGCAATGACTGTGGATTGCTCTGCGATTGTATTTGGACCTCAGGCATGAACTGATGCTTTCTCTTTGTGCATGCATACAAAATACTGTTTACTATATTGCACATTGCTTTTTAGCAAACCTGTACAGTATATTGGAAATTGAAAACTTGCTTAAAATCACATCAAAATATCTTCTTGTAGGTCACAACTCGAGAGATTGAAGTAATGAAGCGAATGCTGCTCAATATTCGCCTGCGACCAATGGCTGGAATAGCCAAGTGTCACCAAGTAAAATACAAGGAAGTCGATGACGTTTTCATTTACAGGCATCTTGCTTGCCGTTGCACTCAAGCATGTGATTGCTATGATACAAAGACATGGAAAGTTTGATATGTGACATTTTACAGCTTTTAACAATAAAGGAAAATTCATGAATGTCACAAACTTTTCAAATAATGGGGCCGATGCCAATTAGATCTAATTGGAAGCTATATTTTGCAATTTGCATGCATTAAGCTTATCCAATTCTATTGCTTGGGTTATTAGAAAATATAATCTTTTTGAGGTGCTGTTGCAACAACATTCATTTGCAGAACAGTTAAACAACAATGACCCTTTACCGATACAAATGTCCCTTAGCCGACGAAGACTGTCCCTTAGCCGGCGCAGGATGTCCCCTAGCCGACGCTTGAAAATTTAAAAGTGGGTCCTATTTCAAAAGCGCGTGAAGTGGTGTGCTTTTTATCAATGAAAAATTGATAAACAGTAGTTAGACAACACGCCTAGCGCATATTTGAGTGCATTTGAGATTCAAAATCTCAAAAAATTAGGATTCATCTGCGGATTTGCCCATTATATGCACAAATTTATACACACATTACTAGAGTGATGAAAAATGAAATGAGGGAATGATTTATAATTCATTATGGACTAATATTCCGGAAGCAGCAACGATTTAAGCGATTTGAACTTAGTCTCACATGTAGCCCATACATTGAACAAGTTGCTGCGCCGCTTGTCTTACGTGCCATGTCTTACTCGAAGACATGTCTGCATGGGCATAAGGTCCCCTAACGTCATACTCTTTTGTAGGAATTCAAGACAGCATTATCTGTGTATTGTATGGATATATATTTACTCTTACTCAAAGGACATCAAACGTAGACAATGAAATACACAGACAATACTGTCAGAAATTTCTGCCTAAGTAAACGTCGTTTGGGGTCATTGTCGTGTCCATGCCGATATGGTCTAGGGTTTCGAGTAAGGCATGGCACTCAAGACAAGCCGCGCAATTTGCTCAGATTTTCAGCAACATGAGTTTCTGAGGCAGCAGCAAATGTTTGGACTTGCTCAAGAACAGGTATGAAATTAGTGGTTGTTAAGGTAGATGCCGTCAATCATGAAGCATTGCACAAATGAAATCATGAAACCCATACGTATAGACTCTGATGTTTGAACAAAACTAAGTGAATAAAGGGATAAAGAGTCTAGTAGATGCAGACGTCGTTAAGGCAAGGATTTTTGACGATAGCAGCGGCAACGAGGACAATGGATCTCTTGCGCGAATGAAAAAATACGACTGATGTGACAAGACATGTTTGAATCAAACTGAAATCACTTTCATTTTCATAAGCAATCCAAAAGCAAAAACATTAGTGGGTAGTTTCTACACGATTACTTTTGGGAGACCGTAATAAACAGTGTCACTAATTTAATGAGGTATAGTTAAATGTTTCTGCCTTCCGATGATATTGGAAACATTTTTTATATTATTAGCCAGACGAATTCCTGAAGATCATTCGAGCAGTCTGATTGGATATTTAACGTGTGCTACGATTAAAAGAGTAATTCAAAAATTGATGAATATTAGTAACTTCACCATTGTAAGAGCATATCGTTTATTTCTCAGTGTGGTCTGGCTCGATCAGTGCCGGCGAACTGAATTTACTCTCAACAATTGCATTCAACGTGAGGCAGCTAAGTGAGAGGTCCAAAATAGGCCGTGAGAACAGGAAACTGAGCTATAATAGGCTGAATCTTGGATTAAATCTACCTGAAGCCGGTATAAATCCCGGTCTGAAGTTCGATCTAGGCCGGCCGCGGAGCCTGACCGACATCAACATCCCGGCCGGTTTCCATGTCAGAGTCGAATCATCGACCATCGTGTAATTTCTTAAGTATGATGGCAATTTTCTTCAACAAAGCAACGCTGCTTGTCACTTTAGTCGGAAATGCATGGAACATTATCGAAGGGAGTCAATGTCGCAACTAGGCCTTGAACCAATCAAAAATTTACTGGCTATCGAAACATATCGCAAAGCATAGCAACAGATGGTCTCAACTTTCCTGATGATGTGGTGTCATGACGAAGAAATCAAGGAAACATACACAGGTATGTGGAAAAGAATTCAAATTGTGATCGAATCAAAAGGAGAATGGACAAAGAATCTGCGTAATTCAACCTGTTGGTGATACACAGTATTGCACTCACTTTTCTATGAAGCATTGCAAATTGCTGTCGCGATAGTCAAGAAAATCATGATCGAAACAAGATAAGGCCGACTGATAAAATAACAAAAATAGAGAATGGAAGCAAAAAAATGCAACGACACTATGCATAGCTGCCAACGGAAGAAATTCGTTTTGGCGGAAATTTGTTAAACATCTAAAGGTCGAATGGCCGGATAATAAAATATCCAAAAATATATTAGACGACAGTCACGATACAACCAATATCTGAGAGCCATTGTAGACAATTATCAGGTTGAAGCAGTTTGAAGCATGTAACATTAACGATTTCACTGAATTCATAGAGAGCAAGCCGTCCGTGTCCGTGGATGAAAAATAGTCGACTTTTCAGACCCTTTTTTGGCGAATTTCAGCCAGATGGCGGAAGATTGGCAGCCGATCATGACATATAGCTATGTGTAGGCGTATACTAGAACTTAATAGAAATAATGCTACACACTAGAAGTAACACTACACAAAATAAATAACTACTCTTTTTCTACATTTCTACATAGTAGTGGAATACAACACTTATGCCACAATTCTACTGATGATCAATTTCTACCAATACTGAACCTATTTACCAAGGGACGTAGGCCTACTAATGCTGGAGGAGGTCAGTCATCAGCAGGTACTCATCTAGTTCGTTTCGACCTTAACCTAAACACTCAAACCCTGACGAGCGGGGTCTCACACACATTGCGACTGACACCATGCTCAACTTGCAGCGATGTATTAGGAAAGACATGCCAACATGTTGATAAAACATCATGGAAATGCCGCGTTTCCAACATATGCGCTGATACTGTCTCTTCATTCATCCCATCTGTAAGTGCTTCATAATATTAGTGATTCCCGAATGAAAACGAATTCTGCACATCCTAAATTCCAAATGTAGAAAGTGGCATATCATGTGTTAACAATTCGCACATACGCATGTGAGTAGGATTACCTCCTGCAAAAAGTGAGGATGTTCCATTCCACTAAGCTTGCTTTTGTATTTGTGTGCATTGTAAGAATTGCATGTGTAAGAATCGTAGTCTGAGAATTCACGATTCGCATTCTGAGATCTCATCATGATCATAGTCTGGTTTTGTTGTCATTAAACTGTAACAATGGCCAATCTCAATCAGGAATTCGAATATTATCAAAGGGAATATATCTCTCACTCTAGCCGTTACTGAATACGTCTCTTACTTTTGTGGTTTCTTCCAATCTTGTGCTCATTGCTTGAAAGTGAAAACTTAAAACAAAAGAGCAAAAGAAAATTGTGATGTAGTAAGTCTTTTCTTAATTCAAACACATTTCACATCACGAGCAACTTTCACACTGTCTACTGACATCTATTTATGGAGGGTAAACGTCATTTACAAAAGAGACAAGCCAATGGGTGCTGGTTGATAGATCATCAGACAATTGATTATTCACGTCTTTAGTGTGAATCAATCAAAGTTTACAATAGGTTGATTTGCCTGTTTTGAGGTACAAATTTCCCAAAAATTTTCAGACTTAATGTTGACAATGAGAAGTAGAGAAATCTGTAGCCTTGTTGTGCTTGTCAGTTGACGAATTCTAATAACTAAATTCGTGAATATTGCATGAAACATTCAGCGTCATCTACAACCCATGTGTTTATCGATAATTTAATCTGATTCAGAATTATATATCCATTAAAATATTGTAATAAAACAATAATAGAGCAACGCTAATAAAGTATGTTCCATGATAATTTTTTTCTTCCTATGCACTTTATTCAACTGTCATCTAGCCTTTCATTCAAAATTACCATTAATGGTCCATCATTGGCTCGAAGATGGCAATCTACATTTTCATTTTACGTTGGCTCATCAAAGGATTAAGATGGCCAGTGTAAGCCAACTCCAAGCCAACCAATTTTCGAAACCAATGGAGAGATACAAACGTTGGACCTATGTTGGCTTATGTCGGCTAACAAAGGCCACTGAAAGCCAATGTAACATTCAAAGGACCAATGTATGACCAACGTATGTAATGAGTTTGTGCTACTTGGGGTGGCCTCTTAAAGACCGTTGGTTCGTTCACGTCGCATCTGAAAAATAGAAAGAAAATAGATGAAATTATATTCAAGTGATAGAGATGATATTAACTTAACATAAATTAACTTAATCGGTTCGTTGAACCTTCGATGGTGGTGGCTGAGGCAAGTATTTGGCCGGCAGTTTCCGCTTGATGTGGCGCAATTCCTTGATGTCACCATCATGTTTTATTGAGAGATGAAGGCAGCGCATCTCCGCCATCGCTCCATCATAGCACTCGAACGTGGTGTCTAAGTCCTCACTCTCAAGGATGACGCTGTCGACGATTCTGCTCTTGATGACGGGAATGTGGAGCGTTGTTCGTCTCTCCTCTTTCTTCTGGCTCTCAGTCAGGCTAATCTTTAGCCGTTCGATTTTTAGCTTTGACACCTCTTCCTGAGCTTTTAATGATTTTATATACGTCGCCTGCTCTTCAACTCGTTTTTCGCTGGCAAGCGCCCTTTCGCGGAAAGGTTCTAAGTTAATTACTTGGGTCTTGAGGGCCCGAATCTCGGCTACCTGACCCTTCAGGTGGAAATTGTCGTCCCTAAGGGCCGCACATTCGTTTTTGTAACGAGTGAGCTCGTCTTTTAATTTCGTGAGTGCATATTCCTGGCTCACTTTCGCGATCTGGGCATCCTTATTCCAGCTGTTCGTCTGCTGCTTAATCCCCTTCTTTACTGGGGAAGGTGCGATCACTTTCTTTATCGGAGAGGACTGATTTGCCGGTTTTCCTATCTCTTCCGCGATTTTATTGATGACGACCTCCTCAGAATCGGAGTCGTCTGAGGTGTCTGATCCATTTAGTTGTTCAGTGGTCGCTGCAGTCGGACTCGAGATGGTGTCAATTGCATCTTGCAATTCTGCGTCTAAATCGA
Organism: Prostheceraeus crozeri; assembly: GCA_907163375.1. Classification (NCBI taxonomy): domain Eukaryota; kingdom Metazoa; phylum Platyhelminthes; order Polycladida; family Euryleptidae; genus Prostheceraeus; species Prostheceraeus crozeri. Next base: position 22,261 of record CAJQUW010013469.1, read on the forward strand.
CTGCTACTTCGTTGAAGAAGGCTGTGATCACTTTGCCGATGTCTGATGTCGTATAATTGCTAGCCTTCTTGATCGGACATTCGGCGTCAGCGGCATAAAATGCTGTCTGATCCTTGCCTTCTAAAAATTTCGGGCAATGTATGCAGCCGGAAATAACGGCTCTTTCCTCGTGAAAGTGAGGAGTATTCTTATACTTGTTAATGTGGCGTTTAAATTCGCCGCCTCTCTTTATCTCTCCACAAGAGCACTTCTTAAATAAAAGTTTGCTATTTCCTCCCATTTTCTGTAAAGGAAGGATGAAATAGAATTACTACTTATACCATTTATAGCTTCAACGAATGAATACATTGACAATCATTTTAAAAATACAACTATTATGTCATTCAATACTTGAGGATAGACAAGCTAGGCTGATGAATCCGTTACAGGCATTACTCAGAGGGATTTTATCCCGACTCCAAGGCCTCGGCCCTCAAATCCAACCTCCCGCGGACAGAGCGTGCGTCATATCACTGTGTTGGTATTCGGACCCCGATTTTGACATGAAAATCGGTGGAGTTATTTACATCAGGAGGCAAGTCTCGAGCCGAACCTCGCCTCTGACAACTTTATAAAGGTCTTTATTGAAATCAGAAGGTTTGAAAACCCCTAAAATCACCAAAAATAGCGAATTAAAATTTTTCAACTTTTTAGCACTACTGATGAAATTTTATAAGTAGTCTATCACTTAGGGCAGGTCAATAGAAGCAAAGTTACAAGCCTTTAAAGTTTTGGAGTCTTTTATGGCCATAGCCGAAATTCTCGAAACGAGATAGAGGTAAGGATTTCCCTATCTGAAGATTGGTCGCGCACTTATCCTTATCCCACTTTTCTAATTCTCGAAACAGGCTAAGGGCTATCTGAGATAAGCTGACGTCATATTTCCAAATGACGTCAGTCATCATAGTAACCCAGGATGATAAGCTATTTTAGGCATTAACCGTGCGTTGAGCTAATGAGTTTTAATTCGCAACCGCGCTGAAAGCATGGCGGTGTTCATACAGATTCATCTCATATTGTAGCCAATAATAATTTCTAACGCCTGCCTTGTTTAGACTCATTTTGCAGTTACTTCTACATTGAGTTAACATTTAATTTGAGGATGTCAGAATACAAGGCTCCCGAGATGACTGACGACGAACTTTCTATCCTAATGATCGAATATGAAGCACGGCGACATATTCTGGACAGTGACTCAAAAATTACCGACGAGGGAAAGAAAAAAAACATTGCTTGGGGAGAAATTACTGAAGCCGTCAACGCAGTGAGATGCAACTATAGGAGAACAGATTCGCAAATAAAGACTAAGGTGAAAAATGTCAAATCAAAGGCGAAGTCGTAATACGCCACTGCGAAAAGAAAGTGCTCTGGGACTGGAGGTGGACCCCCACCGAAGCAACCGACCGTTTCCGAGGAGATGATTTCTCTCTATAAGGATTCCGCTTCCTGGAATGGTGTTCCAGGAGGGAAAACGTCCGCACCAATTCGTCCCTATCAGGAAGTCGATGGTCAGCCTTCTGCAACTTCTACGATGCTGGTGGGAACGTCACAAGCGACCGAAGGAGATGAGGATCATAGAGAACGTATCAACACGTCTGTACGGTCTGTTAACTCTGACCACGAGGAGGATGTTTCTCTTTCTGTGAAGAACATTCGTCAATTGCAAGTGATAGCTCTGAAAACTCAGATAGAGGCTGACCGTGCTTTGATTTCTACGTGGAATAACGTGAATAATGTGTTGATACCCAGTATGTTAGCTGCTATTAATGTACATCCTGATGTTTTGAAAGATATTACGAATGATCAGATTTAATGAAAGTATAAATATTTTGGAATACATGCTTTTTTAACCCTTATCGGTATACGCCGTCACATTTTGTTGCAAAGAATTCTTAAATAGCGATATCTTAGTTAATAATTACTCAATATATTTTTCCTCTTGTGACGATGAAGAAATGTTAACAATAAAGGTTCCCTGCGCTGATAAATTTTAATCCGTTGTTTAAATCATGGCTCAGTTGCAAAACACCTTCATCGGTATAAGTGTCACGTTTTGTTGCATTCACAAAGGTCACCGATCTTGTCCTACTGCAGTCATCGTAATGACCGCAATATCGCTATTAATCTCTTTCACCAGTTAGCGATGGTTGATCACTTGCCCTCCAAAGTTACCTCTTGATTACTCATTGCCATCTTCCCATGGGCGTATCAATAAACACACGCAGCTATACATTTGAGAATACGGGAGAACGTTATCCCTCTGTGCGAACGCTCACTGGCGATATACGATGCAGTGCAGACGTGTGACCGCCAAACCTTGACTACGTGTTTCGTAAATTGCACAGTGATCTAACGTCAAACGATGACTCGACTAAGTGCTAAAGCCGCGATGGAATTGATCATGAATCTCAGCGAAAACAATGATTCGTTCGACGAAAGTGCATCAGAAGACGAAATTTTCGGTGAACTGTCTCCCATCAACGTTGATGTCGATCACATACAGCAAGATGAAGAAGAAGAAGATGGAGAAATTGATTTCTACGTTCAAAATGACACTGACAGCGAAAGTGACAGCAATGAAGTAGAGGAAGAGGTTCTCCCTTCGGAAATTCAAGTAAACGATATAATTTTCTCGACAGAGCCATTTCAGTCCAGGTCAAGAAACCGAAATATCACGAACTTTCATCCGCGTAATCTGGCTCACCCATCATCAGAGAAGGAGGCATTTCAGTTGTTTATCAACGAAGAAATCGTCCTCATTATTTTGAGATACACAAATAGGAAAGTGAGCGACGTCATACGGACTGTCAGGAAAATTCATTCGTACATGTGTCTATTCACTTTGGACGAAATTTTAGCTTCTCTGGCAATTTTACTGCGGGCTGGTCTCGATAGAGACAATTTCACATCGATAGAAGAATTGTGGAATCCTACCGAAGGAAGGCCATTCTTTCGGGCCGTGATCAACATTCTGCGATTCAAATTTTTTTCTTCGCACCGCGAGGTTCGATAACTTTCGAAATCGGGAAGAACGTCTGAAGGATGATCGCCTAACTGCCATACAGGAGATATGGGACTTGTTCAAACGCAACTTAATGAGATTTCATGTACCTGATACTGTCCTAACCGTTGATGAGCAGCTTGTCAGATACCGAGGCAAGGTACCCGGAAGAACATATTTACCGTCGAAGCCTGCTAAATATGGAGTGAAGATATTTTGGCTTTGTGAGGCCAAGAGTGGTTTTGCTCTGAATTCAATTATCTACACCGGAAAGAAAGACAACAAAGTTCACAGAAATCTCGGAAAAGATGTAGTGATGGAATTGTACGTACGAGTGTATGGATCTCGTCGAGATATTGTGACAGATAATTATTTCACCAGTCATTCTCTCGCTACTTCACTCCTCGAGAAAGATTTAACGTTGCTCGGGACCGTGAGGCTAAACAGAAGAGAAATTCCCCCACAATTGAAAAGTAAGGATCGCCAGCCTAATTCTTCAGTTTTCGTTCATGATCACGAAAACAAGATTGTTATGGTTTCCTACTGTCCGAAGAAGAACTGAAACGTTGTGTTGCTAAGCTCATCTCACTCTGGCAATGAAATTGTTCCGGAATCGTCAATGAAACCACGAATGATAATCGACTACAACTTCGGGAAGAAAGGAGTGGACCAGTTCAATGAGAACATTGAGGAATTTACATGCAGGAGAAAGACAGTTCGTTGGCCGTTACTTCTTTTTTATAATATGCTTGATGTGTCGGCTTTCAACGTTTTTCTCATAATGAAACGCGACGGTTATCCGAACTGTCGGCGACATTTCATGAAACAGTTGAGTTTGATGTTGGCCAAAACAATTGCAGAAACGAGACACAAGAAAAGCCGTAACTTGCCGCGTGCTACGAAACATGCCGCAGAGATCTTGGGGTTCACGCAACCAGCAACTTCTCTTCCTTTGACCACTCTTCAATCAAAATTTGGCCGTTGCAAAGTGTGCTCATCAGTGTCTCGCTCGTCATGTGATCTCTGTCAAAACTTCGTGTGTCCTCGTCATCGCAGAGTAGCGAAGCTCACAAAGTGCTTATACTGTTGAGAATATGAGGTGTAGCCTACGATCTGTGTATCGTAGAATTGAATGAAAATAACCTTGAATATTTTGTGTACGCTGTTTTTTAATGTACAATTCTATATTATTTGAACATGCACATGCAAGCAGATAAAAACATTAAGGAAGTTGAAAGTTGTTGCCTTTTCTGCGTATCGGATTAATCGCATTTATACTGTAATCGATTTAAATTGTAGGCCTATATAATGTTTTATTTCAGTTAGTAACCAGTTGTGTATGTTCCACTTTCAATTACCTAAAAGTCTTCAGAACAAAAATATCGAATCTCTTAAGAAAAATGTAATAGATAGAGATGAAAAATCATTGGATACATTTAGATGACATTTGCAACAAAATGTGACACTTATACCGATGAGGGTGTTCCAAAGTTGCATACCGATAAGGGTTAATCCATAAAAATTATTGGAAAAGAAATTATAGTACTGGGATGTCATGAATTTGAATTATTGGTCACCACGTATAGAAGGATATCGATTAATTTTTATCTTATGTTATTTCTTATATATAAAGTATTATTTAAGTAGTAGGCCTACCTAACAAATCGGTCATTAAACATTAGAATTTCATCTGTTAATTTTTTACAGCTGTACAAACTCTATTTGAATAACATCCATTCTCACTATCACACAACACAACACCTATAAAACACCTATATACTTATTCACCTTGTCTTTTTCATTTATTTACAAATAACCGGTCAATGGCGAAAATTATCAGTAACATCATTATCACACGGATAGATTACCAAATAAGAGTTAAAGAAAAAGCCAATTTCCAATGAAATATTTTAATGATTCAATCGCTTAACTGAAATAATTGCGGATGGCACGTTGTCGATGTATCTGACCATTAGAGGACCCATCAGATGGGACAGTCATAGGTTGATCATCAGTGAAGTAGTCAGTGAAATCTCTTTGTTTGTTCAGGACAGCTATGTTGTGCAGCACACAGCATGCCCTTATATCTTCTACGATATTCTTGATGGTCCTGCGTCGATTTTCACTGTGTAACGGATGGGACCGCCTTTTAAGTCGTCCAAAAGTGTGCTCAATCAATACACGCGTTCTCTTGTGCGAAGTGTTATAGGCAAGCTCTGATGGGGTCGATGGATAAGTTAAGGGTGTGAGGAGACATTCACGTAATGGGTACGCTGAATCACCAAGTACGTAACCATGATGAGGTGATTGCTCCATATGGCTCCATACATTGCTACCGAATCGAAGAATAAATGAGTCGTGATTACTTCCTGGCCAATTTACTTCGACGTTATGAAGAAGTCCAGTAGGTCCACAAACTGCTTGAACATTCAGAGAATGGTAAAATTTTTTATTTACATACTGATTTTCATCGGATGATGGCCTTTGAATCCTAATGTGGGTGCAGTCAATGGCTCCAATAACAGCGGGAAATCTCGCGATTTTGTAGAAGAGAAGTTTGTTTTCAGTTAAAGTTCTGTTGTCTGGCCATTTATTATAGTCATCAAACACTTTATCCAATGCACTTCCGACGTTGCAGACAGCACGATAAACCGACGGCTGGCTAATATTAAGGCCTTCACCGACATCTGTTTGAAAACATCCAGTCGCATAGTATCGTATCGCCGGTGCCAACTGTATTTCGCAAGACAATGAACATGATCGAGAAGTTGGCCTTTCAACGTCAGCTCGAATCAGATCTGTTATGGAGCGAAATACATCCTTGTCGAATCGGTATAATTTCAAAAATTTATTATCGTTTAAAGAGAAAATGTCCTTCGTAGTGTGATGATCGTCAAGGTCGGGATAGACATCCATAGAAGCGGCCATTTAGCGGTGAGATGAAGAGAGAATGAATAGCTTTACAGTGAGTTTAACTAGGTAACGATCAGGATAAGGGAATTCTCTATCCGACTGCTATCGCGATAACCCTATCCACTTTCGAGAATTAGATGATTCAGCAACTTTCTCAAGATACGGTTAGGATAGTATCCGGATAGAGGTTATCGCGTTTCGAGAATTTGGGCTCTGGAGACTAAGGCCATCTCCTGGCTAACCTTTAAGTCTGACGGCTTAGCTGATATTAGCAATGAAATTTTCTAAGTCGGTTTCTTACAGAAACCCGAAATTTGGAATGTCCGATGCTAGCATCAGAGCTCAGAGAGACGACCTACCGTTGACAATCTCTCGTCTTAATGGCAAGTCTCTGTCGGTTCCCAGCTTATATAGTTTGTGGCGATCAGCTGATGACGTAACATCCATCATCCAAAAACTTTAAACGCTTCTATCACCGATTCTAGAGGTCCGATTGAGCTGGAAATACACCATTTTCATGTAGAATTGGACGCTGAATCCGAATCTGGCCTCCGTTTTCCCATCCGATGCTTCGTTTTGGCTCTACAGCCCAAAACCAGCCCAAATTCGCCGTTAACTGTCGTTTTTTCGAAAAATGTTGAAAATTTTTTCTCGCCGATTGAATGGAAATCACACCACAGATGCAGAATTTGACACTGAGTCCAAATCTGGTCTCAGATCTACCATTGGAGCAGCCGTTTAGACGCTAGAGCCCAAAACGTCCAAAATTCACTCTGTCGTTTACCAACCTGGTCGGCCGCCCAAGTCTGCACGGGCGGACAACCAACTCTCAACCGAGGGGGGACGCTGTGTTTAAAGTGGAGGTTTGCTTACTACTCTTGACGATCAAGCTACGGTGTTAAAAAAATTGAAGACTAGTTTGTGACCAATTGAAAACCAGATAAAGGCGTAGAATTCACTTTATAACTGTGTTTGAGAAATATAGCATCGTTATTTTTAAGCCTCACTGAGACAAAATGATTTAGCGGCTATGATTAATGCTTTGGCATTAGGCGTCCTATTAGACACAAAAGAAACAGCAAATAGAAAAATACGAAATGCATGTGCTAGTAGGTAGCTGTTACTGTTAAAATGGCGATAATACGAGATGGTCATTTTATGACTATCATAAAAGTTGTGATAATCTCCTTGATTTTTGCAATGACATCTCCTGGATATCCTGGATTTGAAAATTCCTGATGTAGTAGACACCCTGTTCCTTGTAGATTTTAGAGAAAATCTTCATACCAAAGAATCTTCCGAATGTGCTTCCATTGCCACGACATGTACTTAAAAACGTGGGCCTAACGAATCGCAGCTTTGTAGCTGTTTGGAGAAGAATTTAGACAGATAAAGAAATTTTGATGGCACTGTCCTTTAGATAACGCTTTTTCATTTTTTTCATTTTTTGTTCTTTGTACTTCCACTTTCTTCAAGTGATAATGATCTATGTACTTCGTGGTGGTATTGTCGTCAGGTTCGTGGAAGTAGAGGTCACACAAGATGGAATGTTTAGTTGGGATATAATACTTTCTACTAACTCGATGCAACTATAGAGATTCAAAATTCCTTGTTATGCAGAGGAATGCATTGGTGTTACACTATCATTGCATTTAGGTTGACAACCAGCAGCGGCATATTTATTTGATTTTTTGCATTAGATTGAATCGCTCAAGAGACACATCAAATAGTCATCTATCCTTTCGATTAGCTACAAGATTCGATCTTCTGTAACACAAATGTTGGTTGGCCTGAACATGTAGAAAATGATTTCAAATTTTGCTCACCTACATGTATCTGTCCAGTGAAATTTAGAAGTCTATGCATCACCCATTGACTCCTATATATATATATATATATATATATATATATATATATATATATATAAAATATAAATCCATTAATGTATTTTATCACATGATGATCGGTAAACATAATGAAAGTCTATCATCTTCCTAATTACAGAATTTGTAAATTTCGATGTTTCTTCAAATAATGTACATATGATGCTAGAGTTACAATTTTTTTTTATGGAAATTAAATAAATATCGAAAAATGTCATAAAATATATCATAATCCATTGATAATATATCATAAATATCATAAACCATAATCTCGTAATGTATTTATAATATCAAAATGCTCACATTATACATTTTAAACCGCTGACCCATCCTATCCTATCCACATTTTTTGAAAGTGTTGAAGCTAAACCTTATGCTAAACATCCTGCAGTGTAACAAATGTCTAGAAACCTAACGATATCTTTTTGACATCAGCACGACCAACTGAAATGAAAAACATGACTATTATAGGAATATATAGGAATTATATATATACAATTCCGTGGGAAACACACTCTTTGACAGTGCTCAACTTATGAAGGAGCAATTATACCGTAATTGAAAAGACAACTTGTACCGGTACTCAGAGTTTCATGTATTGTGTCCAATACAATCGTCAGCCAGATCTAAAGGACAAACATGGAATCATTGCATTAAATACTGAAGTGAATAAAAGTCAAAAGTCAGGTCTTTGCCAGTAAATGCTTATTGCGATGTCTACATTGAGCAAAGTAAGTATATAAGAGAAGTATGCAGTCAAAGAAGGATTTCTGGGGACATCTATGATATTACTTTTTCGCCAGCTCTTATAAGCAGCTTTATTTGATATCTCAATTGATTATAGAAGAGTATTAAAATATTGAATGAAGTTGACTGAATAGCTATGTCATAACTATGGAACTAAGATTAAGGTCATAGCTATACACAGTTGTAGATCTAATAGAATCTAGAACTGACACAGAAATCGGTCGAATTTCGCATTACTGGAAAGAAGGCAGGTCATGTTGATGCATAAATGTTGATACATAACACTTTGACATCGAGCTCGAAATCTATTCGCTCCTCTTGTTCAACAGATTGACATTTCTATGCTGCAGAATAAAATATTTCTCGCTAAGACAGAGGTCACATCGCCTAATCATTGGATTGTACGGCTTGCAAACTTTTTTTTTTGATTTGCCAATTGCTAATTTGGTATAATTGTTCCTTCATAAGTTGAGCACTGTCAAAGAGTGTGTTTCCCACGGTATTGTACCCTGCTCCCGCTTGGTTGAGCACTTTTGACGAATCTACTCTTTCAAATGGATAAACTTAACTTGAACTATTCGCAGAAGGACATCCTGCTGCCAACTGAAGATCAATACAAGATGGAATTATTGAACAAAATCGAAATTTTTATCAAGCGAATGCGATGGAAAGCTTATGTATCGCTTTCGTATCACCATTCGCAAACCTGAACGCTTTCGTTGTTCATTTATAAAATTTTGTATTCTATGATCTTGCACTTTTGTAATGCGTTCACCGACTGTAACCATGTGAAGCAATAAAGATAGTATTATTATTTTTTTTTTTGGATCACGACCACACAATGGTCGGTTGTAACTCAGGACCTCGGAATCCTACCAGGACTCAGGGAGATCCAGAGTGCGTCTGAGGATATAGGCACTACCGAGCAGGGCAGCCTTAAGTAATTGAGGTACTTGGTGTCGACCGGGAATCTCTTTGAGGTACTTCTTTAGGTTGTCAGTATGGGCTCCCAAGGATCCCACTACTACTGGTATTACTTTTGCTTTAATCTTCCACAGCTTCTGTACTTCTATTTTCAGGTCTTGGTACTTTGCTATTTTCTCTCGTTCTTCATTGCATATGTTTCTATCCTCGGGAACGGCGATATCGATTATGTATCCCATCTTCTCTTCTTTGTCCACTATCATTATATCGGGCCTCCTTGCTGAAATGTTCTTGTCGGTTCTTATTTCGAAGTCCCATAAGATCTTCACCATGTCTGTTTCAACTACTGGCATCGGCATATGTTTCCATGGCTCTGTCGATACGCTGATGTCATACTGTAGACAGATGTCTCTATGTATCATTCTGGCTACTTCATTGTGGCGATTGAGGTACTCTTTTGATGTCAGTTTTGAGCATCCTGTGAGTATATGGGACACTGTCTCATCTACTGACTTATACATTCTGCACTTTGCATCATCGCTGGTTTTCAGGATGTATGTTGCATGTGTTAGTAGTGAAAACTGTGCCCTACTTGCGAGGGATAGGTACATGGATAGGTACATGTAAAATTTAGTGTTATCAATAGGTACATGGATAGGTACATGTAAAATTTAGTGTTATCAATAGGTACATGGATAGGTACATGTATAATTCAGTGTTATGAATAGGAACAAGTATGAGATCTGTTTTACTGGATAGGTACATGTGTTTGGTACAATCGGTTGAGTACACTGTGTTTCGGAACGTCTATGATCGAACTTTTGTGGTTTGGTTCTGAGCACTTGGGTTCGTACCGATAGACGTCCGTTGTTTGATTTTATTACATTTGGGTCATAAACATTTTTCCTCATTTGTATTTCTATAAATTTAAGGTACTTTTCTATTTTTTTTTTTATATTTCCATTCGTATCTACCTGGGAGTGTGATCCGGTGCTGAGCGAACCGGTGCGCCGGATCTCGCACCCTATACTACTACTGATGGCATTCATCAAACGAGGCGGAAAAATCAATTTTTTTAACTGTCTCATTATCATTCATTGATCTCCAACAACTAATTTCTGCAAATTATCACAGCCTTTCTGAAGTGAAGAAGGAAGGCAAGAAATAGGCACAACATTTAAAGCTCAATTGGAAGAGATGTATTTGCGAAGACTAGTCACCTAGGCAAGAAATGGAAACAATGGTGCAGTAGAGCGGCGTGAGCATAGTGACCAAAGATTGCCACTCCAACTGGTTACTACTCCGTGTTTTAAATACTGGACACTACTAATCCTTTTCCCTTGATGATGGCTCTCGCATATTGTCAGAATTAGGTTTTGAAGATCAACAGCTTTTAAGAAGACACTGTAAAACGTTATTTTCTAGCTTGTAGACTGTCAGAAAAATATATAAGCAAAGTAGCCTCAACAATATTATAATTACAGGATTCTCAATAAGGAATTAATAATCCTATTCAAACCGCGAAGGGGGACGATTCACCCTCACATTTTTTGATGTGCTCCTCCATGACCAACTTAAATTACGGCCAGGCATAACGCATAATGGCCTCCAAAAAAGGGGGCCGATCACTTATGTCTTATTTCTAGCAATGAACTGCTTCTATCTCCGCCTCTGTGTGGGAGGCTATGTTTTTAGTCACGTTTGTATGTCTAATGCTTGTCTGACTGTATTCATGCACATTGCACATGCATGTGCATGTTCGTCTGTTTTTTAGCAGGATTTAAGCAGGATATTAATAACCGATTTTGATGAAACTGTCAAGTTAAGTCATAATTTATAGCATGGAAATATTACTCAGTCCACGATTGATACTAAAAATGAGTCTACAATGTAAACGACAAAACAAGAAGTGCCTTCAAATATGTAATTTATTCGCTTTTGCGTCTTTGACGCCTTTTGAAATCTTTCACTGAATCTTTACGCACATCATCTTTAATCCTTTTTGGAAGTTATTGAAAAGTACATTGATTACAGTGTCAATTAGTTTGTCGGTTGCACGAGAACAATGAATCTCACTGCTGTGAAAGTGACTTGGGCAGGATAAAAGATTGAGAATAATTTTTCTCGCAGATAACCGTAAAGCATTGTCAATTTTCAGCAGTTGTGGGGAAATAAAGTCAATGATTGCAAAGCACTCTTTCAAAAATTTACACACATTTTTGCTAGGAGTGAGTAAACCACCACGATTAATATCCCTCAAATATTGAGAAGTCTCGGCTGTGTCTGATTTTAAAATTTCTTTGCAAGGACAATTGGATGCGTTCACGAGGAGACCTATTCGACGAGACACATAACCGGCAATATATTGAACAGTGTCATCAACATTTTCATCAAGTGGTGGAATATCTTCGGCATCAATACTTGATGATATCTCGTTCACAAATGTCACATCAGGAAAATCAGCTTCTCTTAAATCAACAAAATCTGAATACTCACAGTATTTGAATAATGTCAAAATCTTGATAATTTTTTCTGACTTTAGGATATCATACAAACCGGCGAAGAATCTTCCACCTGGCATCTGTCGATACTGAGAAAAATGCCTTTCCAAGGGATCGCTTTGTAAATTACGTGTGAGAACGAAGTTGTAACCTGATGCAAGCAGTTGACCACGAAATTCAGTAATACTCTCAGCTGTGAAAATAAGGGCCCCAAAGTTCTGCTTACTGAGTCCGGGCAATTTGCTTTCTTGCCACCGCCGCACCCAATCTGAAAAGGTGCGCAAAAATTCCAGCTTTCCATCTCCAAGTCGTATCCCTGAGGCGATTTGAACAGGATTATGAGGAGATCGCGCATTGAGGATGTTAAACCAAACGTACATGAATGTTATGAATGATGCTGTAGGTTGCATGCAAGCTTTTTCGAAGGGCTGCTGAATTTGTGGGGTTGAAGACTGCTAAAGTGAGTTGCACAGACTGCTTGTTATTCCATGGATGCAATACCGAGAATGATAGCTGCGGTGCTACTCGTAGATTTGCTGATGCCCTTTTCATATCAGCATCATAAGGTTGATGCAGAAGAGACCACGAAATTTTTGATCGATCATTGATTAGAAGATCAAACCTGTCAACTGTAATATTCAAGGAAGGCACAGTAAATCCAGACAACTTCAGCCAATTATTTCGAATAGTTTTCAGTATGTGCACGACAACGAAAATGAGATGAATAATGATTCCATTGAAATCAATCACGAACTTGTTGTCTCCACAGGGATAAGATTGTTGTCGTAAGCGAAACAATGACACATTGACGCGGTTGTTATCGGAGCAAATTGCACGAATTTTCAAGTTTGCTATTGTTATCAATTTCGAAAGTAGATCAATCACATGTTTGAAAAATTGCCTGTGTTCAGCTCGAACACAGGGAATGGCCTGGATAAGAACAGGAGGCCTGATTTAATCGGAATAGTCATGAAGCACAGTATTGTCTTAAAGCAAGAACGAGTCTCATCTGCTCCAATCAATTGGTTTCCATCGTAATGCACTTCTTGTTGTATATATATTTCGTCAAGGGCGATAGTACAATCCTCTGACATGGTCCCGTTTTCCAACAATTTTGACAGGTAGGCGAACGAGTCAATTGTACCACTCGATAACTTTCGCAATGTGCGTTCCTTTTGAAGAGGGAAAACATTCAGGAGATGTTGATACACCTTCGGTGATGTGTGATGAATTAGCAAGCCAAAGCGCATAACCGATGCAGGGAAAGGAGATATCTTCTGTTTAAATCGAAGATTCACGAAGGTTTTCAACAAGGCATAATTCTGATTGCCTTCATCATCAGAAAAGTCGCACACTTTCTCATCATAAAAATTCTTGCAATAATTGCACAATTCAGTCACTTGGGATCTTCTAGTCAGCTTGCAGTTTGGTAAAGAGCGAAGCCAGGGCGGATAACATACAGGAGCGTTGTCGACGTATAGCGTGGTCAATAAAGTAGATTGCACTACAACGGCCGCAATGGTCGATGACTCATCTTCCTTCAACAAATAAAACCACACAGCATTTGGTTTTCTGGAAAGATGCCATCCTAGAGGAGCATCCGAAATGGAAAGGCTGGAGATGTCATTCAACAGATCAATTCTGTTAAAATCGTGTAGTTCGTCGGATAGTACACCCCGCACTTTCGGTGTCTTTCGAGGAGGAGCAATTGTAGTCTTGACAGAAGCCGCGAAGTCAAATATTGTTGGAATAGGATTGAGTGCGAAATCAAGTTTAAGTTGACCAGCAGAAGTTCGCCGCTTAAACCTATCTTCAAAGTGCTTGTCACAAATTGTTGTGTTCGATGTCAACGAAAAGTCTTCTCGGCCTAATGCGGCAATCCAATTCTGTTGAAGATCTTTATCTCGTGGAAAGGTGAATTGTGTTCGCCGATCGGAAGACGACGTGTAGCCACTGCAGCAAAGAGGTACACAACACTTCTTACCCATTGTTCATTCGCGTGCCGTTGATGCTAGCAGACTGACAGGCAGCGCATGCACTTCACATCATATCGAGTAAGGGAGAATCTCTGATCGATACACATTGCTATGACAACACACACACACACACACGCTTGATGAATACAATTGCCAACGCATTAAGCAAGGGCTGACTTCCAATTACATACACATGTTATTGTTTGCCTGCCTCTCACAATTCTCGTGAATGCAGAAGAAAATTCAAGCATTTGATATGCAAAGCGATCGGCCCCTTTTTTTGAGGCCATTATGCGCTATGCCTGGCCGTCATTCTAGTTGGTCATGGCTCCTCTAAAAGCTAAGCCGTCCGACCTACTATTTTATGACTTAAAATATGCGCTTTTTTTAAAATTTTCGCTGAAACGTTGAATTTGTCCCGTTGAATTTTGAAAAGCCCTTCTTTCGAAGTCTGGAAATGGATGCTTCCTGCAGACATTTTGCGGTTGTTGACGAAAATGATCCCTTTGACCCATTTGTGAATCTCAACCGCACAACACAAACCACCTGTTCTCTTGCACACACATGCAGACATAGCGCATACCAAGGGACTTGCAGGTTTCCCTCGTTAGGTGTGCGGAGCTCATCCGCCGCTGGGAGCAGGCGATTGGACCGCCCAACACGTGACGGCTCCCTGAACCCCTTCCCAATAGCAAGGAGGGGTTGGGTTGACACCACCACCACCACCACGAAAATGATCGATTTCGAAAAATGAGCAAATTTTGACAAATGTGATTCTCTGAATCATATCATCTTTGATACTGTAGACGTCGAATGCAGCATTGGAAATTCAAATCTTTAGTAGTAAATGCTACTTATAATTTTAATACCTAATAATTGTGACTCATCGTAAGCAGTCACTTTTATGTCTCTTACCATTAATTTGAATTTCTAGTGTCATGTTTCCTCATATAATCAGATGTGGAGTTACTGTGAGATGTAGAATATAGGGCTGTGCGCACGTCGCACCGGGTGTGAGAACCGGTGCACCGACAATTTTAAAAAGTTGCACTGAATCACCTATTGAGGTATAGGTATAATAGATCAGTTTCAGAAAATAAAGGACCAGCCATTAATTTACAAGATGAAAGAAGTTCTTGCTTTGATAATTTTTCTGTATTGTAGTAACATGTGCGAGACCTTTCAGCCGCTACAGGCGACCATCGTCAGGCAAGTGAATGAAGAAAGATTACTGTGGATGAGCTCAAGTCATCACGTGCACTTTTCATTCAACCCGGAAAAGGTTGAACCCGGAGGTGGTGGAAAGAGAACCGGGATTGAGGAGAAGATTGATAAAAGAAGCATTATGAACCAGGGATGCGGAGTCCTATCATTTTGATAGGACTCCGACTCCGGCTTTTGATAGGACTCTGACTCCGGGTGGCCAGTATATATAGCCTAGTTTTTTTTAAAAAAACTGGTAACCTACGTCATAGATCATTATATGCTTACCTGAACCTGTCTTTAGTGATCATTGATGTATCAATTATCAATCATTTTCGATGAACGTTTATCAAATGTCGCTTTAAGTTCGATGCCTACGACTCGGCTCCTTCCTGATGTTTGCTTCCACGATTTTTCTCTAGTCTCTACCAGACAGGAAAATCCCCATCCTTCTTCAAAAAAAATGAGTGCACTTTCGATTTTAATATGCGCTTTGGAGGAGCCATCACACAAGATTAACGTTTGGTGAAGAGGTCATGTTCTCAAACAAACTAGTATTTCATTTTTGTTTCTGATGTGACCTTTGGTACGTAGGTGGGATCGAGACTAGGAAGGCTTGTCTTCTCTACTAAATCACCGAGTGAAAAGACAATCCTTATTTCACTATCACGGGTCATTCCCTGAACTATTTCAAGCTTTGCATGCAATACTGTCTCTGTACTTTTGTTTGACGGAGAAACTTGACATCAAAACAGTGACGACTACGCACGAGGATAAATAATTTGTTTGTGTTATACTCCGACTCCAGCAAAAATGATAGGACTCCGGGACTCCGACTCCCAATCCCTGTTTTGAAGTGAGAGATATGCATCGTCTAATCGAGCAAAGTTCTCCTTAAGCAGTTGCTGGAATTTTTGGCGTCTTAATTTTCTCTTGTATCTTTCTAGCTTTCATTACTTCTACTGTGGATTTTAGTAGTAGTATTTGTTTTTATGTATTTTCGCTTATCGTATTGTATTTTGTTTTGTACAATTAATGCTATGTTCTGGGTTGAATGAAAAGTGCACGTGATGACTTGAGCTCATCCACAGCAATCTTTTTTCATTCACTTGCCTGACGATGGTCGCCTGTAGCGGCTGAAAGGTCTCGTACATGTTACTACTATAAAGAAAAATCATCAAAGCAAGGACTTCTTTCATCTTATAAATATAAAAATAATAGATCACTATAGTCACTCCAGAGCGTCGTGTGATTGTCAATTAAAACTTCATAATCTTGAAGATAGGGTCTTTATCTTTCATTTTAAATGTTCATATTTTACATAATTCAATGCAAATTTCATGGAGCACTAGGAAAATTGGTGCTAGAGAATTTGAATCAGACTTATATTGCTTCTTTGATTTCATTTTACCAATACTTTCAAGGGACTCTTATCATATTTAACCCTTACGTGCTATAGTTCTAATGGAGCTACTTGTTAAAAAAAGATGGAAACAGAAATTCTATTGTTTAGAATGTAACATAAAATGTTAAAAAATTACGATGACTAAAATTCAGTATTAATTATTCATTGTCAATTGTTAATTCTTCTTTCAAAATACCTGAACACATCAGGATCTGTAGAAATTAAATTCGAAACAGTGTCACCACTATCTACAATTTACTGCAACAAGGTCCTTACTAAGATTCACGCTGTCTCTCTGTGATGTGATAATGTTATTGGATGCCGAAAAAACTTTCGGACGGATCGCTGACCTCTGGAATACTAAGACAGATGCATCTTAATAGGAGGAGCAACAGCAGGTTACAAATAAATCACTATGAGATTCAGAAATTCGGAGGTCACGGGACTTCAGATTTTGTGGCCCATAATGATTTATGAGACTGAATTACCTAATTTTCGTCTTTTTTCGCATTTTTCTCAACATTAGCAAACGTATCGGTTGTTTATGATATAGCTGTGATTGTCAAACAATTTCATCTTCATGATATAGAAATTTGCAGTTTGAGTTGAAAGTAAAAAATATATAGTTGGACTAATTGTACTGTATGTTCAAAATATTATTCTCTCTAATTTGCTGTGACTAAGATAGCAGATAAAATTAATTAATTGTACGGTATATCTTCTAATAGAACCGGGAATTCTATAAATTCATGCTGCTCTTGCCCGGGTTTTATTAGAGGCCGGGCTTCTACTTAATTACATTGTTAAAAGTTTATCTGTAAAAACACGATATCAGCCATAGCATTCGGTGAACCCACATAAAAATACCGGCCTATTATATGACGGCTCTCGCTTCTACTACCGCAGTTTACAACTTTCTTGCATGCGCCTGATATCTTGAGTAGCCCAGGTATTCTTGTAACATACTTACTCTAACATCGTTATTCAACACTTGAGTTCGTATTTGTCTTTTGTCTCTTTAATCTTTTGTCGAATTTCGGTTCTGGTATCCGCATTGTATGTAAGTCATAGAAACGCAAGAATTACGAAAAAAGGAAGCCTACGTGTGATACCTGGGTGCGCACAGTAGTATAGGGTATGACATCCGGCGCTGCGCTTCGCTACGCTCCGCACCGGATGTCATCCCCACCCGATTTTTTTCGAATATTTTTCAATGTTTTACAAATTTTACACACTTGCAATTTTAGCGAAAAGTATTACAAGTATCAATTTCATGTAGTTTAAGAATTTAAGTAGTTTAAGAATTTCACATTGTCTAAAAATATCAAAATATTTATTAAAAAAATGGATGAAACAAAAGTGGAAGAAACCTCAAAGATGGAAGGAACCTCGAAAATATATCCTTCGTTATTTCAATTAAAAACAAGTGAAATGGACATTTAAAAAATGAATAAAGAAAAGCACAAAGATAGAGTTAGGTATATAAAAGATAAGGAATCTCAATTATTATTAAGATTAGAGCATTATGATAGAGATGGTCTAAAGTTAAGAATGTAACACAAGTAATTGGAATCTTTATAACAGTAAGTTTAGGGGTATTCACAATTATAATAACTTAGGGTGTTTTAGTAATTCCAGTAGTTGCTACTGCTTTAACAGGTACGGGTGTTTTTTACAACTTCACTTGTTACAATGTTAGATAATTCTTTAATTACTAAGAGACAAAAATCATTAAAAAAATAAATATTCTCACGTTAAAGAAGTTTATGATAAAATGCATTATTACTTCCAAAGAGTATGTGATGATAATGTTATTTCGTTACATGAGATTGAAAAATTTGATCAAATAGCTAATGAAGTAAATCAAATATCATTTCAATTACAGACACAAGTTAATGACAAGAATAAACAGGTTGGTAAAATTTCTAATGAAGAAAATGATAAATTTTTTTTAGAAGAACTAAAAAATTCATTAAACAAAACTTTAGACGAAAAGATGTCACACGACAAAGCAATAAAAAAATAATTTGTTCAGTAAAATGTTTTTGTTGCATTCCAATGTTACCACGAAATTCAAATATTATATTTTAAAAATGGATAAAATTAAGGCTGATAATCAAAAAAAATTTAAGAATTAGATGAGTTAATAAAGCAAAAAAATATTATGAAAGAAAATCATACTCTGCATAGAATGACAAAAGCTGGTATTCAATCTGATATGTTTGAAAAAATGCAGCAAACCGAACACGTAAAAACTGATTTCGAAAAAACTATTGAACCATTTAAAACTCTTGAAAAAGAACTTGCTAATCAAGATAACCGAGTAAATATAACAGATCCAGAACTTAAAGCACTATTAGATGATTATGGATTGCTAGAAGCAAATATAGAAAAAAAATTACCGAAATCTATGTTATTTGAACATTCTACTTTCTTTTTAGATAAAAAATTATTTACAAGATTTTATCTTGGTGGAAAAGAAATATTTCCACAACCTTTACGGGGTTTAATTTTTTCGCCAGATAAATCACCTATTAGTTTAGATAGAAATTTTGTTGATCTTTTAAGAGGAGCAGATTTAAATAATTATGCTGTAAAAGATCTCATAAAATATAAAGCTATGTTAGATAGAATTGGTGCAGTAAAATCTCATAGACGTTATAAACAATTAGAAAATTTATTACCAACGGCACCTAAAGTAGGAAAAGGTTTTAAAACAGAAACAACTATATTTTTACCCGATGATCCACAAGAATTACTAAATAGATTAGAGATTTTAATATCTGCAATAAAAGAAGGACACAATTCTAGTTTCAATGAAATTCATGCTATATTAAAAAGACTATTAGAAAAGAAGATTATAAATGAAGATGATTATAAAAGTATAGCTGAAATGTGTTGTTTTTAATTTTTTTATTAAAAAATTTTTATTTAAAATTTTTATTTAAAAAATGTGTTCAGCAGATTTAGAAAAAATTAACAATCAATTAGAAAATCTAACAGGGATTTTGGGTTCATCAAAATTTAGTACGACGTTAAAAATTATAACAACTACTTCATCACACACTTGTAATTTAGAACCCATTCTACATTTGGAACAAACTAAAAATTATCAAATTGCATTGACTAGTTTCTCCACATTTAACACTATTCAAAACGTTATCAAAGATGTGAATGATCAATTTAGATACTCTACTGATAAAGGCAAAACGTGGAAAATACTAACTTTTCTTCCTGGTTCTTACGAAGTTGAATCAATATCAAATGAAATTAAGAGACATTTAGGTATACCATTTAAAGATAAGAAACAATTACATTTTGCAGTTGAACCAGCAGTCAATAAATTTTCTCTTACTTTAGACGAAAATCATCAAGTTCATTTTAATCATGATAGATCATTGTCAAAACTATTGGGATTTAATAAACAAACCTATAGTCAAGGTTATCATTTAGGTGAGAAGATTCCTAAAATAACTGAAATAAATTCAGTTGTTGTACATTGTGACATTATTGAAGGAGGATATATAAATGGTAAATTGTCAAATTTGATATTCAGTTTTCCAGCCTTTACTGTACCCATTGGTTATAGATTAAATGTAATTCCACAAACATTAATATATTTCCCTATTACAACAAAAACTATTAACAGTATTATCATTAGAGTAACAGATGAGAAAGGAAAGGAAATAATTTTGGAGGTGAAGAGATTATGATAGGTCTTTTGGCTATAGAAGTTTAATTTTCTTCTTCTTCTTAAGAAAAATGAATAAAAATTATTTTATTAAAAATGAGTGAAGAAATTTCTACAAACCTAGCATTAAATATAAAACTTAAATTCAATCATCACCGTAATCTATCCAATCAAGTTTCATCAGTTATTTGTGGAAGATCAGGATGTGGTAAAACATATCTATTATTTAAAATTCTAACTACTCCAAACTTTTTAGATTATGACAATCTTACAATTTATACAACAACAGCAGAACAGCCCGTCTATCAATTTTTAAAATATGGATTTGAAAATAATCTTAAAAAAACAGCAATTGCTTCATTATTCAAAGAATATGAAAAATCTGAATATGAAGAGGAAATAAGTTCGTGGTGTGAAGAAGCAGCAGAAAACAATCAGTTAGTAGAATCCAATAAAAATAACCATATAAAGATACAATTAATAGATGATAGTGGTAATATGCAAGACCCTAGTAAGATCCCAGTACACTAGATAAAACAATGAAACATTGTGTAATTTTTGATGATTGTGTTAATGATAGAAATCAGTCAGTTAAATGAGATTGCTAAGCAATTGGGAATAAAGAATTTTCACATGTTGATGAGTAATGAATTACTATTGATAAAAGATGTACGAAACACTAACTCTACTAATAAAATGTAGCAATGTAACGTTTTAATTTTAACAGACGGAAAATAGCTGCGCGTCTTGGTGGATTTGAACCACCGACCTCTGGCATTCTAGGCCAACGCTCTACCAACTGAGCTATCGACGAGCGACAGAACGACATAAGTCCCCAATTGAAGAACCCGCGTAAGAGAATCCGATAGCTTCATCCTCCAAGACAACACAGCATTAACAGTCAAGCCAAACTACTGAAGCAAGTTATCAGTAATTCAAAGCCAGCATTATACTTTTATTTACAGATTAAAACATTAATTTAGATTAAATTAAATCATTTCAAAATCGAATAAGTAGTAAGGAAAGACATCATTAGAGAACAGTTTTAAATCAATACCCCCCCAAGTAGTAAGGAAAGTCATCATTATGAAACAGTTTTAAATCAATACCCCCCCCAAGTAGTAATGAAAGTCATCATTAGAGAACAGTTTTAAATCAATACCCTTCTGTCTTCTAGGGGTCCCTTAAGAAATTTTTTTATTATAAAATGAGCAACATAAAGGAGTTTTTTTAATTATATGGAACGCAAACAACTACAAATTTTGATCTAAAGAAAATTGCAAATCAATTAGGAATAAAGAATTTTCATGTTCTAATGAGAGACGAATTACAATTGATCAAAAATATGCCAACTGTAAATTTCATAACAAATCTTCATACGTCAGATGAAAAAGGTGTACATTGGTCTGCAGGACAAAGAAATATAAACTGTTCTAATTATTATTTTGACTCATACGGACTTCCACCTACGAATGAAGTAAGAGAAATACTTGGAAATGGTATTTATAATGCATTTCAAATTCAAAAACCGGAAACTACTTACTGTGGGCAATTGTGTCTTTATGTTTTATTGAAATTACAGGAAGGAGTACCATTTCTAGATATTATGTAAAAATTGAATAATAATGATAATGATAATTAAAAATCAGTTCGTTGTAATTCATTTTGATAAAATCGGCCTCTGATATTTTCGTCATCTAAATCTTTGATTTCGTAAGTAATCGGATAAGTTTGATTTATTTTGCAAACTTCAAATATTTCTTTAGTCCAATGGCCAACAAAGCCTTTTTCAAATTTATTCTTATATTTAAATATTCTAACTCTATCTCCAATTTTAAATTTCGGCTTAAGTTTCTGCAAATTCGGATTACTCTCATTCGAATAATTATTCTCGTATATTTTTTCTTATCAAATCAGGGTCGTCAGAAGCATTCTTTGGGGTTTCTTCAATACCAGAATGAACTTTATTATTGTACTCTTCTACAACTCCTGGTAATATCTTCAACCATTTCTGATTTCTTCGCTCAGTAAATTTCTTGAATAATTTATTTTTTAACGACCGATTGAATCTTTCTACGACTACGGCCTTCCCTGCATTTTCAGTTGAATAAACAGTTTCAAATAGTGGCTGAACGTTTCTGTTATAAAATTCCGACCCTTTATCAACAAACAATTTCCTTGGCTTTCTATTACTTTCTTTAAAGATTTCTTCAAACGCATATTTAACTGATAGACCACTTTTATTTCTTAAAGGCTTTACCCAAGCATATCGTGTATATAAATCTATAACGGTCAATGCGTATTTGTAGTCCCTTTCATTCGGCATATGAATAAGATCAGCACTCCAAATATCATCTTTATTAAATACTTTTACTTTCAATAAATATTTAGGTCTTCTGTATTCTTTATGAATTTCAGACGCGTAGGTTCGAGCGTTGCTCTCAGACAGCTTTGCTGTCGTTTCATTTAAACCCTGACCGAATAACATTTTAGCTTGTAAAGCTTTCTTAACAAACATTCTTTCAATTTTTTCTCTAAATGTAGGATTTTGAATACTATCTAATTCTTGAATCATCTTCTTATCAGCTGCATGTCGAGAACTTAGATCATGATTTCGATAAGCTAAATCATGCCTGTAAGCTGCGGCATCTACTCTATTTGTTGGTTCTTCACCTGGTTTCGGATTATTATTCTCATCTAGTCTTATATCTATTCGAGTTCCTGGACCGGTATATGAATGACCAGGAAGATGTTTTTCTTTCGAATATTTACTCCAAATAAATCCAGGAAAGTTTTCTAATGTTTTTTGTATGTCACCTCCAATATGCTGACAATTTGAGTTTTTATTTTTGTTTAATAGATAATTTAATAAATCTAAATTAGCAATCTTTAATTTAATTAAATTTTCGGAATTTGTAGAATTCATTTTAAAAGATAAAAAAAATTTAAAAGATAAAATAAATGTTTACCTTATGGACCAAAGGTCCTGAGGTTATTACCTTATCATACTACGACTTAGATATATTCCAGAACCATCTTTAGTTTCTTTAATTTCAATTAAATCATCAACATTGTGGAGAATATTTTTAAGAACTCGTTTTCCTTCATCAACTAATTTTAATTTACTAATATAATTATCTACTACTCCTTCACCCCTAGCAACTTTCTCTAACTCTCTATTATGTCGTTTTTGTTCTTCTAATGCTGCCTTCTCTGATTTATTTTTATTTACTGCTTGGACAATACCAGCTGTCTCACCTGCAACACTTCCTGCAGCTGCTATGCCACCTATTATTAGTGGAATTAATGGGAGAATCCCGCCATTCTTTTCTTCTTGTAATTGAATATTCTCTATCATTGGTTTACTTATGTAATATTTTTTTTGTTAATCGTAATAGTTTTAGGGGTATTTTTGTCAACAATATTACGTAATTTTATTTCAACAGTTTTATTATTTTTACTTTTCGCTTGCGACATTTTTAATAAAGAAATTTTAAGTTATCAAAAATTTTTAGTCTATTCTAGTTATGAATAAATTTTAAGTTACCAAAATTTTTAATCTATTCTAGTTACGAAAAATTTTTAAGTTAAGAATTTTTAATCTATTCTAGTTGCAAAAAAATTTTAAGTTATCAAAAATTTTTAATCTATTCTAGTTATCAAAATTTTAAGTTATGAAAAAAAATTAATTAATCGACGAAGTCTTGGGCTTTAGCCTATCCTAGCCATCTTTCCATTAAGAATTTCAATTGAATATTTTACATCTTCTAGCAATAAACCATAAGCCATCAATGAAGTCGTGGAATCTTTCTTTTCAATATTAATTGTTACATCACAACCAGTCTTGATAATATCTTCAGATTGTGCACTTAAATCGAAACAGAAAACAGGATATAAATGTCTCCAATCTCCAGGAGTTAATTGTGGTTCAACTCCAAATTCTATACAAAGATTTCGATAAGAATCATATCCTTCCATAAATTGATTATTGGTATCATCGAATCTTAATGGATCAATTGGATATCGGGTTTGATTTAATGAAACTTGTGAATTGTATTAATATGGAAGAGATTATTGTTCTTATCAAAACTTGGAGAATTATTTCTTTGAAATGTTAGTAATAAATATCTTGGAGTATTCGCAGTTCTAGTAAAATGCCAGTTAAATCTTTGTTCGGAAAAAGTTACTGAACTAGCAGTACGCTTTAGAAAATTTACTGGAATTGGTTTGTTAGTGTTTAATCTTTTTGCAATAGCTGTTTCAATCTCTAAACTAGGAGTAATATGCTTAATCCACCATTCAAGTCTATCAATTTTTAAATATGCTTTTTTTCCAGTCTTACCAAAAAAGATTAATTCATTATTTGCTGTACGATGAATTATTAATTTAAATTTTAATTGATATGATATTTTATCATAATCTAAATATCCAAATAATGGAGACAATGACCAATTAACTGTCTGTTTACTTTTCTTGTTAAACTCACGACTTTCATTATATGAACTATTGTTTGTTTTATTTAAATGATGTGCAATATTTTCTACATCTTTCGCAATTCCTGCTGCATCTGTTCCAGCGTGAGTTAAATCATCAACAATTATACCATCATTAGTATCAGGAAACCAACCTTCGATTTCATACTTTTTATTATTTTCACCAATTGTTACAAATCTAAGCATTGTATCAATTACACCTGGAGAATCACTTATTGTTTCTATATTTTGAGTTGCAACATCTAAACGCATTTGTGTAAAAAATTTTGGAAAAAAATTATTCTCTAATGCAATATTATCGGTATCTGGTAATGGTGTTGTAAAATTGGCATCACTATATAAAGAATATTCACAGTGTAAAAATGAATCAGGTAGATATAAATAACTTTGTTGATTATCAACTTCAAAAATTAAATCACCTCCAGTATTTACTCTACTGGAAGATCCGGGATTCATAGCAATTCTTATATAGTCATTCTTTTTTTGATTATAACTGACGAACGGAGGATCGTCTAATCTAAATTTATTTTCGATTAGCGAAGACATTTTTATAAAAAATAATTTGACTTTTTGTTTTTTCTCACAGACAGAAAAAATTTTTACTAAAAAAATTTTACTAAAATAATTTTACTAAAAAAATTTTACTAAAACATCATTTTAGAATTTTGCTAGACCAGCTCCGCTACAGCTTTGCTGGTTAGACCGAAGGCTGCTATTAATACCATTACCTCTTATTTCTTCAATTGAACGTTTTATGGCTACGCCTGATTTCTTCTTATGTCTACTATCAGACGGAGCTCCGCTCCTCAAGGTTTCCCCCACAGCTATGTTAGCAATTTTGTTTTTTGTTTCCTCTGACAGTTTTTTTAAATTTTTTAGTTCTTCAGAATCATTCTTAAGTTTACGAATAGCTTCTAGTTGTTTTAATTCGTTTTGAGACTTAACAGCATTTGATATTGCACTAGCTGTACTACCTATAGCAGCTGCTCCTTTTGCAGCAGATGTAATCAAATCTTTATTATTTTTAATCAAGTTAACGATACTGCCGATACCAGGAAAGATGCCAGCTCCTTCTGTTTGGACGGCACCTGCAGTGCCTAGGAACTTTTGTGTTCCGACAGTTTCTACACTATCATAATGGTACACAGGTTTCAGAGATGGTTCATGAGCAATTTTATTATTTGATGCAAAATGTTTGAGATTGTGTTTATAAATTATAGGCATTTTTTAGGATTAAATTTGACTTTTGGGAAAAATATCTACGTGTTAAGATTTACGTTTGTGAATGGACAACAACTTCGAGATAACTTTATTAATTGCCTGTTGCACTTTATCTATTGCGTCAAGCAGCGTGTGATGTACTTTAATTTCTTTTCTATTAACTTGCATTTTCTGCTGATTAATCTTCAATGCCGTTTTAAGTGCATTTAACTTAATTTTAAGAACATCTAATTGTCTTTTAACAGAATCTAACTGTTCTTTATTTTCTTTAGAGTTTTCTTGTAAATTTTTCTTTAATTCATTTTCTAAATTGATTTTAAGAGTTTTCATTTTATCAACTTTTTCATTAAGTGAGTTTACTTCATTTATTATTCTATTCATCTTTTTCATTTGTTGAGTAATTTTAGAACTCAATTCATCAACACTTTTTTGGAATGTAGCTTGTAACTGTTTTAAATTTTTTAATTCTTTCAGGTAGTTTTTCTATTTCATCTTTAATTGTTCTTTTAACATTTTTATCTGATGTTTATTCTTAATGACTGCAGATTTTAAATTTATAGAAAGTAATATTAAAATTTTTGATTGTTCAGAAATCTTTTTAAAAAGTTTTGCTATATCTGCTTCTAGCTCTTTATCCTTTTTATCAAGTTTTAATAATTCTTCGTTTAATGATTTGTCATTAAGTTTAAGCAACTTCAATTCATTCATCAGTGGAACCAAAACATCGTTTATATATTTTTCTTTTAAGTCATTGATTTGTGTATCAACATATTGTTTATTTGTTAACTCTGTATTTTGTTGCGGCAGAATAGAAAGATGCAATGGACCAGATAAAACGTCTCCAGTTTTCATGATATAATTTTCTATCTCTATTTCTAATTCACGATTATTCGGGATATATGCACCTCCACCAACATTTGGTAACATCATTTTCTAACAATAAAAAAATAAAATTTTTTCTAATAAAAATAAAAAAATGGAAAAACCAAATTTAAAAAAATTATATTCGTCCGCATCATCCTGTTCTTCTTATTCGACGAGATCAACGGGATTTGAAAATAAATGTTTTGATAATAATAATCCATGTATAGATGTTAATATTTTATTTCAATTACAAGCCGAAATATTTAGAGAACAAACAAAAGGTTTACCTTCTATAGAAACTAATTATTGTATTTTTCCAGTTGATCCATTTATAAAATTTATGGAGATTGTAAGTAAATATAATGATGTAGCTTATGTGGAATTAAATAAAGAAAATATGGTTATAATAGGTCATAATAACGTTTATGGATTTATTAGAGCAGTTTTGCGGATTAGTAATACTGATTGGATAGAAAATAAAATTATTAATTATATCAATATTAAAGAATTAGTTAAAAAATTAAAATCTTTTTCCAAAGAAAAAATTAGATTATTTGTTGATGAACAAAATCAATATAACATTCACATAGAGAGTAAAAAACATAATGAAGAATTATTATGTCAAGTTTATTATAGAGACACAATTTATAAACAAGAAACATTAAAAATGCCCCAAAGATATGATGATGATACGTATATAGGATTATACTCCAACTTAAATATTAATTTATTAAAATCTTATATAAATGGTTTAGCTCAACAAGAGAAAATTTATATGTGGACAACACCTTATACTATTAACAATGACCATAATCATAATCATAATAATCCTCTGAATCATATTGAAGAATCTTATGATAATAATGATGATTCTGAAACACCTGAAAAAGGTGTAAATGGTAAAAAAGATTATAAAAATATTAGTAATTATAAAAATTTATCTAAATTTCATTTTCTTACAATTGAAAATAATAATGATGGTATAGTTGAAGATTCTGTTAGACAACTATGTGTCGGGTCTACAAAATTTAAATTAGGATTTACATCTTATCAATTAAAAATTTTATCATCTTTAATAAAAACTAAAAGTGATTCAGATTATGGTGGTGTTATTAAATTTTCCAAAAGAGATCAAAGACCAATATTTTTCTCTATTATATTATTATCAGATAAAAGATGTAATTTAGAATTAGATATTCCTATCAGGGAATGGTATCCTATCAGGGAATGGCATCCTATACCAAAAAGTGTAATTTATGATGTTGAAGAAACAATTTATGATGATGATGAAGAATCAATTGATGATGATGATGATGAAGAATCAATAGTTAGTGAAAAAAAATTTAAATTATCTTTTGATAAAACTTTATATGATTAAACTTAATATGATAAAGAAAATAAAATAACTTAAGAACGTGAAATGTATAATAATATATGATAAAACTTAATATGATAAAACTTAATATGATAAAGAAAATAAAATAACTTAGGAACGTGAAATACATAATAATATAAAATAACACTCAAGTCCTTGATATTAGAATGTTTATATCTAAAATTAAAACACAATTTTTTCCTTAAAAAATAAAAAAAATGGAAAATACCAAGTTTTATTGTAACTTATGTAAAAAAAAAGTTGCAAACAAAAAGAAGTTATCAATCTCATTTAAATAGTAAATTGCATTTACAAAATGTAGATCGAGTTGATGAAGGAAATATATTAAAATTAAATAGCTATAAAAACTATCTAGAAACATTACCCACTGATATAAAAGTTAAAAAAATGTTTGATGATTATTCACATTCGGAATATAAAAAAGTTTTTAATAGTGAGGATGAGACCGTACAAACCGAAGGTTCTAGGGCTTCGCCCGTACCAGATGGAAGATATTTATTTAGCGATACTGATGAATTTAACGAAATAGATGAATTAAACGAAATTGAAAAAACCGATGAAGCGGAACGAACCGAAGGTTCTAGGGCTTCGCCAGTAACAGATATAAAATATTTAGTTAATCAGTCCGTTGAACATAATGAAACCGATGAAACTTTTTATAATGTATTAACAAACTTTTATAATATATTTAAGAAATCTTTCAAATGTTATATGAATGTAGAAGTTCTTTATGCAAAAAATGGACCTGATGGAATTCCTGAAGAAATAATACAAGGACATTTTACAAATTCGCAAGAAATTCATAATGTAAATGATATACAACCCATATTTGAATCGATGATACTTAAATTAGAAAATTGTATAATTGAAGCCCAGTTACGTGAATCTGGTTGGAGATTTGTTAAAATACTATCTAAGAAAATAGTAATTGATAAATATAAAAATAATACTGGTGGTAGTTATGTTCCTTTACCTTTCAGTTCACCACAAATAATCAACATAAAAAATGAAGATGATTTTTGTTTTCTGTGGAGTATTATAGCACATTTACATCCTGCAGAATATCACAAAGAAAGACTAAGTCATTACAATAAAGAAGAATATATCAAGGAATTTGATCTTTCGGATGGTTTACATGAATTTCCATATGATTATAATAGGTTAAAAAAGTTTCATAAAAAGAATAAAAATTTAATAGAAGTAAATGTTTTTGAATTAAATGTGAATTATGTTTCTATTGGTAAAATTACTCCACTTTACTCAGATTCAAAAAATTTTATTTGAATAATAAAAATTTATGTCAATCAGAAATAGTATATAATGATAGGGGAAATTACATGCATCATAATATTTTTTACCAAGGAAATATAATATGTACTGAAAAATTTGAAATTATAAAAACACTATCACCAATAATGATTAATCATAATAATTATAAAGGACGTAATTATAATTATGATTATGATTCCGATTATTTATCTTTATGTTTAGAATATCAACAAAAATTACAAAATTTAAATGAAAGTTTACAAAAATGTAAAACAGATTATCGACAACAAACAAAAATATTAGTACAAGAATATGGCCATAAATATCAAAATAAGATAGAAACGATAGAAAAAGTAAATGAAGAAAATAATGAAGACAATAAAGAATTAAATAATGAAGAAAATGAAACCAAACAAAAAATAAATGAATCTTTAAAAAATGTCTACAACAATATAAAGAACAATATGATAAAGAATATAGTTATCAGCTACAAATATTAAATCAAAATTTTCATCGAAATACATTTAATCTTGCAAAAGAAATTGATGAAACACATGAAATATATAAAGATAAATTTGAAAAACTAGAACAGTCAAAACAACCAGCACAAGCGAATATATTATATTATCAGGGTCATTTTATATTGTGTAAAGATATTTCTATATTTACAAAAACTTCAGATAATGCTAATTTTCCTTGTCTCCAATGTATGACGAGCTTTAGAACTAAAGAAGAAATGAATAGACATTTGGAGAATTGCCAACAAAATGAAGCAGTCAGAAACACATTTCCAAAAGATGATTATTTAGAATATAATAAATGGTATTTTAAAAATAAAGTACCCTTTACTATTTATTGTGATTTTGAAGCATATAATGTAAATATGACACAAAATGGAACGGAAAGTTCCAGGGCTTCACCCGATTCTGAAAATGATAATTATGAAAAAAGTGTAGCTGAACAAAGTAAAGAAAAATATATATTTGAACAAAAACCATTATGTTGGGGAATGTACATTCATTCAAATTATCCTGAATTATTTAAATCAGAATATTATCAATACTATGGTGAAGATAGTTCAGAAATGTTTACAAAGAAAGTAGAAGAATTACAAAATTATTTTTCACAATTGCTTGAAACAAATATACCAATGATGCCATTAACAGAAAAAGAAAAATTAAATTTTATTAATGAAACAAAATGTTATTACTGTGGAAAAGAATTTACAAAAAATTATAAAAGTGGCAGAGGTAGATATCTTGATAAGATAAAAAATCATGATCATCTAAATGGATTATATAGAGGTGCAGCACATAATTCTTGTAATCTTAATGCTAATAAATTTAAATATAACTTTGTTCCTTTATGTTTCTACAATGGTTCTAAATATGATTTCCATCTAGTAATGAAAGATTTATTTTCATCTGAAAAATTACAACAACAACAAATATATGTACTATGTAAAACAGAAGAAGAATATTTTTCAATGCAATTAGGTTGTATTAGAATTTTAGATGCATTTAGATTTTTTACTCCTTATTCATTAGATGTAATGGGAAAAACTTTGAAACCTGAACAATGTAAAATATTAAATAAATATAATTTAAAACCCCTAAAAGGAATATTTCCGTATGAGTATATAGCCTGCGGCTCACAGTCGAAGACTGATATAACTGGAGATAAAACCTGTGGTTCGCAGTCGAAGACTGATTTTAATTCTGTGAATAAAATTATGGAAGAAAAACAACTTCCTCAAATAAATAAATTTAAATCAACATTAAAACAATCACAATTATCTAAAGAAGACTATGCAGAAGCTGAAAAGAATTGGAGAGAGTTAAATTGTAGAACAATAATAATAATAATAATATGTATTTCAAAGAAATACACAACCCTGTTGAAGGGCATTGAACAGTCATTGGAAAATACATGCGGTGATTTTATTATATTGAAATACAATGTATGATTATACAATGAAATATCTTCAGATAGATGAATTAATACTAGCTGATCTTTTCGAAAACTTTCGTGATATGTGTTTAGAATATTACGGAATAGATCCATGTTATTGTTATTCTACACCAGGTTTGACATGGTTAGCAGGATTAAAACATACTGGTGTTAAACTTAAACATTATAAAGAAAATAGATATGATAAATTATTATTTTTTGAATCTGGAATTAGAGGTGGAGTTTCATCAGTTTTAGGTAATCGTTATGTACAGTGTTACAATAAAAAAGTAAATCCTGATGATTACGGTTATTTAGAAATTTTAAATCCAGAAGAAAAAGATCAATTTATAAAATAGTTTAATCAAAATATAGAAGGACTTATATCAAATGAAGAGAGTCAAGCAGCAGTTGATGAATTCATGCGAGAAAACTATTTTGTTATATTATGATTTTAATAGCTTATATTCTTCTTGCATGATACAAGAATTACCAACAGGTGAGATGGAATGGTGTAATATTCGTACGACATCAGAGATGACTACTAGGGCTTCGCCCGTTCTAGATTATCAAAAAACATATGATGGAGATTATAATCATGGTTATATATATGAAGTTGATTTAGTATACCCTGATGAAATAAAAGATAAAACAAAATATTTTCCTTTCTGCCCCGAAAACAAAATTCCTAATATAGAAGATTTTTCAGATTATCAAAAATCTTTAATTCTTAAAAAATACAGACCAACAAAAAAACTTATGTTAACACAAAGTAATAAAGGAAAGTATGTTGTTGAAGGAAGAATGCTAGATTGGTATTTAGATCATGGAATGATTCTCACAAAAATTCACCGGAAACTAGTGTATAGAAAATCTAGGTGGTTAAAAAATTATATAGAGTTCAATATTGAAAAACGTAAAATAGCTAAAAGAAATAAAGATGATTTTGGAAACGTGTTCTTCAAATTAATGAATAATGCATTTTATGGTAAGACTTTAGAAAATGTGCGTAATAGACAAAATATTGAAATAGTATATGATAAAGATAGGTTTCAAAATTTAACAAGGAAACCTACATATAAAAGAACTACTAGATTTAGTGATGAACTATGTGCTGTACAATTACGTCGAATCAGCGTAAAACATGATAAGTTTAATTTTATTGGATTCACTATATTAGAATTAGCTAAACTATTTATGTATAGATTTATATATGATTATTTAGCACCTGCTTATGGCAAAAACTATAAATTACACTTTACAGATACCGATTCTGTTTTCTTAGAATTAACAATACCGTATAATTCTTCACTTGTTGAAGAAATTAATAAAATAAAAGATATCATTCATCCTTCTGATTTATGTAAAGTAAAAGATGAATTAGAAGGAAATGAAGATTTCATAACAGAAGCTATATTTTTAAAATCTAATTGTTACTGTTATAATACAACTAATAATATTAAAACACATAAAACATTAAAAGGAATTTCAAAGGCATCAGTGGCTAATCAAATAACATTTCAAGATTATAAAAATGCATTATTTAATAATGAAATAAAAACAGCATGTAATTATAGACTTAATTCAAAGAAACATAAAATGTATTTAAAAGAAGAACATAAATTAGCATTAGATCCATTTGATGATAAAAGAAAAATGTTACCTGATGGAATAACTACTTCACCTTTTTAACTTTCTAATTTCTAAGATAGACAAATTTGATATATACATAAAATAAAAAAGAATATTATAACACTATATTTGTATATTTTTTATCACTCGGTAAACAAATCTTCGATAACTCTATCATGAATTTTTTTATCAATATTGATTGTAATGAAGCCATAATCTTTTGACCAAGCATTGTTACACGATTGTTTAAATTCATCTTTATTTCTTACGCATAAATCTCTTAACAAATCACTTAAGTTTCTTGCATTTATTTCAAATAGTATAAATATATTTGCATTCTTGCTGATAACACTTCCATCTAATGAATACATACTTTGTGTTAAATAAAAAACACTACAGTTGTTATGTCTTCCTCTTGTGAAATAATTTCTCTGAACTGACTGATTTCTATCATTAACACAATCATCAAAAATTACACAATGTTTCATTGTTTTATCTAGTTTACTAGGATCTTGCATATTACCACTATCATCTATTAATTGTATCTTTATATGCTTATTTTTATTGGATTCTACTAACTGATTATTTTTTGCTGCTTCTACACACCACGAACTTATTTCTTCTTCATATTCAGAATTTTCATATTCTTTGAATAATGAAGCAATTGCTGTTTTTTTAAAATTATTTTCAAATCCATATTTTAAAAATTGATAGACGGGTTGTTCTGCTGTTGTTGTATAAATTATAAGATTGTTATAATCCAAAAAATTTGGAGTCGTCAAAATTTTAAATAATAGATATGTTTTACCACATCCTGATCGTCCGCAAATAACTGACAAAACTTTATTAGATAAATTTGGATGATGATTAAATTTAAGTTTTTTTTATTTAATGGGGGTACTTCACTCATTTTTTAATAAAAAAATTTTATTTTTATTTTTTTTATTTTTTTTATTTTTTGTTTCTAAGGAAGAAGAAGAAAATTAAACTTCTCTAGCTTCGCGTAGGAGTTTATACCTCCCGAACCAAAAGATCTATCATAATCTCTTCACCTCCAAAATTTATTTCTTGTCCTTTTTCATCAGTGATTCTAATGTTAATGTTGTTAATAGTTTTTCTTGTAATAGGGAAATATATTAATGTTTGTGGAATTACATTTAATCTATAACCAATGGGTACAGTAAAAGCTGGAAAACTGAATATTAAATTTGACAATTTACCATTTATATATCCTCCTTCAATAATGTCACAATGTACAACAATTGAATTTATTTCAGTTATTTTTGGAATCTTCTCACCTAAATGATAACCTTGACTATAGGTTTGTTTATTAAATCCTAATAGCTTTGACAATGATCTATCATGATTAAAATCAACTTGATGATTTTCGTCTAAAGTAAGAGAAAATTTATTAACTGCCGGCTCAACTGCGAAATGTAATTGTTTCTTATCTTTAAATGGTATACCTAAATGTCTCTTAATTTCATTTGATATTGATTCAACTTCGTAAGAACCAGGAAGAAAAGTTAGTATTTTCCACGTTTTGCCTTTATCAGTAGAGTATCTAAATTGATCATTCACATCTTTTATAACATTTTGAATAGTGTTAAATGTGGAGAAACTAGTCAATGCAATTTGATAATTTTTAGTTTGTTCCAAATGTAGAATGGGTTCTAAATTACAAGTGTGTGATGAAGTAGTTGTTATAATTTTTAACGTCGTACTAAATTTTGATGAACCCAAAATCTCTGTCAAAGTTTCTAAATGATAATTAATTTTGTCTAAATCTGCTGAACACATTTTTTAGTTAAAATTTTAAATAAATATTTTTTTAAAAAAAATTAGAAACAACATATTTCAGCTACACTTTTATAATCCTCTTCATTTATAATCTTCTTTTCTAACAGTCTTTTCAATATAGCATGAATTTCATTGAAACTAGAATTATGTCCTTCTTTTATTGCAGATATTAAAATCTCTAATCTATTTAGTAATTCTTGTGGATCATCTGGTAAGAATACAGTTGTTTCAGTTTTAAAACCTTTTCGTACTTTAACTCCCGTTGATAATAAATTTTCTAATTGTTTATAACGTCTAAGAGATTTTACTGCACCAACTCTATCTAAAATAGCTTTATATTTTATAAGATCATCTACAGCATAATTATTTAAATCTGCTCCTCTTAAAAGATTAACAAAATTTCTATCTAAATTAAAAGGAGATTTATCTGGTGAAAAAATTAAACCTGGAAAAGGTTGTGGAAATATTTCTTTTTGTCCGAGATAAAATCTAGGTATTGTTTTTCCATCTATAAATGAAATAGAATGTTCAAATTGCATAGATTTTGGTAATTTCTTATTAATGTTTGATTCTAGTGATCCATAGTCATCTAATATAGTTTTGTGCTCTGGATCTGTTAAATCAATTTGTTTAGCATTATTTGTACTTTCTTTTTCAAGAGTTTTAAATGGTTTCATAGTTTTTTCAAAATCAGTTTTTACTTGTTCGGTTTGCTGCATTTTTCAAACATATCAGATTGAATACCAGCTTTTATCATTCTATGTTGAAGATGATTTTCTTTCATAATATTTCTTTGTTTTATTAACTCTTCTAATTGTTTTATTTTTTTAAAATTATCAGCTCTAATTTTATCCATTTTTAAAATATAATATTTGAATTTTGTGGTAACATTGGAATACAGCAAAAACATTTTACTGAACAAATTATTTTTTTATTGCTTTGTTGTTTAACATCTTTTCGTTTAAAGTTTTCTCGTTTTAAGTTTTGTTTAATAAAGTTTTGTTTAATGAAGTTTTGCTTAAATTTTTGCTTAAAGTTTTTAGCTCTTCTAAAAAAATTTTGTCATTTTCTTCATTAGAAATTTTACCATCACTAGAAATTTTGCCATCCTGTCTATTCTTATCATCAACTTTTTCGGACTGTAATTGAAAGGTTTGATTTACTTCATTAGCTATTTGATCAAATTTTTCAATCTCATCTAACGTAATAACATTATCATCACATACTCTTTGAAAGTAGTAGTGTAATTTGTCATAAACTTCTTTAATATGTAAATGCTTAGTTTTTAATGATTTTCGTTTCTTAGTTATTAAAGATTTATCTAACATTGTAACAAGTGAAGTTGCAAAAATACCCGTACCTTTTAAAGCTGTAGCAACTACTGGAATTACTAAAACACCTGAAGATATAACAATTGTTAAAGCACCTAAACTTATTGTTAAGAATATGCCAATTCCTTGTGTTACATTCTTAACTTTAGACCATCTCTTTCTTAACTTTTTATAATGCTCTAATAATTGAGATTCCTTATCTTTCATATACCTAACTCTATCTTTGTGTTTTTCTTTGTTCATTTTTTCAATGTCCATTAAAGTAGAACTACGTTCATATGATAACGAATGATATATTCTTGCGGTTTCTTCCATTTTTGTTTCTTCCATTTTTAAAGAAATATTATTAGTCACATGTTATATTTTAAAAACCTGAAAGATAGATAAAATTCATGAATTTGAAATTCTCAACTTTTATGATTTTTGGTGTCCAGGAACGGTCATGATTTTAAGGGCGGGTGAAAATTGTAATTCTCAAATTTGAGATTTTGAAAAATTTGAAAACTGGGTATTTTTAAAAACGCCCAAATTTATGAATTTAGGTCTTCATAACCTGAAAAATGACCAAAATTCATGAATTTAGTCCATTTAAAAAGTACAATTTTTTTGAAAAATCGGTATCTTTAAAAACGACTAAATTCATGAATTTAGGTCTTAAAAACCTGAAAAAGGGTCTAAATTCATGAATTTACGTCGTTTTTAAAGATACTATTTTTTTGAATTTTATGGTGTCCTGGAACGGTCTTTTGCCCATTACTTTCGTCAGTTATTTACGGAAGATCAGGATGTGGTAAAACATATCTATTATTTAAAATTCTAACTACTCCAAACTTCTTAGATTATAATAATCTTATAATTTATACAACAACAGCAGAACAACCTGTTTATCAATTTTTAAAATATGGATTTGAAAATAATCTTAAAAAACAGCAATTGCTTCCTTATTTGAAGAATATGGAAAATCTGAATATGAAGAGGAAATAAGTTCGTGGTGTGAAGAAGCAGCAAAAATAATCAGTTAGTAGAATCTAAAAAAAATAAGCACATAAAGATACAATTAATAGATGATAGTGGTAATATGCAAGATCCTAGTAAACCATATAAAACAATGAAACATTGTGTAATTTTTGATGATTGTGTTAATGATAGAAATCAGTCAATTCAGAGAAATTATTTTACAAGAGTGTTTTTATTTAACACAAAGTATGTATTCATTAGATGGAAGTGTTATTAGAAAGAATGCAAATATAATTATGCTATTTGAAATTAATTCAAGAAACTTTAGTGATTTGTTAAGAGATTTATGTATAAGAGATAAAGATGACTTTAAACATTCGTGTAATAATTGTTGGTCAAAAGATTATGGTTTCATTAAATTAATATCGATAAAGAATACATGATGGAGTTTTAGAAAATATTTTTGAATAATTTTTTTCTTGAGTGAACGAGTAATTTCTCTGTATTGAAATTTTTTATTAAAAAAATAGAAAATGTGGAATGAGTACAAGATAGAACATGTACCAGTTGTAAAAGATTATAGGCATCCTACAAATCCTCTAAATTCGAAGAAAGAAGTTAAATTTTATTACCATCGCAGATATATGCAATTCGTTAAACATTATAAAATGAAAAATGGTGTAAAAAGTTATGAAAGAACAAATGATTTTCCACTTTGTTTAAGAAGTTTAAGAGTATTCTTAGCTTTTAATAATTTAGGGTGGTTAATTCAAAAAGAACATTTCACAGTTTATGATTTAAAAACATTACGACAATTGGATATACCTTTATTCATTTCAGACTTTAAAATAAAATTATAATTTTTCTATTAATAAAAAAATTCGTAATTTTCTTTAAAAAAATATGAATTGTAAAATGAACAAAGGTAGGAAACCTATTATTGATGACTTAATAAAAAAACAAATGATTGAATTTGATTTGCTTGAAAAAGAAATAAGTGAATTTAATTTAGAGTTTAAATCAGATAAAAATGCATTAAATAAGTTTATTAGAAATGCGAGTAATATTAGAAGAAAAAGTAAAAAAATGTATTTTAGAAAACTTAAAAAACGATATAGAAAACTTGAACGTATAGCTGAAAATGAAAAAGAAACTCCTATTACTGATATTTTTTTAGATGAGAGAATTAAGGATGAAGTGGGAGAGGATTTATTAAATCTTTTTAATCCGAATGAAATTAAATATGAAAATGTATCTTTTATTAATGTAGTAAATGATATACGTAAACTTTTAACAAATGGTAAAATTATAAATTTATTTGGAAAAGTTATTAAAGATGGTGAAAATATAATTCAAAACTTTTACGTAACCTTCTATAATAAAAAATCATTTGAAACATGGTTATCTAATCTAGAAGAGAAATCAGATAGTAATGAATGGATTTTTACAGTTATTATAAGATATGAAGATTTTGGAATGAAGTTAATGCAAAGATAACATTGAGGTGCTGGTATTAATATGAAATATAGAATCAAAGAATATATCGGACAATATTGTTATATTCCTTCTGAAGATTTCTGCTTTATAAAATGTTATAATTTTTTACGTGGTTTCAGTAAAGAACAAGACGAAATTATGAGAGAAATGTTTAATAAGTTTTTATATTAAGAGAAAGCCACATCTAGAACAGGTGTAATGTCAAATTGCAAATTTTCTCAGTTCAATAAATCTTTTGGAGAATGTGTTCAATATTATAGTCCTCACAACCGTCATTTAAATCCTAGAGGTATTACAGCTACACATAAATATGTTTATTACCATTATTCTCACGAAGGTTCAACAATTGAACACAATTGTTTGATAGACAAGAATCATAAACCCGCAGCTATTAGAGAAATTGAAAATAATTTCAAACCAATATATAAAACAGTTAATGATGAAAATTTAACAACACTACCGTATAAAACCGTAACAAAGAAACCAATTGAATATGCTCACGGCCGACTAGAATCACGGCCAGGAATAGCGCATACTGGCCTCTAAAAAAGGGGGCCGATCGTCAGAATCTGTCAATAGTTTTTGTTATCAAATACATCATATTCATACTAACTGTACCACTTTCAATTCATGTCTGTACTATTCAGGAGCCAGACAAGCATCATGTGATGAAGTCAAGGTTGCTCGATCACGTGGCAGTGTTTTATGCCTACTGCAGAGGACAGCTGCGCTGCTGCAGTGTGTGTGCGTTGAGGTGACGCACTGGATGAATCGATAGCATCCCTTACTACAGTGCTATCCTGCGTCCACTCAGACACTTTTCTTTCATCGCCGAGTCGAGATGTCAAGTTGTTAGGAGCCAACATTGCATTATCATGGGTAAA
Source organism: Prostheceraeus crozeri (assembly GCA_907163375.1). Taxonomy (NCBI): domain Eukaryota; kingdom Metazoa; phylum Platyhelminthes; order Polycladida; family Euryleptidae; genus Prostheceraeus; species Prostheceraeus crozeri. The sequence continues at coordinate 61,838 of CAJQUW010013469.1, forward strand.
AAGTGTTGTGTCCCTCGATGTACAAGTGGATATGCATCGTCATCGGAGAAAATAACACAATTCATGTTTCCTAAGGATGAGACCTTACGATCAAAATGGATTGCCGCTATTCGACGACGAGATCTTGAGATCACCAGCAATACAACGATATGTGATAAACATTTTGATCCTCATTTAAAGCATTTTACTCCAAGTGGTCAAATGAAACTTGATTTCAGTCTTAATCCCATACCAACGATCTTCGACTTCGCGCCATCTGTATTATCGTCAGTGCTTCCTCCACGTAAAAAGCCTACGATTTGAGGAATACTACCCGATGAGTTAAATGACTTTAACGAGATTGATCGGCTTATCGAAGTTACGGATTTATCATTAGATGCAGCCCCTCCCGCATGGAATATTCATTCGAAAGAAGATGCTGCATGGTTGTACATACTTAAAGATGATCTTCCTCAAGTGGCTGCTGCTGTAGTTATATATACAGATTTGTCTGTTTCTCTTTATATTGATAACGCTCCGGTAGTTTATCCTTCTTGGCTACGATCTCTGAAAAACTGCAAATTGACGAGGAAATCTCAAGTAAATGCCTTATGTGTTTATTGCAAAAACTTGTATGAGAAGGCAACTGGCTTGTCTGTGGATAGCGTTGAAGATAATCCAACAAAAACTTACCCGGTTTTGACAGAACTTATGAACCTACATGTACGTTTCAGGGCTAAGACATTACCATATCCAGCTTGTGTTGTGCGTCTTGCGTTGCTGATCAATTATACATCTTCAAGTGCTTATCGTTTATTACTGGAACATCTTCCTTTGCCACAAACTCGTACATTGCGAAAATTAACATCGGGGAATATTGATAATTATACTTATTCGGAGAAACTGATCGAGCGTGAAACGATGTCGCCTGATAGCAATCTCGCATTGGATGAAATGTATTTACAACAGGAATGTCGATATGATGGCAATGTGATGACTGGTGAAGATCAAGGTGGATCATGTTTTAAAATTGTTTTATGTTTTATGATTATTCCTATAAAGTATGGACCCACGGTTCTTATAAACGCAACTCCTTGTGTTCGCGCTGAGCACGCACATTTCTATGACGTGCTCATTAAAATCCTGAATCGTTTGACTGGTATTAATGGTATCCACATTCGTTCTATATGTTCGGATAATAACCGTGTGAACATCAGCTTATTCCGTCGTCTTTATCAGTCTTATCCGTTTGATGATAGGAATTATCTGATCAGTTTCAATGACTTTCTTATTTACCTCATATTTGACGTTGTTCATCTGCTGAAAACTATACGAAATAACTGGAAGAAACTATGCGGATTTTCAGTTCCATGTTTCGAATTTGAAATCGATGTTTTCAATATTTCTATCAGTGATCGAGGCCAGGTATCATGGAGACTTCTTCATCAGCTTTACGACGCAGATAGTAAAATGTCAGGAAATTTGAGACAAGCTCCCGAACTATCATTCGCAGCTTTACATCCTGATAACAACAAACAGTCTGTTTCTTTGGCTCTATCTATTTTCAGTCCGAAAAATGTTGCTGCATTTCCCCCCGTTGGCGCATTCTCCCGCAAACGATGACTACGCACATTACACCGAAGCACGCGCTCGGTGTAATGTGCGAAGACGAAGACATAAAAGACACTCATTTATAGCTATAGGGAAGAACGAACGGCATTCATTCTGTTGATTAAATCATGTTGTTCTCACATGGATTTTAGGGTGCACTGAACTGCAGTAGAGGTAAAAGAGGGTGCACTAAACTGCAGTAGTGCCGCAGCTACTTCCTCATTCCTGACTTTGATAAACGTTTGGTTTAATATACTCAACGCTAAGTCAACATATAATCCTTTACGAATTGCATCAGGTGTGAAGATGGATGATGGCAAAATTGAGTTTTTGCGTGCATTTGCGGACTGGATTCAACGATGGCAAGCGCTGCAAACGCCAGGATTAAGTAAACAAAATTTTGAAGCAGTTATATTTTCCACGTTGAGCATCTCAGATTTGTGCGACGAACTACTATCTTCTTTCAACTATGTTTTAACCGGAAACTTACAAAGTGATCCACTAGAGCGGCATTTTTCTAGATACCGACAAATGTCCGGTGGTAGATTTCTAGTTGGATTGTACGAAATTCTCAAGTCTGAAAAAATTATTAAGATACTCACTTTATTCAAGTACTGTGAATTCGTTGATTTAGAAAAAGTGAAGACTTATCATTCCGTGAGAGAAAGTGATGTACAAGATATTGTTGCCAGCATTGATCCTGAAGTAATTCCACCTCTTGATCCAATATTTAATGGTGTTGTTCAATACGTATCAGGTTATGCAGCGCGACGAATTCTTTCTAACATACAAAACAGTGATTGTCCTTGTATAGCGGTATTGAAATCAGACTCCCCAGATTTTCACATTTATACACATGAATTGAATAGGAGTGGTTTGATTCTTTCTTCTAAAGCAGTTTGTGATTTTGTATCCCAGTGTTTTGCTATCCTGGATTTTGTAGCTCCTGAATTGTTCAAAATTACTGACTGTTTGCGGGAAACTACTAGGAGAATAGTTTTAAATCTCATTTCGTCTCCAAATCCCTTTGAAAATTGTGACGATCATATTGATACTGCAATCAATATTTTGATGAATGTGAGCATAAATATCTTTTTCAATAATTCACAGAAGAAATGTAAAGATAATATACGTAAAGACACTGTGAACTCTTGGAGAATTTAATTATTCGAAAGTAACTTTAATAGGTCACAATTCATCAGGCTTTGATTCCCATTTTCCAATAAAATCTAATTTTAAATTAACTAAAGCACCATTTAAAACTTCAAGAGGAATATTAACTGCTTCTTCACAAAATCCTTATACTTCACAAAATCCTTATACCTTTAGTAAATATATTCAACGTTCCTCTAGATCTAACCAACAATCTTCCAAACGAAATTCTCATATACTGCCACCACAAACTATTGTAATGAAATGTAGCTATCAACACGTGAAAACAAGTCTTTTCAAATGGTGTGAGAATTTTAAAATTCCTACCAATGTGTGGAAAATAAAATATGAAATTGGAGAAATAACACATGATAATTATAAAGATAAAAAAATGAATGGAAACCATATTTAGTTGATGATGTTCTTTCCCTAGCATTTTGTATCTTCAAATATGATAATGTTATGCAAGATTTAGTTGGAGAAGATATAACTACAAATTTATGATTTTTTTTCTATTAATTTTTGTTGGATGAAGAGTGCACAAAATGATAATAACACAGAAAATGAAATACATTCTCATACTGATTAATGGGCTAGAAATTATATCAGAAAATCTGTTGGAGGTGGAAGAGTTTCAGCAAATATAAGAAAATACACATGTCCATTTTGTAACATCTTGTTACCAATATTACAACAATATTTACCTGGAAATAATTCAATAGATTTGATGAAAGAGTATAATCAGTTAAAAGACAAGAATGATCTTTGTAAAGAAATTGAACATAAACTCCTCGAATAACATAATGAATTAACTTAATGGCTTTTGATGCAACATCATTATATCCATCAGCTATGTATGATGAACATTCAGAATACCCTAAATCTGAATCAGCTAGAAAATTTAGACAAGATGAAGAAGAACAAACAATATTATATCAATTTAATACTCAAACATTTAGACCTAAAACTGGAATATTCTCAGTTGTGTTTCAATATCCGAATGATATGTTTTTCCAACCAGTTCCTACAAAAGATAAAGTTAAAAATCAAAATAACAATTCTCATGAAAAAGTAATCAGGTTTAGGAATGGTATATGTGATGAGGTATTAACTTCTGTAGACATGCAAGAAATTGTTGGATGTGGTGGAAAAATCTTATCTATTACAGATGGTATAATCTATGAAGAAAATTATCAAGTTTCACCATTTCGAAAATACATTGAAAAACTTTTTCATTTGCGAAAAAAATATAAAACAGAAGGAAACACTGTAGGCGATGAGTTAATTAAATTATTGATGAATTCGCTATATGGAAAAACTGTACAAAAAGATATGACCACTAAATATCATTTATGGAATGAAAGTACATTGAAGAAAAAATTTACTCAAGAAGTAAAAGATTTTGAAAAAGTAATTGATGAACAATTCTTAGCGAAAGTAGAAATGGAAAATGATGAATTTCTTAAAGCCAATATTCAGAACGAATCTACATAATTCATGCCGTCACATTTAGGTTCTTTTATTCTTTCTCACTCTAGAAGAATCATGAATAATTATATTTTACAAGCTAAAATATTGTTCGGTCAGGGTTTAGACAAAACTCATAACTCTGAAACCTACGCGTCCGAAATTCACAAGGAATATTGAAAGCCGAAATATCTATTGAAGGTAAAGGCATTTAATAAAGATGATATTTGGAGTGTTGATCTTATTCACATGCCGAATGAGTCTGATTTTAAATACGCATTAACCGTTATAGATTTATATACTAGATACGCTTGGGTGAAGCCATTAAAAAATAAAAGTGGTTTATCAGTTAAATATGCGTTTGAAGAAATATTCAAAGAAAGTAATAGAGGCCAAAACAATTGTTTGTTGACAAAGGCTCTGAGTTTTACAATAGAAATGTTAAGTCACTATTTGAAACTGTTTATTCCACAGAAAATGCTGGAAAAGCTGTAGTAATAGAAAGGTTTAATAGAACGTTAAAAAGTAAATTATTTAAGAAATTTACAGAACAAGGTAATCAGAAATGGTTAAAAATATTACCAGGAATTGTTGATGATTATAACAATAACATTCATTCAAGTATTGAAGAAACTCCAAAGAATGCTTCTAACGATCCAGATTTAATAGGAAAGAAGATATTTGAAAATAATAAGGAGAATGAAAGTAATGTTAATTTACAAAAGCGTAAGCCGAAATTTAAGATTGGCGATAGAGTTAGAATATTCAAATATAAAAATAAATTTGAAAAATGTTTTGTTGGTTATTGGACTATAGAGATTTTTGAAGTTTGTAAAATAAATCAAACTTATCTGATTACTTATGAAATATAAGATTTAGATAATGAAGAAATAAAAGATAGATTCTATGAAAATGAATTACAAAAGACTGAACTTTAGCCATTGGAGCTAGCGTTTAGGGAATTAAATTCCCTCATTCAATTTTAACATAGTATCAAGAAATGATACTCCATTTTGCAATTTGTAAAAAACGTAGATACATAATTGTCCGCAATAAGTAGTTTCTGGTTTTTGAATTTGAAAAGTATTGTATGTTCCATTACCAAGTAATTCTTTGACTTCATTTGTAGGGGGAAGTCCGTATGAATCGAACCAATAGTTTTCTCCATTAGTATTATTTCTCCCCGAAGACCAATGTACTCCTTTTTGGTCAATAAGGTGTAGTATTTTTTTGTCAATACTAAAATTGACTCTTTCACCAAGATTTTGAAACAAGACACCAATGTTATGATCACTAAATAAATTGCTCCTCGATTGAAGCTGTATGATTTGTCTTGTTAGTCCTTCTATTCTCTGACGTTTTACTTGAAGACGAAGTCGGCGTTCAATAAATCCAACCATGATATTGTGATAAAGTCAACTCTTTACGCAAGTACTTTCTTTCAAAACGAACTGAGATAAGTTTAAAATTTGTTAAATGAGATGCAGTTTATAAGCATCAATGAAATCCCTATGACAACGTTGTCGTGACAATTGTAGCTTTGTAAAAACAATAGAGTTCAAGTAACCAATTAATCGCTGCCATTTTTGGAGACAACGCAGCTAAGAAGACGGTTTTGGTCGCGTTTCTGGATTTGGACAGAAGACTGGCAGTTCATTTGGCAAGTGGGGTAAGAGAAAGACATAAGTGCGGGTAACAGCTGCTTGTTCTGAAATGCAATGTTTCATGAATGCGGGAAGCAACTGCATTGTTTCATGAATGCGGGAAGCAGCTGTTCCCTACAATTGGGCGATCATCAGAGTGCAAAGCAGTAGCAACTACTGGAATTACTAAACCACCTGAAGAAATAACAATTGTTAAAGCACCTAAACTTACTGTTAAAAATATTCCAATTCCTTGTGTTACATTCTTAACTTTAGAATATCTTTTTCTTAATTTTTTATAATGCTCTAATCTTAATAATAATTGTGATTCCTTATCTTTCATATACCTAGCTCTATCTTTGTGTTTTTCAATGTTCATCTTTTCAATGTCCATTAAAGTAGAAGTACGTTCATTTATTAACGAAGGATATATTCTCGAAGTTTCTTCCCTTTTTGAGGTTTCCATTTTTTAATAAATATTTTGATATTTTTTGGACTACGTAAATTTTGTAAATTTTTAGACTACGTAAATTTTGTTTTTGTAAATTTTCGCTAAAATCACAAGTGTGTAAAATTTGTAAAACATTGGAAAATATCGGAAAATATTCAGAAAATTCGGGACGGTATGACATCCGGTGCGGAGCGGAGCGCCGGATGTCATACCCTATACTACTTATTCCATGTATGACCTACACATAAGCGATCACAGGCATTTTTCTTGCTGAGGTCACGTCCAGGCGTAGAATCCAGACATGCATTCAATATGCATATTGTCAAGGGTAAGAGATCCATGGAAGAGCGACGATTTTTTTCGTTTTGTTGGGGTTGTTTTTTATCAATCAAATCAGGTAAATGTACACGTATGTGCTAGAAATCATTTGATAAATTCTGAAAATGGCTCACTCAACCGCTCACTCACGATAGAAAATCACCGCTCCCTCGCTCATCCGCTCATCAAAAATTTGAAAAAGATGCCGCTCTCTCCTCTCGCTCAAAAGCATTGTTTATCAGTATTCATGTGGTGTCTGATTGGTCGGCTGCGTTGACTGCTGTGGTATATCTGATTCCAAGTGTCTTTACAAACCGTCTTTTTTAATTTTTCGTGAATATGGGTGGTGGTTGCTAGCCGAAAATGTTTGACAGCTTTGTGTAGATGTCGGTATATTTTGCAATAAATAAAAAAAAAGAAAGATCACTTGGACATGAGCTCATCCCCTTTTGGAAATAGGAAGGAAATGATTTCTTGTAGTATTTCATACTTGTAGATATGTGTGACATTGCTTGGGTGAATGATACTCAAGTAATTCAACAAAATCCCAAAGTTACTGCCATCAATTCCTGTATCGAGGTGGATATCACCGGGCAAATTGTCTCCGACTCGATTGGCTCTCAAATATATTCAGGTTTGTATATTACATAGAATTTACGAGATGATCATTTTTGCAAAACTGATTTTATTGCGTTACAGGTTTTGGTGGGCAGATTGACTTTATTCGAGGAGCTTCACAATCATTGGATGGTGAAGGCAAGCCAATCATTGCTTTGTGTTCTACCACCAAGAAAGGCCTGTCAAAGATAGTTCCGTATTTGAAGCAAGGTGAGAATCATCAAAGCTTCCATGGAGCATCCATTTATGTCCTGATACAGACTTCAACTCATGCCATGATTAATCTAAGTTTTGCAGGACATTCCGCACATTCTCTTGCCTTACACTTTCATGTTTTTGTAATCTACATGTATATTATACATCATGTATATTATGGGTCATTCCACGACGATTCACAGAAATTTCGGAACATCTTGTGGTATTTAGTCTTCGATTTCGCTCATTCTCGGATACATATATGTTTACTATGCATTAGAAAACTCCAAATCTGAAATGTTAGCTTCCAATTTTGAATATAACGGGATCTAGAGCTATGTTTATAAATTTGATTTTTTTGAATTCTCACGCAGCTGTAACTTCTTTCTGTAATCAACAGTGGTCGGATTTGAGCAGGAATACACGAAAAATGAGTGTGGACACGAAAATTGGACCTCCTGAAATTCGTGCCCATCATTTTTTTGAGAATCACCTGAATTTCTGTACTAATAGCTGTATGCTTCATGCATTAATGAATTGTATGTATTAATTGTATGTATCAAAACAACTTATTTCGTTGCTGATTCTGGAAATCAAATCTTTCAATTTTTCTTCAAAAAAATAAAACGAAATAAACAGGTATACGTCATTTGATTGAGCTATATTTACTACTCAGCGTAGCTGAGGGAACCACCAACACACCATTGTTTCATTTACGTGCAGAACAAAATGATAGATGACTGGGTAATTTGGCGGTAGACTCTAATTAAAGCTAATTCGATGCTATAGCCCACTCATCGAATTTGGTAGTAGCATTTGAGCATATAGTGCATACGTCAAAGGAATTACTATGAGATTGGTATTATAATTAAGTAATTCTTCATTCAGCATGTTAATAAGGTTTTACTATTAATTTTTCTTGATAATTGATACTGCCAATGAGTGGCAGGCCTGTGTCGATAATCTGAAGCTTAACTGAATATCAACTGAAAAGAAATTATGAACAAAATAATCCATGAATATAATTTATTTTTGATTGCCACCGAGCGCCTAGATTGCCGCCATTTGAAGTCTAGTTCCATCCATATTGTATAGGCCTATGAGATGAGACTTATCTTCCAGATGCAGCTCGGCTCCGTAAGCTCCGTTATTGTCGAAGAAGTTGTCCATCATATCGCGTTTCGTAATCGTTTCGCGATAGTGGGCTACTGGCTCGAGCGCTCTCACTGAAATATTGTCACGTCTTTTGAAAGAGAACCGCCATTTCCACCCAATTTAACTGTTATTTCCAGCCATAGTATTCGCAAAACGAATCATATAAATTGTTTTCAATTCAAACCCTAAGCGAACCATATCCGTCGAATACTTAATTAACTCCCGCTCTCGTCTGTCGATTAGAGATTGTGGGTTGCCAGGATTCGGATTGATAGAAGTTTTGACTCGTCTTCTCAATGTAGTCTCGAGAATGCCGTAGTGCCTGGAGGCTTTATAAATTGATATTCTGCTGACTGTAATTGCATTCTACGCAGCAGTAATGCGTGTTTACCGATCGATCGTAAGCCAAGTAATGAAAAAATACTTGCTTTTCAATAAACTAGCTAAGTATCTAGCAGGTGTATTTTGATCTAGGTTGATTTGCATTGATTTTCTGACTTGCAGCAAATGTTCAGTCAATACATAGTTGTCTGTCGGCATTGTATCATAAAATGTTGAGAAAATGTTGACTATACCACGATGTGTATGCATGAACAATGAATTTTTGTCACATAGCCTATATGGTTATCAATATAAAGAATATCATACAACATTAATTCCGCCGTACAATATTTGATCATTGTAACATGATTGGCGTATTCCTACATATTACCTACATACTACATATCAGATTTCCATAAGTGTCGAATATCGGATTTCTTTAAGTAAGAAAATTATTTGATCAAATAAAATACCTCCAAAATAGAGGTGCCTCCGAATTAGCCGAGTTTACCCTACAAAGATGCACGGGTTTCATCAGCAAACTGAGCAATTGCCTACATTTCGTTTCGGCTCCTTTAACATCTTAGGCGATCAGTAGCAGGCGATCCGTTGACCAAAGGCATGCCCAACAAAGCTTATAAAAGGCTTGAAGTAGTACTACAAACAAACTTAAAAGCCAACATTACAAAATGAACAGAGAATCAGAGATGATTAAACGAACAGACTCGTGTCAGGAAGATATGATGACAGTCTGAAAAGTCTGAAGGATGCGGATGCAAATCTGAAGGTTCTATTGAATAAAATGTCGAAACTAATGGATGAGAAAAATCTGTAATCAGACAGACTATTTCAAAAGTTCATGAAAAGAAGGATCAGTGTTGACCTTGACAGTGACGACGATAATGCTGTTCCTAATATGAAATTATTTTTATAAACTTTTCCACGTAATATACGTATTGCGAATAATACTCGTACTTGTAGCTAAATGCAAAGTGCATTTCTAGGCATTTCGGCATATTTTCAGTTGACCTATTTCTATTGCATGCACGTACAGTGTGCATGTATATGCAGCAAATGTGCATTTACAGGCTCAAAAAACAATATGAAAATTATGCAATTCAATTACAATGCGATTTATAGCCATGCATGTGAAGCAGCAAGTTCTCTCAGCTGGTGGCACTGCATGGGCACGAATTTCGTGGAGTGGGCATGAAAATCCTGAAAATTCTCAATCCGACCACTGAATCAAATTCTTGATCAAATTTCTTCTACAAGTAATTGAACATGTGTCTGAGTTTCAATATCACTTAGGAGTTTAAACCGGTATATAGAAGAAAGCTAGCCCAGCTTGAAAACAGTCATTTTCGGCATTTTTTGGAAAATCACGTTTTTTGAACGCCTGGTGTAGTTTTCTGTATTTTACAGTGCTCCGACAGCGACGCGAAACGCGAAATTGAGACTTCTTGAGACGCGAATTTAAAGATGAAGTTTTTTGATACTAAGTGTGTGATGAGCAAATTATTATTATGGACTCCGGAATGCATTTTTGAATTCTATGATAATTTTGATGGTAAGTAATACAAACAGATGAAAATACAGTCATTGCTACCCGATGCCGTTTAAGCATTTGTTGTTTGCAAGTCAATCATGAAAACCAAAAATTGGTCTCCTGAAACTATTCCTATAAATAAGAAATTTGTTAAGCACTTTGTATCTGCCAGGTGTCTATGAGCAAGCGAAACGAGATAAGGAAAAGGAGGAAGTGAGGAAAGGACAGCAGGAAAAGGAGAGAATGCTTCAAGAAGAGATCTTGAAAGAGAAGGAGGCAAGCAAACGGCGAAAGGTTGTACTTGCGAAGGTAAATGAAAAAAGAAGGAATTGAACGGCAAATCGTTGAAAAGAAACGGCTACAAGAGCTTTTGATTGAGGCGCAGAAGAAAGCAAAAGAGGCGGATGAGAAACCTGAAGCATTAAGAAATGAAAAGGACAAACTCACCGACAAAGATATGAAGTTAGACACTTAGTGTACCGGTTCTTCTGCTTGCACCGGCTATCGGGCCGGTGCACCGAAATGTTCTAATTTCGATCAAATTAATGTTATACTGCATAGTTTCAATTGCCGTTTATACTCTAATGGAACTCGGAGTCTCTGATACAGTCCGGATCAATCTCCGAAGCATCTTATGGACCCTATAGACCATAGATAAACATCCCGTTACTGCTGTACAAATTGTTCTTGTACCTACCGTATACCTGATAGACGTGACGATTTCACAATTAGTAGGCTAATAGGAATTATACATGTAGTTTCCATTTTTGATAATGCACCGGTGCGTGCCGGTATACTCGTGCGCACCCAGGTATCACACGTAGTCTTCCTTTTTTCGTAATTCTTGCGTTTCTATGATAAAAAATACCTTTTAACTGACTCAGTATCGCAGAATGTTTTCTGAGCGAAGCCCACGAACCATTAATATTAATTTAGTAGACCCTAATAGATCACCTAATGCATTGTCGACAGAATTTCGAACTTCATTCTTTCTATCTTTTCCTGGTATCAGCAACATTTTCTCAGGTGCCACTGTTGCCTTACTACTGATTGGTGAGCATAATCAGTCAAGGATCTCATATATAGGCTACCCTTCTGTATTTTTAAATGACACTGAGAATCTTAATTAGAATGGAAATGAGAAACCACATTAATGTGATTATTACGTGATCAATTTAGAATGCTATTGAAAAACCTCAGAACGGAATGGAGTGGCTTCTCATGATCAATATTTTCACAATATCATAATACTAAAATATCAAAGGGCCTATTGTTTTCAATTTGAGGTTTACCTATTGATTGGTGTAATCAAAAATGCACTCAATAAAAGAAGGAACTTTCGATGAAAACCGATTATCATGGTAATTCAAGCGATAAAGTCATTCATCTGTTATTGAAAGAGATTCTACATATTTCGTACAAACAAATAATATTCCACCACAATCGAATTGTCTTGCATATCTTTTTGATGTCTTGAATATCTGGCATATATTTTTCAACATTGACTAGTGTTTTTAATAGGGTTTTTACAAATGCATTAGGGCTCTTCTCCGGTTTGTTGTAAATAGTATCTCACCACTAGAATAATTAAAATTATTAAAAGTAATTGATTACTTCAGAAAACAGTTAGATAAATCGATCCTGAGCATATCGCAGAAACTTTGCTATTCAAAAGTACAATGTCGATTAATAAAGTATATCTAGTCCAAAAGAAAATTCAAACTTCGAAGTTCATATTTGGTTCTATTGCAATGTATCAAAGTTATATATATTACATCTATCAAGAGGAATAATTTCTTACCACACACCAAGTTGACGTTTTCAAGTACTACTGTACTGTAAATGTTGCCTTTTAAATATAAATGCTGTAAATGAATATAATATATAATAAATAAATGTGCTGTGAAATATATAATATAAATAACTACAAATGCTTCTACTTTTATAATATTGACATCATATATTGAAAAATGTGCAAAAACCAAAATTGGCCAATTTGTACCAACCACATTAATTATCGGTTACCTGATCAAATTTCTTCTACAAGTAATTCAGCATGTTTCTGAGCTTCAGCATCAATTTGGAGTCAAAACTGGCATACAAAAAACACTAACCCAGTTTGAAAACAGCCATTTTCGACATTTTTTTGAAAAAACACGACTTTTGAACGGCTGGATCCCACAATAATCAAAAGTGGAATGTAATATTTCGGATTTGGTGTTTTCTATGGTATAGTAAACATATATCCAAAAATGAGCAAAATCTCAGACTTAGTGCCACAAAATTTTCCAAAAGTTGGTTGAATCTTCGTGGAAATAACCCATACATGTATATGAGGCGTGTTCAAATGAAACCCGTTCGCTATACTGTATTTGTAGAATAGTAAGCAGATAAAGTAAAAGCACAATCAATTAGTAACAACTGTGTATTATTAACATAAAAACAGAAGCAACAATCAAAAAAAGTCTCTATTGACTTCCCGGCACTTGTTCCATTGCTTGGGTAGGCGTTGAATTCCGTCGGCAAAGAAGGACTTCTGCTGTCCTTCGAACCAATCCCTAACAGATGTCTTCACTTCTTCGTCTGATCGGAATCGTTGTCCCTTGAGAAACTTCTTCAGGGGACCAAAAATGTGAAAATCACAAGGTGACAGGTCAGGACTGTATGCAGGGTGTTCCAAAACTTCCCAACGCTTCCTTGTCAATGCGTCAGATGTCGCCTTCGAAACATGTGGTCTTGCGTTGTCGTGAAGAAGAATGACACCTGAAGACAACATACCGGGTCGCTTGCTCTTTATCGCTTGGTGAAGCTTGTCCAAAGTCTGGATATACCGCTGCGAATTGATTGTTTCGTTGGGTTCAAGAAACTCGAGGAGCAGCGGCCCTGAATATCGAAGAACACCGTGAGCATCACCTTCCCTGCAGATTGTTGCACTCGGAACTTCTTCGGCTTGGGTGAACTTGGATGCTTCCACTGCATGCTGCTCTGCTTCCCTTCCGGCTCGAAATGATGGCACCACGTCTGGTCTCCAGCCACAATGCGACGCAAGAACTGCTCATTCTCGGTATTGAAGCGAGTCAGGTGTTCCAAACTGAGTGTTCTCCGTCTTTCCTTGTGGTCTTCAGTAAGCATTCGAGGCACCCATTGAGATCAAACTTTGTGATATTGCAGCTTTTCCTTCACGATGGTATGCATTGAGCCAATTGAGACATTGAAGTCATCTGCCAGATCTAGAATGCTTCGTCGACGATCGTCTCTGACTGCGGCATCGATGGTCTCCCCCTTCAGACTTTCAGTCACCAAATTGAGCGCCTGACAAAGTAAAAGCACAATCAATTAGTAACAACTGTGTATTATTAACATAAAAACAGAAGCAACAATCAAAAAAGGTCTCTGTTGACTTCCCGGCACTTGTTCCATTGCTTGGGTAGGCGTTGAATTCCGTCGGCAAAGAAGGACTTCTGCTGTCCTTCGAACCAATCCCTAACAGATGTCTTCACTTCTTCGTCTGATCGGAATCGTTGTCCCTTGAGAAACTTCTTCAGGGGACCAAAAATGTGAAAATCACAAGGTGACAGGTCAGGACTGTATGCAGGGTGTTCCAAAACTTCCCAACGCTTCCTTGTCAATGCGTCAGATGTCGCCTTCGAAACATGTGGTCTTGCGTTGTCGTGAAGCAGAATGACACCTGAAGACAACATACCGGGTCGCTTGCTCTTTATCGCTTGGTGAAGCTTGTCCAAAGTCTGGATATACCGCTGCGAATTGATTGTTTCGTTGGGTTCAAGAAACTCGAGGAGCAGCGGCCCTGAATATCTTCTGAATGTCTTCAGTAAGCATTCGAGGCACCCATTGAGATCAAACTTTGTGATATTGCAGCTTTTCCTTCACGATGGTATGCATTGAGCCAATTGAGACATTGAAGTCATCTGCCAGATCTAGAATGCTTCGTCGACGATCGTCTCTGACTGCGGCATCGATGGTCTCCCCCTTCAGACTTTCAGTCACCAAATTGAGCGCCTGACAAAGTAAAAGCACAATCAATTAGTAACAACTGTGTATTATTAACATAAAAACAGAAGCAACAATCAAAAAAGTCTCTGTTGACTTCCCGGCACTTGTTCCATTGCTTGGGTAGGCGTTGAATTCCGTCGGCAAAGAAGGACTTCTGCTGTCCTTTGAACCAATCCCTAACAGATGTCTTCACTTCTTCGTCTGATTGGAATCGTTGTCCCTTGAGAAACTTCTTCAGGGGACCAAAAATGTGAAAATCACAAGGTGACAGGTCAGGACTGTATGCAGGGTGTTCCAAAACTTCCCAACGCTTCCTTGTCAATGCGTCAGATGTCGCCTTCGAAACATGTGGTCTTGCGTTGTCGTGAAGCAGAATGACACCTGAAGACAACATACCGGGTCGCTTGCTCTTTATCGCTTGGTGAAGCTTGTCCAAAGTCTGGATATACCGCTGCGAATTGATTGTTTCGTTGGGTTCAAGAAACTCGAGGAGCAGCGGCCCTGAATATCTTCTGAATGTCTTCAGTAAGCATTCGAGGCACCCATTGAGATCAAACTTTGTGATATTGCAGCTTTTCCTTCACGATGGTATGCATTGAGCCAATTGAGACATTGAAGTCATCTGCCAGATCTAGAATGCTTCGTCGACGATCGTCTCTGACTGCGGCATCGATGGTCTCCCCCTTCAGACTTTCAGTCACCAAATTGAGCGCCTGACAAAGTAAAAGCACAATCAATTAGTAACAACTGTGTATTATTAACATAAAAACAGAAGCAACAATCAAAAAAAGTCTCTGTTGACTTCCCGGCACTTGTTCCATTGCTTGGGTAGGCGTTGAATTCCGTCGGCAAAGAAGGACTTCTGCTGTCCTTTGAACCAATCCCTAACAGATGTCTTCACTTCTTCGTCTGATTGGAATCGTTGTCCCTTGAGAAACTTCTTCAGGGGACCAAAAATGTGAAAATCACAAGGTGACAGGTCAGGACTGTATGCAGGGTGTTCCAAAACTTCCCAACGCTTCCTTGTCAATGCGTCAGATGTCGCCTTCGAAACATGTGGTCTTGCGTTGTCGTGAAGAAGAATGACACCTGAAGACAACATACCGGGTCGCTTGCTCTTTATCGCTTGGTGAAGCTTGTCCAAAGTCTGGATATACCGCTGCGAATTGATTGTTTCGTTGGGTTCAAGAAACTCGAGGAGCAGCGGCCCTGAATATCGAAGAACACCGTGAGCATCACCTTCCCTGCAGATTGTTGCACTCGGAACTTCTTCGGCTTGGGTGAACTTGGATGCTTCCACTGCATGCTGCTCTGCTTCCCTTCCGGCTCGAAATGATGGCACCACGTCTGGTCTCCAGCCACAATGCGACGCAAGAACTGCTCATTCTCGGTATTGAAGCGAGTCAGGTGTTCCAAACTGAGTGTTCTCCGTCTTTCCTTGTGGTCTTCAGTAAGCATTCGAGGCACCCATTGAGATCAAACTTTGTGATATTGCAGCTTTTCCTTCACGATGGTATGCATTGAGCCAATTGAGACATTGAAGTCATCTGCCAGATCTAGAATGCTTCGTCGACGATCGTCTGATGATATTGTAGATGAGTTAGAGCAACGGATGAATCGACGATCGAATGTGATTATATTCGGATTAGAAGATAACCAAAGTGGATCTGTCGACGAGAGGAAACAAAACGATGAAACGAAAGTTAAAGACATTTTTCGTGAGCTAGGCACAACTTCAGTTGGCTCGCTAGCGTGCGGTTGCCTCTTGGTCTTCCTCGCGTTTATCAGTCTTTTGCATTAGACATTATCGGTCGCGTCACGCTCCTATCACAGCGTATATGGTTTAAACTTATATCATTCGACTCGTCTCCAGCTCGTCCATCCTACGTGACTTTTATTTTTTACGGAAGTCTCACGCCTCATTCAAATATTTGAATTTAATGATTTGCTTTTGTTTCTTGAGTGTTGTGTGTCACGCTGACTTTATCTCTCGCGATTGCTGCCCTATCTGTGCTTATCCCCTGGATTATGTCATCACCCACGTTACAATGTTCGCGCTCGGAAATCTTATGCTTACGTCAGAATTTCCCTATTCCTTGTCTTGTACGTCGTCGCCTGTGGTATTTCAAGTTACTGCATTCATCTTCCATATCTCCCCGGCTGCATGGCCCTCCAATTCCTTCGATCAAGTTATGTCATAATCCGTCACCATCACTACTTGGTCACAGAGCGCAACAGCTTACCAGAGAAAATGAGAACTCGAAAATCAAAATCAACGCTATGCCTCACATTCCAACTCATAGACCTTTTGACCCCCAGTACGTCAACGTCAAGGCTATCAAACATCGCTCTTCAAAGTAAGTTCACACTCCAGCGCCCTCTATTCTACTGTTTAACGCAAGATCCCTTGTGAACAAAGTTGATGATCTTACTTTACGTGCGTCTGAATTCAATACTGACATTATTGCAGTCACAGAAACTTGGTTACACAGCCGTACTGATGACTCTGCTGTTTTTCTTTCTGGCTACAGTGTTCATCGTAATAATCGTAATCAGAATGGTGGCGGCGTAGCCCTTTATGTGCGACATGGTCTCAGTGTCAGTGACGTTTGTGATATCTCTATTGACGGAGTCAAATCCAATTTATTGTGTTGTCGCATATCCGAGCTTGATGTTTGCATTGTCTTGATCTATCATCCTTATTAGGGTGAGGTTACTGCTCATTCCGTTATTATTGATGCCATTCAAGATATTTTTGACAATCGAAGTGACGCTCATATTATTTTAACTGGTGATGCAAATGACCTTCGTCATAAATTAGATGATTTCCTTATTTACAACAACATGGTACAACTCGCTCAATCTTCTACGCAAGGTCGCAGTATTCTTGATAGTGTAGCTACCAACCAGCCTAAGAAATTTCAGACTCCCCAGCTACTTGCACCGCTAGGGCGCTCAGATCACAGAGGCGTTCTTTTGAAAGTGGCAGTTCAAATTCCCCATACTACCAAGGAGGTTAAAGTGAGATCTTTCTCTCCATCCTCTTTCGCCGCTTGTTGGCAGGTTCTCTCTTTAGTCAATTGGTTCGACACTTGTCTGCATCATGAAAATATGGATGAGGTTGTCGAAAACTTAGAGGGTATTTTGCTTTCTTGCTATATGAAGTTCTTCACCGAAAAAGCGGTTAGGATGAGAAGCTTTGATCCGCCTTGGATCACTCCCGCTTTCAAAGCCATATCTGATGATCGGGACTGTGCTCTGAATAAAGGGAACTATGGGAAGTACTTAACTCTTCGTGAAAAATTTATCAAAGAAAGCTATAAGGCCAAGCTTAAGCATCTTTCAAAATTTGCTTCCATTTCTAATTCTGAGAAATGGAAAGCTATTAATGATCAGTTGAATAGGAAATCCCGTATTTCTCCTATTGACCACGCCACTGCTGATTCACTAAACAATCAATTTCATGGTGCTTTCCATCCCAGTGACATTCATCACTTTCATGATAATCGCTTCCGTGCTACCTGGTCTGGAAAATCTATAAATGAAAGTCTAGTTCACAACTTGTTGTTGAAATGCAAGACCAACTCCGCAGGCCCGGACAAGATCCCTGGTTTTTTCTATCGGTACTTTTCCTTTGCTCTTGTAACGCCTATCACAGAAATTTACAATCGTTATTATCGACAATAGTCTGCATATTTTCCTAAAAGGTGGAAGAGAGCCTTTATCACCCCCATTCCAAAAGGAAATTAGGACTATCGTGCAATCTCTATCCTTCCCTTTCCGAGCAAGGTTTTTGAACGAATCATACGTGATCACATTCTAGTCCCCTCGTTAAGCCATGACCTCAAACGGAATCAATTTGGCTATACTTCTTCTGGCTTTGGTGGCTGTGCAAATGCTCTTCTCTCCATTCGCCTCTCCATCCTTCAACATGCTTCACTCCAGTCTGCCAACTGCGCCCGAGTTCTGGCCTTCGATTTCAGCAAGGCTTTCGATTGTCTAAGCCACAATCCCATCTTAAAGTCTCTTAGCCAGAATTTTGATTGTCATCCACTTATCGTTCAACTGATTGAAAGCTTCCTATATGATCGCATTCAATCTGTTTCTGTTATCGACTGTATGACACCATGGAAGTCCGTGTCTAGTGGTGTACCGCAAGGATCTGTTCTCGGGCCCACTCTTTTTGTTCTATTAATTGATGATTTGCCTAACTTTTGCAATGCTGATATTTTTGCCTACGCTGATGATATCACCATGGTCCACCTCACAAACAAAGATGATTTAGTCAGTACTCAGAATCTTGTTGACAAGTTTGTTCTTTGGGCTGAA
The DNA here is from genome assembly GCA_907163375.1 of Prostheceraeus crozeri. Taxonomy (NCBI): domain Eukaryota; kingdom Metazoa; phylum Platyhelminthes; order Polycladida; family Euryleptidae; genus Prostheceraeus; species Prostheceraeus crozeri. The sequence goes on from CAJQUW010013469.1 coordinate 80,640, forward strand.
GATAAAAAAATGACTATCAATGTACAAAAAACGAAAAGTATGACTGTTAGTAGGAACTCTCACATTGATCACAGTCCGACTGTCATCGTCAACACCTTTCCCATTGAAGAAATTCAGCACTTGAAAATTTTAGATGTGACATTTTGTAAGGATTTGAGTTGGAATGTCCACTTCACCGATATGTAAAACAAATGGTTTCGCTCATTATCCCTCGTCAAGCGTCTCAAATGTAATAATAATCATTCCTCCATCATCTGGCAAGCGTACATGGGTCTTGTTTTCTGTCACATGGCGTATGCGTGGCCTGTTATTTGCGACATCAGTGGTACCATGTTTAAACAGCAAAAAAATTAGACCGTATTGTTAGGCGTTGGACCCCAGACATCAAAAAGCCCTCCTTAAGCAGCATGTTGAGTAAAATTTGCATAAAACTGATACAAAAAATTGTCTGAGATAAATATAATTATCCGCTGTCTCAATTCTTCATTATTCGGCGTGAAAATTGTTCAGATGTCAGACATCAGCGTGTTTTGCTATCAAAGAAAAGAAGACTTTGTTTGTACAACAACTCTTGTGTAAAATTTTCTAGATGTACGTGATGTTAACTGTTATGTCTATTTACCCTGTCATATACCGCTTGTTGTATTGACCATTAAGGAATTCCTTTTAGTATTATTATTATTCTGGAGTTGTGCCTTCTGTAGTAAGAATCGGGAAGCCTAGTTCCAAAAGATCAAGACTTGTGCGGGTGACTTTGTCTGACTCTGAAATGAAACTGTCGATGTTGAAAACTCTAAGTCCCTCAGAAGTTCGAACTCATACCGTCACATATTTGTAAATAATGACCTGACTAAACCAAGGAAGGAACAAAAAGCTCTTCGTGACGAATTGAAAACCAGAAGAGGAAGAGGGGAAGACGTCGTCATCTACAAAAACAAAATTGCAAGGAAAGATGATATCAAGACTTCAATAAATTGTTTTTAATATTGCGTACCCCCTATATCCTTTTATCCAATATACAATCCCTACGTCCGGAGTACGACGGATTGTGTGTAATTTCTTCCACTAGAGGACCCGATCTTATTGCCCTCTGTGAAACATGGTTGCATGAAAATATTTCTGATGACGAGCTAATAATTCCAGGATGCAGTCTTCACAGACAAGACAGACATGATGGCAGAAGAGGCAGTGGTGTTTGTGCTTACGTACGAAACAACATTCCTCATGCTGTTGAACCTTTAATTAATAAATTGGATTTTATTGAATGTCTTCGTATAAAGTTCAATTTAATAAGTATTGCTTTGCTGGTCATATACATTCCTCCGAATTTGAATAGCTCCAATTATCAGCAAGTGAATGATTTTATCATCTGTGTCTGCGATTCATTGTCATCTTTTGAACTCATGATTGTTGGAGACCTAAATAGATTGCCTACAACCTGTATTGAGGGAAGTTTGAATCTAAAGCAAGTAGTCAACTGTCCTACACGGAAAGGTAACATTCTTGATAAAATCCTTTTGTCTGACTCTGTCCTTTCGTCCTACTATTGTAAAACATATCCTGTGTGTCTCAACTCCCCTATCAAAGTAGGATCTCCAGTTGGAGGTTCTGATCACGGTACTGTTACGTTGAGACCTTGCAATAATGTCATGCAAAAGGCTAAGAAAAAGTTTTATTTTGTTAAAGTCTATGATTTTCGTGACAGTCATGTTGCCGAATTTTTAAACTCATTAGATGCTTTTCCTTGGCAAAGCTTCTATGGAATGGACGCTCCCTTCAAAGAAAAAGGCAATATTTTTTATAGCATTTTGCACAATGCTATGGAAAACATCCCACAACAAACTGAAAGAATGTCTGGTCGAGAGAAACCATGAATCACACCTTCATTGAAAATGATGATAAATCTCTGCTATGATGCATACAGTAAAGGCAATTTTGATTTGTATTATCATTGTAAAGAGAAAGTCACAAGCGAAATGAAGTACGCAAAAAGGAAGTGGATAGAAGGCCTAAAAGGTAAACCAAATGGGTTATGGAAAGTACTCAGTGCAACGAATAATATCAAATCAAATAGTCTTTCAATTTCAAATGATGCAGCAGAGACTATCAATGCTAGTTTTGCATCGAACTTCTACCCTCCTCGTAACTGGCCTGATATTTTGCAAGGAATTGAAGAAAAGACCGAAGCAAAGGAATGGAAAACTGATATCTCTGTAGAAAGAACTTATGCCTTACTCCAAAAATTGAAAGCAAACCACTCTGCTGGTAGTGATGAAATCCCGCCATACCTAGTTAAAGCTGCATGCGATGTTTTAGCTGCTCTGCTCACCCATCTTATCGCCCTATCCTTCGAACCCAAGTCAGTGCCCGATGCCTGGAAAATTGCTAGAGTAACCCCAATCTCCAAAAGGAAACATAGCGACTGCCGCCCTATATCGGTCTTATCTGCATTTTCAAAAGTCCTCTAACAATATGCAATTGATTCGATCAAGCCATCTGTCATTAACGCACACGGTACCGACCAATTTGGTTTTAGACCGTCCTACTCAACGCTTCACGCCAACATCCGCACTCACACGACTTCACAACATTATCATTGGACGAGTTTTATTGTACTGGTGTCGCTTTACTTTCACTCGACATGTCCAAAGCATTTGACCGTCTTAATCATGTGAGTCTAATCAGCTCCCTAATCGAGGCTGATATGCCCAAGGACTTTATTTTATGGTGCAGTGATCTTCTCATGAACCGTCATCAATATGTGAGACTTGGACATTGTACGAGCTTCACCACCCCAGTTACTTCAGGTATTCCGCAAGGAGGAAAACTTTCTCCCTTTCTTTTCTGCACCCATATGAGATCATTCAAAGATCTGCACCCACATGCCTTGACTTGTAAATATGCTGACGACATTGTGATTGTTCTACCTGCCTTCCCATAAATGGATATCGAACTCCAAATTCGAGACGAAATCAACCATTTAGAAGACTGGTACAACTCACATGGACTAGTACTAAATTGTTAAAAAACCCAATGCATGTTTATCGCCAAAAGTCAGAATTCTGTAGTGCGTGGTGGTATTCATTTTGTGAATAGCATAAAGATTCTTGGAGTCATTTATGACTCAAATCTATCTTGAAATACTTTTGTAGACAATTTATGCAAACGTGTCAACCAGTGTCTTCATGTCATAAAGCGATTGAAACAATGCCTTTCTGTGTCCCAACTCATTCATATTTATAATACTACCGTCCTTTCAACGCTGGAGTACAATACTGCCCTCCTCGTTGGACTGAATCAGCTTAATGCTGAAAAATTGGAAAAGGTTCGGCGACGTTCTCATAAAATTATTTGCGTACCAAATTGCAGTTGTGATAGCTTTGCACCCTTAGCCCTAAGAAGGGAAGCATTTGCCATAGCAGTTTCCAGAAAAATGTTAGAACCTGAAAATCTATTACATACTCGGTCCCCTTTTCAAGAACCCAACAACGCCAATTGTCTTTTATTCCGAGATGTTCTATTTTGCATAACCTAGCAGAAATATGTTAACTAATGTATTTCCTCCAGCTACTGTGCATGTCTTCTGTATACTGCACAAGCTCTGTATCATATTTCATCTGTGTTTAGTACCACAGTCGAAGCCTCTGGAAGGCGAAATATTTGGTGCTCCAATAAATAAGTCAGAGCTACAAGAGCTGTTTTTACGGAGTAGAGTGAACGACACGCACGTCTAAGCTCACACCAATGTCGTAGACACACAGTGCCTCACAGCAATACCTACTACTACTACCTACTACTACTACCTACTACTACTACTACTACTACTGCTCTGCTTAGGCAGAGCGTGTGGCATGCGTCGTCCTTCACAGGGGCGCCGCTTTGCACAATCCACTGCATCTCCCAATAAACATCCTTCTAGCTGCCTGGTCCTTGCAGCTCCGCATCCTTTCATCTCATCCGGCAATACCTGGGATGCTAGCACCAGATCGCAAGTGTTTTTGAAAATCACGAACCATTTAAACTAACTTATGGGAGGCTTACCGCTCAAATGCTCAACTCTATCTACAATCTGTCGTCGTTTTTACCCACCTCGTATGAACTACTTTGTCTTCTAAACAGACCAACAACTTTCATCCCAACTCCTACAAGGTGCAATCACGCCTCAGCATTCTGTTTTGTTCTCGATTTTGCCCGAAAACTTCAATGGTCTTCCTGCCTACGCAACAATTCTCCTTCCTCTGTCCGCTGTCGATTTGGAACTCTTAAGTCTTACTCTTGGCCACCTCAGGGCCTTGTTTCACAAGACATTCATCGCCTTTGTCAGCGCATCATATCGGCTGCTCGTTCAATACTCTTCAGTGATCATACTTGTTTTGAGTGCAGTAATCTCAATCCAAATGAACAGAGAATTCTTACCTCAATCGCCAACAACCATGATGTCACTATCCTTCCTGCAGATAAAGGTGGTAAATGGATTATAATGGACTCTACAGTTTACCGTGAAGAATGTCTCAGACAGCTATCTGACAGCACTTTCTACGCCACTCAACAGCAGTCGCTTCCAGTGGGTAGTAATGACCTCAATCGCATTCTCTCCAGCCTCCGCTCCACAAACTTTATCTCCAGTAAAGAATTCCGGTTTCTTTCTGCTCCTATCCAACCCAGAGAACGAACCTTCCGTATCCTGCCCAAAGTTCACAAATCCTCTTGGTCTTCACCTGTAACGCCTCCTGGAAGACCAATTGTTGCCGATGTATCCACGAACTCCAGCAACATTGCTCGAATGATCGAGTTTTTTCTTTTCCCTCTCGCGAAACGTCTCTCAAGTTTTTTACTGGATACTCAACATCTCGTGGCCATCCTCCGTAATCAGCAAATAACTCATAGCTCCATCTTTTGCACTTTTGATGTACGCTCACTTTACACGAATGTGCCCATAAACGAAGGCATTCAACGTGTCTCCAGAGCCTTTCATCGTCATCCTGATTCTCGAAGACCAACCGAGGCCATACTACAACTCCTCCGACTTTCTTTAGAAGGAAATGACTTCGTTTTTCAAGGAGAGAGATATCTACAAGTATCTGGTGTCGCCATGGGGAAGGCATTCGGTGGCTCCTTTGCCAACATTTATCTCGGAGAATGGGAACTGTCTGCTCTCTCCTCATTCCAACTTCAACCAAGTATGTGGGTCCGATTCCAGGATGATGTTTTTGCCATTTGGGATCATGGATTGGAATCTCTTCATACCTTCCTCCATCACCTTAACTCAATCGACAGTCACATTCAAGTTGATCTGCAACATCATCAATCGTCAATCCGCTACTTGGACGTTGAGATTTATCGCTCACCATCAAATCAACTCGCCCATAGAATTGGCTTCAAAGACACTGCCTGCCATCAAGTCTTACCTCTGAGTTCCCATCATCCCAGTCATACACATAAGGGTGTAATTTTTTCTCAAATCCTCAGGTGGGCGACTCGCTCCTCAACACGTGAAGACTTTGATGAAACATGTCACACTGTGTTTCCTGTTTGGCGTTCCCTCGGCGTTACCAGAACGACAATTCGTTCCGCCTGGCGTCGTGTTCTCAAGCTCTCTGACTTCGCCTCATCCTGGACACCAGGCTTCAGGAAATGTGAGGGCCTTCGTTGTGGCGCCTGCCCATATGCTGTAGAATGCAACACTTTTACGGATGCTGTTTCCTTGCGATCTCATGCGATACTATTTAACCTCACTTGTGGCTCTTCGGGTTGCATTTATGTAATAAAATGTACTGAATGTCAAAAATCATACGTTGGTCAGACATCTAATGCTCTTCGACAAAGAATTGGTGAACATCTTCGCGCCATCAGACGTAGGGATCCAGCTTCGCCACTGGTACCGCATTTTTCGGATGTGTGCGATATCTCGTCTCTTTCTTTTTTTGCCATCGATCGCTGTCCCTCTGATCGGAACCGCCTGGTAAAAGAGACCCGTTGGATCAAATCATTAAGTACTCTGCGACCTAACGGCCTCAATCGCTCAATCGCAAATGCCCCACTCACAGTGAATTTGGTTACCCATCATAGCCCGTGTACTGCAAGGCTCAATGCTTTTATCAAGGATGCCTGCCAACAGGTGACTGACATTTCTGTTCGTCTGTCTTACAAGACAGATAGAAATCTTGTCAGCATTTTACGATGACCTCTCTTTATTATTTTTTACATTTTTTACTGTCTTTACGATCGTATTTTTCATTTACTATTCTCCGCATTTATATCATTTAATCTCTGTCTATTGTCATTTAATTGTTTTGTCATTTCATTCATCCTGTTGGCATTGTCATTATTGCATTCATAGATATCTGTCATGCTGCATCAACAATGTCTCATGTGCTTTGCTTACACGAACCCAGATCGATTGGCAGTCAAGTGTCAATTCAACTAAATGTATCACAGACATTATTACGCACACTTTGTCACTTCATAACCACTGACGAAGCCCTTAAACGTGGGGCGAATATATTGGTGCTCTTCCAAATTGATAGTGTTTTCAACTACCGATTTTGTGGGATTTGGGCAGAGCGAGCGACATGCGTCGACCAACCCATGGCCGACGCTATTTATTACCCACTACTACTACTGCTCTGCTTAGGCAGAGCGTGTGGCATGCGTCGTCCTTCACAGGGGCGCCGCTTTGCACAACCCACTGCTACTGTCAGAAAACAATCACATTCTGATGTAGGAAAAAAGAGTTTGACATCTGGATAGGATTTCTTAAAATTTGACGGAATTGTGCCGATTTGAATAATCTGAAAATATTAATGACATAAGATAAGCACAAGACTGTTTTTACTTTTCGGAAGATATTGATTGAGATTGTCCACTCATTCAAATCGTTCTCACAGTCCTAATGAAAATTCCTGTTTGTCGCATCTTCAACGAACTTAGAAGAACAAACAATCTAAGCCTGTTGGGTCCTGTTGGGTTCTGCATCAGTGAACTTGCTGTAGTAGCTTTATTTCATTCATACACGTAACAGGAGAAAATGCGTGTGGATGTTAATAAAATGAAATCATTCTGAAATGTCAAGGCAATATTTGTTTTGTATTGCTAAATGTAGCCTATCGATTAATATATATTAATATATAGTCCGACTGAATGCGTCGGAGCTGCCGTAAGGAAGTGAAATTTAGGGGGCTTAGCCCCCTGTTCCCGCGTGCCTGTACCGGTACGCATTTCAATGCATTTTTTAAGGATGTGGTCAAAATGGTCAAATTAAAATAGTAAGTGAATTTTTCTTGAAAACTGACTGAAGCGAATGATTTTCCTTCTGTGAAAATATGCCTTGGCATTGGTGAAGTGTACCAGGTGTCCCAAAAAAAGTGCCGGAAACTAAACGCGTATAACTCGGTCATTTTCCATTCGATTCAACTGACTTTTTGTATGCAAATGCGGAGTACTCATACGTTTTTGTCTGCAAAAGTTGAAATCTGAATATTGAGTGCCCTCAAAGAAAAGTGAGTGCAAGCTCAAATCCTGTGTATTTCGAATAGTGAAAATCAAGATATCAGACATATTGACATGCAATTTCCATCCATCAATCGTGATCATAGCAAGGTGTTCAGCATGATTTAATGAACATAGATTATCAAAGATTGAAAACACCACGCTTGGACTTGATGCTGTTTGTATCTGGACAGGAAACTTCCCTAGAATCATTCTTGGATGAAAGTTGTGAAAAACACAAACGGGGACAAATTTGCCGGTACTCCGAGGACGACTGCCGATACGTTTGAAGAATTCTGTGTTACAAGAAGTACGCATGATTTGATGACCCTCTTGATTTTAAAGAAATCAGAAATATAATTCAAAAAAAAGAAAAAGTTAATGCAAAACGATCGGAAATAGTGAGGTGATGTTTGCGAAGAATTATTGGAAAAACTTCCAATACTTCAACTAAAAGGGCATCTGATTCAGGCTGCCATGTTTGCCATGGATTCTTTCTTCAGTTCAGTGTCAGTTACGCAGTGATTCTCATTGATGCAAATATGCTTTTGACAACGTCTTGACATCATTTTTTCATATCATTGGAGAAGTACGGTCGACTCTCCATATAGGCGATCTCTCGATGTAAGCGACAGGGCAGGTTGGTCCCTACCAAATTGATGGATATGTAACTAGCTCTCGATACAAGCGATGACAACAGACGGTCCCAAGGTGTCGCTTATATCAAGAGTCAATCAATCACGATTATATTTCAAGAGGAGTTTCATCAGAATGATTTCAAGTCCTCAGAACAATGGTACAAAAATACAAAATATCAATAACATATTGGTACAGTATGCACGATAAAGAGTCATTAGAGTAAATGAGACTTTAAAAGTATTTTAAAAACACAAAGAGACTGCACTTCAGTCAAGTGGTCAGGTAGAGTGTTCCAGAGTTTCGTCGCATAAACCGGTAAAGATCGACCGCCGAGTGTTGGATGCTTGTAGGATGGAACAAGTAACTTGTTGTTTTCGGCAGAACGAAGACGCTGTCGACTTGGCTGTGAGGCGCCATCTTTGAGCTCATCAGTAAGGTAGGAAGGAGCTCTCCCTGCAAGACTGGAGTGGACTAGCACAGGTGCTCGATAAGCGATGCGATCTGGCACATTGAGCCAATCCAATTCTTTAAGAAATGGTGAGACATGACTATGGTAACTACATTTGTAGATTAGGCTTACCGCTGTATATAGCACTCGCTGTAGACGTTGAAGCAGGGTGGCGGGGGATCTAGCAAGGATTGAAATCGAGAAGTCAAGGCGTGATAGGACAAGAGCCTGGACAGTAGATGCAAACACTGGCCGAGGCAGTGATGACCGAACTGATCTTAGTTGTCTTAAAGATCCAAAGCAGGTGGACAGTCTTTGAAACTTGTTTAGTGAAGGACAAGTTGCAGTCGAAGTAGACACCAAGATACTTCACCAAATTTGTTGGGCAGGTAGACGAGCTACCTACTCGAATTGGGGCTATAGGTCTTTGATGTTTGCGCTGTCTTGAAGAACACTACATCAACTGGGTCTTCTGGATGTTGATTCACAGTCGATTGGAACCCAACCATGAGATGACCTGGTCTATGCAGGATGACATTCGGTCAGACACATCGCTTGCTGTATTAGGGGAGCAATTGCCGTAGATCACAACATTGTCAGCGAACATGTGAATGTTGAGACCGAAATTTTCGACGATTGCGATGAGGTCAGTCGTGTAGAGTCGACTAGTTTCAGCTGCCAACTGAGTTGTCACCAAGACCATATAGCAGATGAAATCGCTTCTGAACACACAGAATGTCAAGTTTTAAGATTTCATCATGACTTTTGTAGTAATGAAGAAGGCATGAACACTGGTTCAATAACGGTAGTATTTTTTTAAATGATTTTTTCTACAATTCGATCAGCATCACTATTCAGTTGAGTGCATGATTTTAGAGTTGAGTGTTCTCTAGTTCACTCATGAAGTCCCCGAATTATCGGCATTCCTGGAAGTACCAGGAAGTTTACCTCGTAATATGTTTTTCACAAATTCCAACTCGCAATTAGTTTATGAAGTCTAGATGAACCTTATCATGAAATCTAGGTGATTATATGTATGCTAGCTGTGCTCCTATCGCCATCCTTCTCGTCAGTGTTTCACCCTTCGCAGTGATTCATTCTTTCATGAATTTTATCTGTGAATTTATGGGTATTTTCTGAGCAACGTCTGTGAATTTCACATAAATCCATCCTGTAGTTCCTTGACCTTGAGTGCAGCAACCTTGCTCAAATCCGTCTAGTTCCAGTGAATTCCCTTTTCTCTGATTGGGTGCCGTTCAATTCGCACGCTTTTCTACCTAGCCGGCTGTAACTGGCCCCTCGCGTTTACTTTTCCGTCATCGTTGAATGTTCCCATTTTGATGCATCGCTTCTACTTGCTTCGTGTCATTAATAACCGGCATTATTAGAAGTGAGTCCGCTGTTTCTGCTGTCCAACGAGAATTCTCATATCTTCCGAACGTCTTATTCGAAGTTTTTTGTTCGTGCTGATTTAGTAAATGTGTGAGTCCAGAAGCATTTTAACAGTTGCCGTAGCCGTTTGGTATGCAAGGCGGACACGGAAGCAAAGGGCCCGGGGTTGAATCCGTGAGATTCTTTATTCTATTATTTATTATCCGTGAAAAACTTTATTCTACCCTTTTCGCCTGTTAGTTAGCTTTTCTTTGGGCTTTCGGGTGGTCAAGTGCCTGTCTTCGTTCGGTGAAGGTTAGCATCCGTCTTCCCTTTCCGATTTCTCCTGGAAATCTGTTTGTCTTGTCCATACGAAGATGACCGATGTCTCGTTCTAAACCATGTTTCGCGTACCCCGTGGCTGCCTGCTGTCGGTCCTTTTACACGGCTCAAAGTCTCCCTAACCATGTATTTGTTCACCATTCGTGCGACCGTCCATTTCCTGTTTCCTACTATGACCTCTACCGTCGCTCCGACTGCCCGTCATGTCGCTAATCCTGCTTGCGTTCTCGAATCCATCACTGCAATGTTTTTGACAGTTTGTCTCTTCACAATACCTCAGTCTCGCAATTAAACAGCGTAGATCCTTCTCCTGCAACTCTGATTGCCGCGGAGAATAGCCCTCCAATTCCTTCGTTCGAAGAAATCCTTTCACTTCGACTGCCTCTCTGCCGACACATCCCCAAGAGCTGTCGCGATCTCTTCTTCGAGGCCCTCACTAAGCTTTGCGACCGGGCTGCCCGCAACCCCTTGGATCACGAGGGATTCCAGTTGCTTTTCTTGTACCCGCGCGCGGTGCTGCGTGCTCCTCTCAGAGCTGCATCCTGTTTGCGCGGCTTCTTTCTGACAGACTTCGTCGCTGGTTCTCCGGAGACTTTCTTGGTCTGTGGTCCGAGGTCTCCTTATTCTTGAGTCCTCCTTTCGGCAAGCCTCTGTCCTCCGGAGGTTTTGTCAAGAAGGGAACCTGGGTAAAGTATGTGCCGCGCTGTTGTCTACCAGAAGTGACTATGAACGATCTTCGCGCCAAGCATCCGCGTGCCCATCTCTCAACCTGAGACACCCCTGCCGGTCGCCATTCAGGTTACCACCAAAAAGCGTCTAAGTGCATAAAACCTTTTCCTCTCGCAATCGGGGCTGGGCCTAGTAGACTTTCTCCGGACCATCTCCGGGAATCCTTTAAGTGTCCTACTCAAATTGAGTACGAACGTCTGCACGAGTCGATCACGCTTCTTGTCAACGTGCTGGCATCCGCAAGTGTGCGCCCCAGCATTTTTCCTCACGTCTGCGGGGCTTTCCTTCATCATTTGATCAATAAAGAGGGCGGTATTCGCCCTCTCACCGTCGGTGAAACTATACGTCGCCTATTCTCCCAGTGTCTGAACAATGTGATCAGAAAAGAAGCTGTGATCGCTCTTGGCCCTTCCCAAGTTGTTCTAGGAGTTCGCGGAGGCTGTGAAACTGCTGTCAACACAGTCAGTTCTATCGTCGACAGTCATGCTCGCACAACAGCTTGTATTTTGAAGGTCGACTTTAAAAAAATGTTCAACCTTTTCTCACGTCAAAGTGTCGACCAGTTCACGCTTACCTTCCGGGCATTCTTCGCTGGTCGTGGTTTACTCTCTCGCCCGAATCTCCTCTCCGGGCTGGCCGTGAAACCATTGCTAGTTCAACAGGTGTTCAGCAAGACGACCCGCTAGGGCCTCTACTGTTCTCTTACCCTGAAGCAACTGACAGACTCCACTTCATCCAACGTCCCTCAACTCCGTCTTCTATTTTACCTCGACGATGGCGTTATCGTTGGTCCTGTGCATGTTGTAAAGGAAGCCCTCGGGCTTCTACAAACCTAGTCTTCTAAATTCGGTCTTCAACTAAATCTTCCCAAAATGTGAATTGTGGTGGCCTTAGGCTCAATCGATTTTGACATCTTTCCCCCCAACGATGAAGAGAATCAAACCGCAGGGCATCCAATTCCTCGGCGCTGGCATCGGCTCTCCTTCCTTCGTCAACACCATAGCCGAATCGCGAGTCAAGCAAGCTGTTTTTCCCACAATGTGAGCTGGCACTCCTCAGATCCCTTGCCGGCGTTTGCAAAGTCACTCACTCACTTCGCACATCTCCTCGCGACATCTTTCGGCGACTCCATCCGGAGCTGCCTTGAGGTGTGTCAGGCCTCCATCAGCGACTCCTCCTGGTCTCATGCTAGTCTACCCATTCGTGACGGCGGCTTAGGCCTTTGCTCAGCTACCTTATCTGCCGTGCGTGCGTTCGCTGCGTCTTGCGCTGAAGCTGGACCACGCGTGAAACGTCTGCTCGGTGACGTAGGTGCTATTGTGCCGGGACTGGTGAATGCTCTGGAAAGCTTTAAGACTAATGGTTGTGCTAATGCCGAAGATATCCTCGTTGCAGAGCTTCAACATCGCCTTACCATCGCAATCAATAAGAAACAACGCAAGGAACTTATGGAAACAGCCTCCATCCGCGACAAAGTTCGTCTGATCTCCCAGGCGGCGGACCACTCCGGACCGTGGCTTCGTGCCATACCGATGGGGTTAGCCATCCCCCCACGGGAGTTTCGTGTCCTTTCCGTTTGTCGCTATGCCTGCAAATCTACAGTGCCCGTCGAACTTGTCCTGTTCGCAAGTGTGCTCGTCTTGGAGTTTGGGGTAGCCATAGTGTCGTCTGTGGTTCCGGTGGCGACAGGATTGGCCGGCACAACGCGATCCGGGATACCTTATTCCACATTGCCGAAGGCGCTGTTTTGTCCCCCACCCTTGAGACTGGCCATTTCATCCCCGATTCCCAACGCCGCCCTGGCGACATCACTATCTCAAACTGGTCCCGGGGCCAACCGGCTGCCTTAGACATCACTGTCACCTCACCGCTGCAGCAAGCTACCATCATCAATGCAGCGGCTGAGGAGACTGTGGCAGCTCGTCGCCACCAAGATGCGAAGGATAGTGCGGCTCTGGTCTCCAGCGAAATGGCGGGTTTCGTTTTCCTCCCAATGGCCGTTGACACTTTCGGTGCTTGGGGTCCCGTTCCTCTCGACGCCATCAGGCTGATAGGTGGCAGTATGCCGACCGGCATGGAGAGAAGCATTTGCAAAGCAATCGACTGGAATTTCCAGAAACTCACTGTTTCGCTACAACGCGGCAACGTTACCATGCTGTTACGAGTCTTTGTGTCTTTATATTTTTTTTCAAGTTAATTATTTGCAATGCCACTGTAGTATGTCTAAATATATTTATTACTTCCAACTTTCATCCAAGAATGATTCTAGGGAAGTTTCCTGTCCAGATACAAACAGCATCAAGTCCAAGCGTGGTGTTTTCAATCTTTGATAATCTATGTTCATTAAATCATGCTGAACACCTTGCTATGATCACGATTGATGGATGGAAATTGCATGTCAATATGTCTGATATCTTGATTTTCACTATTCGAAATACACAGGATTTGAGCTTGCACTCACTTTTCTTTGAGGGCACTCAATATTCAGATTTCAACTTCTGCAGACAAAAACGTATGAGTACTCCGCATTTGCATACAAAAAGTCAGTTGAATCGAATGGAAAATGACCGAGTTATACGCGTTTAGTTTCCGGCACTTTTTTTGGGACACCTGGCATAAAATTTTGAGAGAGTCAAGTGTCTGATGGTAGGTATGTCTTTCCTAGTAACTTCTTTTTTATATCACAACCCTATGAGCAACCATTTTATTTCAACCCTATGACCGAGGTTATCTTCACGTTTTGATAGGAGTAAATGACGATTTCAAATTGTAGCAAATGTGTACAAATATCCATAGCCTAATACAGTGGTTCCCAACCTTGTATGACTTGTTGCCCATAGTATTCTTTGAAATTGACCCGATGTAGGATTAACATTACTATCAAATCATGGGTAGACTACCTAATATTATTTCAACAGTTTAAATCTTGTTGATGGAAACAATCATAGATAAACCACTTGAAATACCCCAAAGATATTGAACTTAAAACGGAAGAAGGGATAATTAATCGGACTAATTTATTTGCTTCAAGTAGCTAGCCAGACCAATAAATATGAACGAAAAATAAAAACGAGTTACAACTGTACGAATTGTGTAGAACTACACCTCAAAACCCTTGACATTGACTTGTGAACTGTGGCTAGTTTTGCTGCTTCACTGGCTTGTGAAGGGATAACGAAGACCAGGGTGCTCGTTTTTAATCAAGACAGAACAGGACAGTGTCACAAGTACTAACTCAGTGTGTTCGTGTTGCTTGCTCAACCAGCTAATTAAATCGTGCATAGAGAATCCTCTACGCTATGGAATCGTGTATCTTAGCATCTAAGCGCGGAACAACATGGAACAAGGAAGAAGTACACATGACCACATCGCCACAAGTGAACATCGTATAGAAACGTAGTCTAAGAAAGATCTGCATAAATTGTGAGAGGTGTTCCCATTACCTCGAAAAAATTGGCAGATTGCCCCTGTGGTGTAATTTACCCCTACGTTGGGAACCACTGGTCTAAGAGATGAAGCACTAAATTAACAACAATGAAATTAAATAAACGGTAGATTAAATTTCCATGCAAAAGATGTGAGGCTGGTAGGATAGAATAGCACATAGAAATATTTGCACAAAAATATTGGCGCACCGAGTATAAAATGTACCGAATTATGTATGGAAAGTCACGAAGTACTTCAATGTCGGCCTTAGAATTCATTTGCGGCCTGTGTTTCTTGATGTGGATGGCTTCTCGCAGTTTCAAATTTGTCTCAAATGTAAGACTGATTTTAATGCCGTTTAATTTTAAGAAGAATTTGAGACAAGAAAATATTAAAACATCTTGTATGAGGACTTTTTTAACATTGCAAATCGTGTGACATAATAAAAAAAGGAAATTATTTTAGACCTACCGGTTGTATTTGCAAGACAATCGGCTGTTTGTTTCTCTTGTCTAGTTGTAATATTGAAGCGACACTTGCCGCAATCCTCCAAATTCTTTTTTTGACTTCTTTTCGGCCTTATCAGGGCGGATTCACATTCTGCTGCGGACATCTCGCATTGTATGAGTAATGCTCGATATGAGTAATTGAATGAATGAACCATGAAATTGAGCATTGAAACAATATGGAGTTCTACATCGTGCTCAACTTTGTTTTTCATTTCAGGCGCTGGAGTCGTGACTACTCGAGCACATGTTCATTATGTGGTCACTGAGCACGGAATAGCTTTTTTATTTGGAAAAAATCTTCGTCAACGTGCACATGCCTTGATCAGTATCGCCCATCCCGACCACCAAGAAAGTTTAGAGAAAGCAGCATTTGAGCAATTAAAATGCATGCCGTCCCCCAATTGATGATAGGTAGTATGTTCCATGTTTTTCTATGTGACTTCCATTTAAGTTGATATTTTTGACTTCATTGTGGTAACCGCACTTTCATAGCGAGCAATTCTTAAGCATTGCTAAGTGCTCCAGTATTCCAGATAGTTCAATCGGAGTGTTTTGAATTTTAAAGCTTTCACTCGAGCTTAGTGATCTGCTTCGTGAGAATCTCCCAACGAGAAAGGACCTTTTGTCTAGTTTTTTGTTATACCGGTGCCTCTATAGTGTTTT
The DNA here is from genome assembly GCA_907163375.1 of Prostheceraeus crozeri. Taxonomy (NCBI): domain Eukaryota; kingdom Metazoa; phylum Platyhelminthes; order Polycladida; family Euryleptidae; genus Prostheceraeus; species Prostheceraeus crozeri. Next base: position 96,255 of record CAJQUW010013469.1, read on the forward strand.
TTCTGTAAACTGATCGGAATTCATTGCAATGTTGAATAAATGGCGCCATCCGAATTTTTTTGTCTTCTGTTTCGATCGAGGGGAATTATTGTAGTCAGTTAAAATCAGAAAGCTGAGAGTTTGCTGAGGTCACGATTTTTCTCTATTAATAATTTCAACACGCAGGTATTATTGGTTGGGGCTATCCTGTGGAAAAAACTGCGTCGGATAGTGGTCGACATGAAGTCGGCCGACGGGTCGGATATTGGCTGGTCATGTCTCGGCTGACCGACGGAAATACGACGGTGGGTCTGAAGTCGACCATCAAAAATGCATCCATTTGCACAATTGTGCGTACTTGTAGATATTGCTGACAACCGCCATTCTGCTACGAAACATTCCAAGAACTATCTAAAATATCACCAATACCTTTGATTCCCCGAACGCACTCGCCCGACCTAGGAATCGAACTGAAGTCCGCGGTGGAGACGAGCTCGCACCTTCTTCACCAGGTCACGCTGACGGTTCAAAAGGAATGCGAGTGAAAACAGAAGTCGTCTCTAAGTGATATCGACAGCATATTGTCCCATTATCATGGAAAGAACGCTACCAGCATTCATATTGTAGCGAGACAGCATATCAGCATGTCATGCGACTACGTTGCAGTGTATGACAAGGTCTGTCGTAATTCACATATTATTGATAGAACGCTACCAGCATTTCGAGCTCATCTCCACCGCGGACTTCGGTTCAATTACTAGATCGGGCGAGTGCGGTCGGGGAATCAAGGGTGTTGGTGTCAGCTGCCATTCACTTTAGATGTTCAATTGACTACGACAGACCTTTGTTGTCATTCCAAGATTACTCAATACTACTAGAACCAAAACATTCGGGGGCAGTGACAATTTGCAAACATGAAATGCAAAAAAGGCTGAAAAATTGACGCGCTATGAAGGATTTACATCAGTGGCGTTGTCTCCGTGCCTGCGAGGCCTTCTACGCATACCTAAAAATAAATATTTGCGCTCATAAAACAAAGGCTCAAATAGTTTTCATTTTCTGTTTTCGATACCATCTTTACGTTTACAACTTTACATACACTTTACAGTTCCAAGTCACTACTCTCGAATACGTTTAGAGCACCAGCTCTCAGCTGTTAACTGGAGGATCTTCAAGCAATCACACAATGCTCTAGGGATGTGTTCACAGCAAATTACAGAGATTTGTGTGACAGGTGTAGCGTGTGCGCTTAGCTCGATAGTTAGACTCGTCTTCCGCAGATAGAAACGCAGATGCAAATATATTGCAGCAATGCAAGAAAAGATCTCTTATAAATTCTTAGATTCAGATGGAGATAGGCGCAAATTGGAGAAGACGATGACGCGTTGAATCGTCGCGCCTGCGTTCACCAATGGCTGAATGTGGGATCGGAAGGTTAGAAGCCGCTGAAAGGAGATAGCGGTGCAGGTTCCCTAATTTGATGTGTGATTCAGTCTGAGATATTCAATGATTGAAGGCATATTTGTGATATTATGTTTATGGTGGCGATTTCAAGAGTGGTTATTTTCTACACCGGCCGGTCGTCCGAGGGATTAAGCAGAAAAACTCTAGCCATCGTACACGAAGTTAATGACGTTGAAATATAAACTAAACCACTCTCAAAGGATAGAATATGAGGAGCACGAAAAAACGTTTCAGCAGCCCTAATTTTGAAGCATGCAAGTGATTGACAGGCTATAATAAACACAAGAGTCTTGCGTTGGAGAGCTTCCTCGAGAGTGAATGTTCTCTGTAGTGATCTCAGCTCCTTGACCAAGGTGATCAAGCGTCATGTGATTAATCAACATCGCATTTTCATTGTCATTTGACGTTTAAAATCTTAGGAAAACAAGAGTCGCGTTGACGAACAACCATCAGCTTAGGATTGCATGCTTATGAGACTGCACTAATCGACAGATCTTGCGAAAAATAACCCTAACTTGCGGAAGACACCTGCGATTATGCTGAACTTTTCTTGTAAGACTTTCAAGATTCTGTACGCAAGATTCTTAGCATTTTTACAAGTCTGCTCAAGAAGATCAGTAAGATCAAGCGCAAGAGATTTGTAAGATGGATAAGACCGTATAGATTTTATGCATGTCGCGGTCTCAAGATCTTATAGAAGGATTGTAGGCGAAATAATGCCCCAGTAGCCCAGCCATGGACACAGAATCCATGATCGATGATTCCAATAAATCCATGGAAAATTCAAAATTGAAAATCATTGTTGGTAAGCATGTTTATTGATTGGAAAGCTTATATGCATTGTCAAAATACATCGATCATCATTATTGAATCAAAAATACGCAATTATAATATCTTAAAAACTTGCATTGATGATTCATGCATAAATCTCGGTTAAACATTGATGATAAATTCGCATTGATAAAATAAAGATTAGGGCTTATTCTTTTCAATTCTTGCAGTATTCCCGGGTTGAAAAAACCGAGATAATTTATCTAATATATGACTGATGGTGATAAATTTGACAAATATTAGATAATTGTTTTATAAAACAATCAAATACTGCATATTTGATATTTTTAAATAATTTTTGATACATTTTTGACTATTATTTGACAAATATTATCATAATCACCTAAATGTTCATATCTGAAACATTTTACAAATATTTATAAATTAATTTGTCGATGTAACAAAAATATTTCTGCATACTTATGTAATTGTTGGCATTAAACAGTGCAGTAAGCGGAGATCTGAACTCATCTGTTTAGCTACATGATAACAATGTTTACGTCAAATAATTGAAAAATCACAACTTTTTATCACTAGCCAGCAGCTGGTGTCAAAACGGAACCGAATCTCCAAGACAAATACGTGAACAATTGAATTGAACTTGAACAGTGTAACTTGCACTAGCGAAGGAGCACGTCTGTGGTAATATCTTCACATCACATTGAAGTCGATGAACATGCAGTTTGATTTTACAGACAAGCACAATAGCAGCACCCATATTCCCCATACTTCAGTAATAATTGCAGCTCTACATTAATATGAGCGCTTGTTTCTTCCTTGCATGCCTTCAGTCGAGAACTTCTGTATAATACAGTCCGTTTCATAAAAAGTGGATCATCCTAAAATTTGACTAAATAAAACATAAGTATGATACAGAAAGCATTTTTCATGTTATTTCATGTCCCTAATATATTTAAATGTCCTTATATATATAATCTGATAAGCTATGATACAGTAACGGTTCTTAAGAAGCTAATATTTTGTGGCCCTACCCTTATTGTCAATGACATTACCAATTCGTCTAGGCATTGATTCGATGATATCGTTGATTTTTGACTGATCTAACTTTCTCCACTCTCTTTTTAACAGTGACGTAAGTTGTGATACGCCATCTGTAGGTAGCAGTGAACGACGAACGTTGCGTTTTAGAATACTCCATACATTTTTTATGGGATTCAGATCAGGAGAACGAACTGTCCAAGATAATGTCCTAAGCCCTAATTGAGACTTGCATAAGTTGACTCTATTACTCCTGTGACACGTGGCATTATCATCCATAAATAACCATGTCGATGGATCACCAAGTTGATCTGTAATTTGGCCAATGTTCATTCGTAAAACATTCACATAGCGTTCAGAATTCATGGTTCCTTGCTGTATTGTGAAGTTCAGAGCGGCCATTGGTCCAAATGCCAGCCCAAATCAGTAGAGTCGCACCACCTTGTACCCGGGGACGATGTAAATGTCTCGGAATTTCCTGATCAGATTTTATCCATAATCTCAGTCGACCATCACTATCCTTCAGACGGACTGATGCCTCATCAGACCAGACAACCCGATCCCATTGATTTCGCCAGTGACAATGACTCATTGCCCATCTGAGACGTCTTTTCGTATGCTGATCTAATAATTCGATCTGAGAGGGTAAGATCAACCGGTAAGAGATAGATTTGTAGCTGAAAGCAATCAGGAGTGCTGCCAACACCACCGCAACGAAGTCAGGAAGCTATGGAACATGAAGTCCAGTTAATGACATGTAGCAGTTACATTATTGTTGATGAATAATAGTGCTATACTGGCTCTGAATGACCGATTTTCTTTATTTTTGTTTTGCTTGACAGCTTTTGGCTTGTAGAACAACATATTACATAACAAAGGAAACAAATGTAATTTTATAAGAGTTAGGTATGATTTTGTGTAACATTGCTAAATGAAGATCAAATTATCTACTACTTTTTTTATCTATAACAGGAAAACAACTCAATATTCGTTCAAGTTTGGCGGAGTTAGACAAAGTTGAAGTTAAGGCGATGTTCAAGGGTGATCCATTTTTATGAAACAATCTGTACGATCGAGTGACGATAACAACATCAATCTTGCCTTACACGTAGGATCCTTGCTTTATAGAGTGACTCACGCATAGTGTGCGCGTGTCCTCGCCGTCTTTGGCGCGCATTGACTTTCTTTGCGTTTCTTTTAACAATGCGTGACCTTGCTGTCTGGCCATACTGCTGCGCTCCTCAGTCGAACAGAAGGGCTGTGAATTGTAAAGCTTTCACTGGATGTGCCAACGACTTTTCATGCTGATTCTTTACATTGGCAAACTATGATTTCGTGAAGCTTCTTCGAATTAAACGAAATATGATAGAAGTGTGAATCGAATAGGCCTACCTGTGTAACTCAATTTCTGCCGATTCTCTCAAGTTTACGTGTGGATAGCGATAGAGCGGAGGCCACGTAAAAGAAGGTAAGACGATCACTCATGCTACAAACCAAGTTATTATTCCATGAAGTGTGAGTTAAATTGTATTTTAGCTGTAAGCGTATAAAAATTTAACATTTTTTCTAGACTTACCGGTGCTAAAGTTTTTGATTTAAAAACACTAAATATTTTTCTGAAGTTCTGAAATTCAGTGGGAAAGCTCAAGCGTCGCATCATTTTCAGCGTGATCATTTTTATACTTTGCTTCAATTGAGGGTTCCATTTCTTTTTCTCACTCTGACCCGCGGGTTTCATTTCGGAATACAGGGTGAGTCAGAATAGTGGACCCGAGTTTCCATCGAGATTGCGGCAGATAAAGCTAAGGAATAAACGTGCTTCAACATCTAAACAATATTCTATAAAACATAAAACATTATTCTATTCTATTCTATCTAAATTACTCTATGTTACGCTATATTGTTTGAATTAATTATTATTTATATTATCATTTATTTGATATAATTTGTTTGTTTTAGTTATTTGATATAATTTGTTTGTTTTAGTTATTGGATTTGAATTTATGAGATGGCTTACACTATCGAAGAAAAGGTTTATTTAGTATCTTGGTGTATTACTTATGAAAACGCGGAAGAAAGTCGCAGGTTGTTTGAGGATAAGTTTGGTAAAGAAGCGCCAGAAAGGAGCGCAATTCATAAGTGGAAGAAAAGGTTATTTGAGACAGGAAGTGTGAATGACAGGTCCAGATCTGGTCGCCGAAGCACCGAAACAGTTGGAGAGAACAAGGAGAACGTTTTGGCGTTGGTAAATGAGAATCCCCGTGCATCGACAAGAGGTATTGCTGATGAGGTTGGTACGTCTCAGTCTTCGGTCGTCAGAATCCTGAAAGAAGAAAAATTCCACCCGTTCAAACTACTCTATTGTCAGCTTTTGTATGACGGCGACGCTGATAGGCGGTTACAATTTGCACAAATAATGCACCAGAGGTTCAACGACGATCCAGCCTTTTCGCGCAAGTTGTGTTTCTCAGATGAATGCGTATTTCATCTCAACAGTGCGGTCAATAAACACAACGTCCACTACTGGGGAACCCACAATCCCCAAGTCCTGTGTGAAAACCCAGTCATACGCCGTCACTTACCGTGTGGGCCTGCATCGGATATTATGGTGTCATTGGTTTTGACATTTCTCGACAAACAATGACAGGAGAGAGATATCTTGAAGTGCTCCGGGAAAAGGTTTTGCCAAATTTTTCGCATGGAATTGGAAGATCACGATTGTTTCAACAAGACGGAGCTCCTCCGCATTATTCTCTTCGTGTGCGTCAATTCTTAAACGAAAATTTGGATGGAAGGTGGATAGGTCGGAGAGGCCCCATTGAATGGCCCGCAAGGTCTCCCGACCTAACACCCTGCGATTACTGGTTGTGGGCCTACTTACGCCAACAGCTCTATCCAACTGCAGGTTTTTTGTATCCCAGTGTCCATGCCTTAGGCCACAGGATCGCAGAAGAGCTGCAGCAAATACCTCAAGATATGATTCGGAGAAGTATGAATAATTTCCGTGTTCGCGTTCAGAAAGCCATAGATGTTAATGGGGAGCACTTCGAAATGTGAAATGCAAGTGACATTTACATTCCTGAAATTTTGTCCCGAGTTTATAAAAATATATCTAACTTGTGATGACTTTTATTTTGGGTATTAATTTCGGGTCCACTATTCTGACTCACCCTGTAGATATTGGAGAATGTAACACTGCTGTTTTAGACTGGGTAGGAAAGTAATGTATATAAGACCGTTCTAGGACAAGCAAAAAAAAATAAGGTACCCCAAAAATGCAAGAAAATAAATATATGACCGATTCAGGACAACTAAAAAGAAAATAAGATACCTCCAGAATGAGTATAGGAAATATTTCATACACTGAAAAAGAGTTCTAGAAATAAAAATAATTTTAAGGATAGAATAAAAAAACATAAAACAGTTTTAAGCTCGTTGGGGTTTTTTCATATACTGAAAAGAGGTATCAAAAATTTCACTTAGTCGAAAATTTAGGCAGTCGAAAAACATCACGTGGTCAAAAATTTAAGTTGTCTCAAAATTTCACGTAGTCCAAAAATTTACGTAGTCTTTTCACATAGACCAAAAAATATCAAAATATTTATTAAAAAATGGAAACCTCAAAAGTGGAAGAAACCTCAAAAATGGAAGAAACTTCGACGGGGACGACGACGACGAGAATATATCCTTCGTTATCACAATTAAAAACAAGTGAAATGAATAAAGAAAAGCACAAAGATAGAGTTAGGTATATGAAAGATAAGGAATCTCAATTATTATTAAGATTAGAGCATTATAAAAAATTAAGAAAGAGATGGTCTAAAGTTAAGAATGTAACACAAGGAATTGGAATCTTTATAACAGTGAGTTTAAGGGTATGAATTCACAATTATAATAACTTCGGGTGTTTTAGTAATTCCAGTAGTTGCTACAGCTTTAACAGGTACGGGTGTTTTTACAACTTCACTTGTAACTTTGTTAGATAAATCTTTAATTACTAAGAAACGAAAATCATTAAAAAAAATATTCTCACGTTAAAGAAGTTTATGATAAACTGTATTATTACTTCCAAAGAGTATGTGATGATAATGTTATCACGTTAGATGAGATAAAAAATTTGATCAAATAGCTAATGAAGCTAATAAAATATCAATTCAATTGCAGACAGAAGTTAATGACAAGAATAAACAGGATGGCAAAATTTCTAGTGATGGTAAAATTTCTAATGAAGAAAATGATAAATTTTTTTAGAAGAACTAAAAACTTTATTAAACAAAACTTTAGACGAAAAGATGTCAGACGACAAAGCAATAAAAAAATAATTTGTTCAGTAAAATGTTTTTGTTGTATTCCAATGTTACCACAAAATTCAAATATTATATTTTAAAAATGGATAAAATTAAAGCTGATAATCAAAAAAGAATTCAACAATTAGATGAGTTAATAAAGCAAAAAAATATTATGAAAGAAAATCTAACTCAGTATAGAATGACAAAAGCTGGTATTCAATCTGATATGTTTGAAAAATGCAGCAAACCGAACAAGTAAAAACTGATTTTGAAAAAACTATTGAACCATTTAAAACTCTTGAAAAAGAACTTGCTAATCAGGATAACCGAGTAAATATAACAGATCCAGAACTTAAAACATTATTAGATGATTATGGATTGCTAGAAGCAAATATAGAAAAACAATTACCAAAATCTATGTTATTTGAACATTCTACTTTCTTTTTAGATAAAAAATTATTTGCAAGATTTTATCTTGGTGGAAAAGAAATATTTCCACAACCTTTTCGAGGTTTAATTTTCTCACCAGATAAATCTCCTTTTAGTTAAGATAGAAATTTTGTTGATCTTTTAAGAGGAGCAGATTTAAATAATTATGCTGTAGAAGATCTCATAAAATATAAAGCTATGTTAGATAGAGTTGGTGTAGTAATATCTCTTAAACGTTATAAACAATTAGAAAATTTACTACCAACGGCACCTAAAGTAGGAAAAGGTTTTAAAACAGAAACAACTGTATTTTTACCAGATGATCCACAAGAATTACTAAATAGATTAGAGATTTTAACATCTGCAATAAAAGAAGGACATAATTCTAGTTTCAATGAAATTCATGCTATATTAAAAAGACTATTAGAAAGGAAGATTATAAATGAAGAGGATTATAAAAGTATAGCTGAAATATGCTGTTTTTAATTCTTATGAAAAATCTTTATTCAAAATTTTTACTTAAAAAATATGTTCAGCAGATTTAGAAAAAATTAACAATCAATTAGAAAATCTAACAGAGATTTTGGGTTCATCAAAATTTAGTACGACGTCAAAAATTATAACAACTACTTCATCACACACTTGTAATTTAGAACCCATTCTACATTTGGAACAAAATAAAAATTATCAAATTGCATTAACTAGTTTCTCAACATTTAACACTATTCAAAACGTTATCAAAGATGTGAATGATCAATTTAGATATTCTACTGATAAAGGCAAAACGTGGAAAGTACTAACTTTTCTTCCTGGTTCTTACGAAGTTGAATCAATATCAAATGAAATTAAGAGACGTTTAGGTATACCATTTAAAGACAAGAAACAATTACATTTCGCAGTTGAACCAGCAGTAAATAAATTTTCTCTTACTTTAGACGAAAATCATCAAGTTCATTTTAATCATGATAGATCATTGTCAAAACGATTTGGATTTAATAAACAAACCTATAGTCAAGGTTATCATTTAGGTGAGAAGATTCCAAAAATAACTGAAATAAATTCAATTGTTGTACATTGTGACATTATTGATGGAGGATATATAAATGGTAAATTGTCAAATTTAATATTCAGTTTTCCAGCTTTTACTGTACCCATTGGTTATAGATTAAATGTAATTCCAGAAACATTAATATATTTCCCTATTACATGAAAAACTATTAACAGCATTAACATTAGAATCACTGATGAGAAAGGACAAGAAATAAATTTTGGAGGTGAAGAGATTATGATAGATCTTTTGGTTAGAGAAGTTTAATTTTCTTCTTCTTAAAAAATAAAAATTTCTTATTAAAAATGAGTGAAGTGCCCCCATTAAATAAAAAAAAGCTTGAATTTAATCATCATCCAAATTTATCTAATAAAGTTTTGACAGTTATTTGTGGTAGATCAGGATGTGGTAAAACATATTTATTATTTAAAATTTTAACGACTCCAAATTTTTTGGATTATAACAATCTTATAATTTATACAACAACAGCAGAACAACCCGTCTATCAATTTTTAAAATATGGATTTGAAAATAATCTTGAAAAAACAGCAATTGCTTCATTATTCAAAGAGTATGAAAAATCTGAATATGAAGAAGAAATAAGTTCGTGGTGTGTAGAAGCAGCAAAAAATAATCAGTTAGTAGAATCCAATAAAAATAAGCATATAAAGATACAATTAATAGATGATAGTGGTAATATGCAAGATCCTAGTAAACTAGATAAAACAATGAAACATTGTGTAATTTTTGATGATTGTGTTAATGATAGAAATCAGTCAGTTCAGAGAAATTATTTCACAAGAGGAAGACATAACAACTGTAGTGTTTTTTATTTAACACAAAGTATGTATTCATTAGATGGAAGTGTTATCAGCAAGAATGCAAATATATTTATACTATTTGAAATAAATGCAAGAAATTTATGTGATTTGTTAAGAGATTTATGTATAAGAGATAAAGATGAATTTAAGCATTCGTGTAATAATGCTTGGTCAAAAGATTATGGCTTCATTACAATTAATATTGATAAGAAAATACATGATAGAGTTATCGAACAATTGTTCTCTGACTAAGCTTCGCCCCGACTGAAAGTTGATAGAAAATATTTTCGCGGAGTGATCGAATAATTTATTTTTTTCTAAATCTTTAGAAATTTAAAAATTAGAAAATTTAAAAGGTAAAGTAGTTATTCCATCAGGTAAAATTTTTCTTTTATCATCAAATGGATCTAATGCTAATTTATGTTCCTCTTTTAAATACATTTTATGTTTCTTTGAATTAAGTCTATAATTACACGCTGTTTTTATTTCATTATTAAATAATGCATTTTTATAATCTTGAAATGTTATTTGATTAGCCACTGATGCCTTTGAAATTCCTTTTAATGTTAGATGTTTTTGAATTTGTGTTAGAATTTGTGTTAGACTTTGTATTAAAACAATGACATTTCGCTTTTAAAAATACAGCTTCTGTTATGTACGCTTCATTTCCTTCTAGTTCATCTTTTACATTACATAAATCAGAAGGATGAATGATATCATTTATTTGATTAATTTCTTCATCAAGTGAAGAATTATACGGTATTGTTAATTCTAAGAAAACGCTATCAGTATCTGTAAAGTGTAATTTATAGTTTTCGCCATAAGCAGGTCCTAAATAATCATATATAAATCTATACATAAATAGTTTAGCTAATTCTAATATAGTGAATCCTATAAAATTAAACTTATCATGTTTTACAATATTTCGTCTTAGATGCACTGCACATAGTTCATCACTAAATCTAGAAGTTCTTTTATATGTAGGTTTCCTTGTTAAATTTTGAAACCTATCTCTATTTTGTCTATTACGCACATTTTCTAAAGTCTTACCATAAAATGCATTATTCATTAATTTGAAGAACACGTTTCCAAAATCATCTTTATTTCTTTTAGCTATTTTACTTTTTTCAATATTGAACTCTATATAATCTTTTAACCACCTAGATTTTCTATACACTAGTTTCCGGTGAATTTTAAAAAGAATCATTCCATGATCTAAATACCAATCTAGCATTCTTCCTTCAACAACATACTTTCCTTTATTACTTTGTGTTAACAAAATTTTTTTTGTTGGCCTGTATATCTTAGGAATTAAAGATTTTTGATAATCTGAAAAATCTTCTATATTGGGAATTTTGTTTTCGGGACAGAAAGGATAATATTTTGTTGCTCCTTTTATATAATCAGGGTATGCTAAATCAACTTCATATATATAACCATGATTATAATCACCATCTAATGTAGGTTCGTATTCAAGAATGGTACTCCATTCCATTTCACCTATTGGTAATTCTTGTATCATGCAAGAAGAATATAAGCTATTAAAATCATAATATAACAAAATAGTTTTCTCGCATGAATTCATCAACTGCTGCTTGACTCTCTTCATTTGATATAAGTCCTTCTATATTTTGATTAAACAATTTTATAAATTGATCTTTTTCTTCTGGATTTAAAATTTCTAAATAACCGTAATCATCAGGATTTACTTTCTTATTATAACATTTAACATATCTATTCCCTAGAACAGATGAAACACCACCTCTAATTCCAGATTCCAAAAATAATAATTTATCATAAGAACTTTCTTTATAATATTTATGTTTGACATTTGTATGTTTTAATCCTGCCAACCATGTTAAACCTGGTGTACTACATGTATAACATGGATCTATTCCATAATATTTTATACACATATCACGAAAGTTTTCAAAAAAGATCAGCAAGGATTAACACATCTATCTGAAGATATTTCATTGTATAATCATACTTTGTTCTACAATTTAACTCTTCCAATTTTTTTCAGCTTCTGCATAATCTTCTTCAGATAGTTGTGATTGTTTTAATGTTGATTTAAATTTGTCACGTGAAGAAAGTTGATGTTCTTGCATTATTTCATTTATTCTATCTATATCTCCAGTTAAATATTCGTACGGAAAAATACCTTTTAAAGGTTTTAAACTATATTTATTTAATATTTTACATTGTTCATGTTTCAATGTTTTTCCCGTGAACTCTAATGAATAAACATTAAAAAATCTAAATGCATCTAATATTCTAATACAACCAAATTGCTTTGAAAAGTATTCTTCTTCTGTTTTACATAGTACGTTTGTTCTTAGTTGTTGTAATTTTTCAGATGAAAATAGATCTTTTATCATTAAATGGAAATCTTATTTAGAACCATTGTAGAAATATAAAGGTACAAAGTTATATCTAAATTTATTAGCATTAAGATTACTAGAATTATGTGCTGCACCTCTATATAATCCATTAAGATGATCATGATCTTTTATTTTATAAGTTGTAAATTCTTTTCCACAGTAATAACAATTTTTTTCATTATCAAATTGTACTAATTGGTCATGCGTTAATGAAAACATTGGTTTATTTGTTTTAAGCAATTGTGAAAAATATTTTTGTAATTCTTCTATTTTCTTTGTAAACATTTCTGAACTATCTTAACCATAGTATTGATAATATTCTGATTTAAATAATTCAGGATAATTTGAATAAATGTACATTCCCCAACATAATGGTTTTTGTTCAAGCAAAGGCTTACCAGAACTTTGTGTCATGTTAACATTATATGCTTCAAATCACAATATATAATAAAGGGTACTTTATTTTTGTAATACCATTTATTATATACTAAATAATCTTCTTTACTAAAAGTATTATTAACTGCTTCATTTTGTTGACAAATCTCCAAATATCTATTCATTTCTTCTTTAGTTCTAAAGCTCGCCATACATTGGAGACAGGGAAAATTAGCATTATCTGAAGTTTTTGTAAATATAGAAATATCTTTACACAATATGTAATGACCTTGATAATATAGTATATTCGCTAGTCCTGGGCTGTAGCTTAAAACGAAGCATCGGAGAGCAAAACGGTTTTAGATTTGGAATCAGCGTAACATTCTGCATCTGTATGGTGAATTTGAAAGCAATCGGAGACAAAAATTTTCTTACCCCCCCTCGGGAGATCTAGCTTCGATCTTGGCTTCCAGTGGACGGATGGAGACGTATGATAGCTCGTTTGAAAGCTGAGAGTGAGACAAATTCTGTGTTGAAATTTCTTGTCAATCGAGTTAGTCGTTTAGAAGTTAGAGCAGAAACAAGATTTACCAGATTTCGTGAATTGGCGAAAAAACGACAGAGTTAAAATTTTGGACGTTTTCGGCTGTAGCTTCAAAATGAAGCATCGGACAGCAAAACGGTTTAGATTTGGAATCAGCGTAACATTCTGCATCTGTATGGTGAATTTGAAAGCAATCGGAGACAAAAATTTTCTTACCCCCCCCCTCGGGAGATCTAGCTTCGATCTTGGCTTCCAGTGGACGGATGGAGACGTATGATAGCTCGTTTGAAAGCTGAGAGTGAGACGAATTCTGTGTTGAAATTTCTTGTCAATCGGGTTAGTCGTTTAGAAGTTAGAGCAGAAACAAGATTTACCAGATTTCGTGAATTGGCGAAAAAACGACAGAGTTAAAATTTTGGACGTTTTGGGCTGTAGCTTCAAAATGAAGCATCGGAGAGCAAAACGGTTTAGATTTGGAATCAGCGTAACATTCTGCATCTGTATGGTGAATTTGAAAGCAATCGGAGACAAAAATTTTCTTACCCCCCCTCGGGAGATCTAGCTTCGATCTTGGCTTCCAGTGGACGGATGGAGACGTATGATAGCTCGTTTGAAAGCTGAGAGTGAGACGAATTCTGTGTTGAAATTTCTTGTCAATCGGGTTATCGTTTAGAAGTTAGAGCAGAAACAAGATTTACCAGATTTCGTGAATTGGCGAAAAAACGACAGAGTTAAAATTTTGGACGTTTTCGGCTGTAGCTTCAAAATGAAGCATCGGAGAGCAAAACGGTTTAGATTTGGAATCAGCGTAACATTCTGCATCTGTATGGTGAATTTGAAAGCAATCGGAGACAAAAATTTTCTTACCCCCCCTCGGGAGATCTAGCTTCGATCTTGGCTTCCAGTGGACGGATGGAGACGTATGATAGCTCGTTTGAAAGCTGAGAGTGAGACAAATTCTGTGTTGAAATTTCTTGTCAATCGAGTTAGTCGTTTAGAAGTTAGAGCAGAAACAAGATTTACCAGATTTCGTGAATTGGCGAAAAAACGACAGAGTTAAAATTTTGGACGTTTTCGGCTGTAGCTTCAAAATGAAGCATCGGACAGCAAAACGGTTTAGATTTGGAATCAGCGTAACATTCTGCATCTGTATGGTGAATTTGAAAGCAATCGGAGACAAAAATTTTCTTACCCCCCCCTCGGGAGATCTAGCTTCGATCTTGGCTTCCAGTGGACGGATGGAGACGTATGATAGCTCGTTTGAAAGCTGAGAGTGAGACGAATTCTGTGTTGAAATTTCTTGTCAATCGGGTTAGTCGTTTAGAAGTTAGAGCAGAAACAAGATTTACCAGATTTCGTGAATTGGCGAAAAAACGACAGAGTTAAAATTTTGGACGTTTTGGGCTGTAGCTTCAAAATGAAGCATCGGAGAGCAAAACGGTTTAGATTTGGAATCAGCGTAACATTCTGCATCTGTATGGTGAATTTGAAAGCAATCGGAGACAAAAATTTTCTTACCCCCCCCTCGGGAGATCTAGCTTCGATCTTGGCTTCCAGTGGACGGATGGAGACGTATGATAGCTCGTTTGAAAGCTGAGAGTGAGACGAATTCTGTGTTGAAATTTCTTGTCAATCGGGTTATCGTTTAGAAGTTAGAGCAGAAACAAGATTTACCAGATTTCGTGAATTGGCGAAAAAACGACAGAGTTAAAATTTTGGACGTTTTCGGCTGTAGCTTCAAAATGAAGCATCGGAGAGCAAAACGGTTTAGATTTGGAATCAGCGTAACATTCTGCATCTGTATGGTGAATTTGAAAGCAATCGGAGACAAAAATTTTCTTACCCCCCCCCTCGGGAGATCTAGCTTCGATCTTGGCTTCCAGTGGACGGATGGAGACGTATGATAGCTCGTTTGAAAGCTGAGAGTGAGACAAATTCTGTGTTGAAATTTCTTGTCAATCGGGTTAGTCGTTTAGAAGTTAGAGCAGAAACAAGATTTACCAGATTTCGTGAATTGGCGAAAAAACGACAGAGTTAAAATTTTGGACGTTTTGGGCTGTAGCTTCAAAATGAAGCATCGGAGAGCAAAACGGTTTAGATTTGGAATCAGCGTAACATTCTGCATCTGTATGGTGAATTTGAAAGCAATCGGAGACAAAAATTTTCTTACCCCCCCTCGGGAGATCTAGCTTCGATCTTGGCTTCCAGTGGACGGATGGAGACGTATGATAGCTCGTTTGAAAGCTGAGAGTGAGACGAATTCTGTGTTGAAATTTCTTGTCAATCGGGTTATCGTTTAGAAGTTAGAGCAGAAACAAGATTTACCAGATTTCGTGAATTGGCGAAAAAACGACAGAGTTAAAATTTTGGACGTTTTCGGCTGTAGCTTCAAAATGAAGCATCGGAGAGCAAAACGGTTTAGATTTGGAATCAGCGTAACATTCTGCATCTGTATGGTGAATTTGAAAGCAATCGGAGACAAAAATTTTCTTACCCCCCCCTCGGGAGATCTAGCTTCGATCTTGGCTTTCAGTGGACGGATGGAGACGTATGATAGCTCGTTTGAAAGCTGAGAGTGAGACGAATTCTGTGTAGAAATTTCTTGTCAATCGGTTTAGTCGTTTAGAAGTTAGAGCAGAAACAAGATTTACCAGATTTCGTGAATTGGCGAAAAAACGACAGAGTTAAAATTTTGGACGTTTTGGGCTGTAGCTTCAAAACGAAGCATCGGAGAGCAAAACGGTTTAGATTTGGAATCAGCGTAACATTCTGCATCTGTATGGTGAATTTGAAAGCAATCGGAGACAAAAATTTTCTTACCCCCCCCCCTCGGGAGATCTAGCTTCGATCTTGGCTTCCAGTGGACGGATGGAGACGTATGATAGCTCGTTTGAAAGCTGAAAGTGAGACGCTAAAAGTGAGACAAATTCAGTGAAAAAATCGGCTTGTTCACATCTGTCTCCGTTTAGATGTGAGACGCCATTTAAGATTTTGGGAGATTGGCGAAAAAACGACAGAGTTAGAATTTGGGACGTTTTGGGCTGTAGCTTCAAAACGAAGCATCGGATTGGAAAACGGTTTAGATTTGGATTCAGCGTGAAATTCTGCATCGGTATGGTGAATTTGAACGCAATCGGAGAGAAAAAATTTTCGCTGACGTCCCCCCCCCCCTCGGGAGAGCTAGCTTCGATCTTGGCTTCCAGTGGACGGATTTTGTCGTGCAATAGCTCGTTTGAAAGCTAAGAGTGAGACAAATTCACTGACAGAATCGGCTTGTTCATATCTGTCTTCGTTTAGATGTGAGACGCCATTTAAGATTTTGGGAGATTGGCGAAAAACGACAGAGTTAGAATTTGGGACGTTTTGGGCTGTAGCTTCAAAACGAAGCATCGGATGGGAAAACGGATTTCAGATTTGGAATCAGCGTGAAATTCTGCATCTGTATGGTGAGTTTCAAGTCAATCGGAGAGAAAAAATTTTCAACATTTTTCGAAAAAACGACAGAGCTAGAATTTTGGACGTTTTGGTCTCTAGCGCCAAAACGAACCATCGGATGGGAAAACGGAGGCCAGATTCGGATTCAGCGTGAAATTCTGCATCGGTATGGTGAATTTGAACGCAATCGGAGAGAAAAATTTTCGCTGACGTCCCCCCCCCTCGGGAGAGCTAGCTTCGATCTTGGCTTCCAGGGGACGGATTTTGTCGTGCAATAGCTCGTTTGAAAGCTAAGAGTGAGACAAATTCACTGAAAGAATCGGCTTGGTCATATCTGTCTTCGTTTAGATGTGAGACGCCATTTAAGATTTTGGGACATTGGCGAAAAACGACAGAGTTAGAATTTGGGACGTTTTGGGCTGTAGCTTCAAAACGAAGCATCGGATTGGAAAACGGATTTCAGATTTGGAATCAGCGTGAAATTCTCTATCTGTTTGGTGAGTTTCAAGTCAATCGGAGAGAAAAAATTTTCAACATTTTTCGAAAAAACGACAGAGTTAGAATTTGGGACGTTTTGGTCTCTAGCGCCAAAACGAAGCATCGGATGGGAAAACGGAGGCCAGATTTGGATTCAGCGTCAAATTCTACATTGAAATGGTATATTTCCAACTCAATCGGACCTCCAGAATCGATTATAGAAGCGTTTTAAGTTTTTGGATGATGGGTATTACGTCATCAGCTGATCGCCACAAACTATATAAGCTGGGAACAATTTCTAACATATAAACAGATGGAACTTTTTTCTTAACATACACACTATTGAAACTTCATTTTTAACTTGTAAACGGTTGAAACTTTATTTTATTTTTAACATACAAACAGCTAAAACTTTATTTCTAACGTACACACTGTTGAAACTTTATTTTTTAACTTGTAAACTCTTGAAACTTTATTTTATTTCTAACATACAAGCTGATAAAACTTTATTCTTAACTTGTAAACTGGTGAAACTTCATTTTATTTCTAACATATAAACAGATAGAACTTTATTCTTAACATACACACTATTGAAACTTTATTTTTAACGTGTAAACTATTGAAACTATATCTTTCATTTACAAATAATAGAACGCTTAGTCTAACTTGCAAACTAGCAAATCTTATTCGTCATCAAATCTAACTGTTTAAATCCTCATCATGGAAATGAATGTTCCACAGTCCTTTGAAAAAGATATGATCACCCTTCATCTAACCCATCCGTTGCATGAAAACAACAACTCTTCGCATAATAACATTTGTTGAATAACTATAACAAGCATGCATTACAAATCAATGGTTTGAAACAGATAAAATAGATACAGCTGGTAACTGTCATATAGCGAGCAATGATGACCATACAGGACTTTGGCAGTGTTCAGGTAAGGAGGAAAGAAGCATTGGTTATGAACGTAGCTACTACAACGAACAGACAAAATAGGAACAGACAAATCCTTAAAACGTTTCGTGACTTCATGATAGTGTTGATTCACTCTACTATCCCAAGGCGGGAGCAAAATGTCATCAATGATTAGATTGGGAAATACTTTCCTCTCCTTACCAGGATTATTACAAAAGATGCGTATAACATTGAAAGCAGCTAACCGTCGTTTAAAGTCAATAAGAAGAGCACTCTCACAAGAAAAGCCATAGTCTTGCAAATATTTCAGATTAAATCCATGAATGTGTTTTCTCGCCCATTGATCAACATTGGGATCGCAGTTGGCATGTTGATGATAGACACTAACAATCTGATATGTCCAATTGTTCATAGCAAAAGCACTGAGCTCCTGTACAGGTTCACCCTCACAATCTATAAAAATGATGATAGAAGCCTAAAACGGAAATTTACACATCTAAGGAAACGTTTTATAACATATTACAAAATGAAGAATTACATCGATGCTTTTCACGACAAAATACACAAATGATATGATGGCAACGAAGAAGTAAAATGTATCTAATAAGACCACGTCTACGACACTCAAAGCACATAAGCGAATTGTCATAGGGTAGAGTTAGGAAAGGACTAGTAATTCTTGTTCTTTGATTTGCGTTTTGAGGCAGCATTCTTCTCCGACTTGCGCTTCGTACCACTGCTGTTAAGGATTTGATCAATTATGTCGTCCACGTTGGGTGGTTTTGGAATATATAGGATGGATTCCATATGCATGGAGAGAGAGGCTATTTTATTATCCTTGTGCCGACCATAATATAGCCCATTCACTTTGAAAAGGATATTCCAAGTACCTTCTCCGAGCTCATCACATCTGATCGGTATTGAATGATCTCCCTCCTTCTTATAGTAAGTACACCAATGTGATACCGGTAGGCAAATGTGATTACCATCCCAAATCTTTCTATAGGGAGTATCCTTGTCATCTCTCGCCTTCCACTCTTGAGCAAGAGTAGTAGGAATGTCCATATTTAATGTCACGTACTCCTCAATAATATCAAGTTGGCGGCGAATGTACGGACTCACGGGGATCAGTATGTAGTCCCCATACTGATTGTGCATTATCTTGACATCCGTGGAAGGGAGCATTCCCGTTTGGAGTACTACGCCATGATCGTCATAACGTAAGACTTGTTTAAATTTACACTGTAGCGGTGTAGGATTATATACCTTGGTTGTTTCTTCCACTGGTCTGTTGTAGATGATCTGATCGTAGCGAACCTTGTAACGTTTGACCGCCATTTTGTCCTACTAGTGCAGCAGATGGAGTAGATGCCTGAAAATGAAAAAGATTGTATTAAGTTTACGTTCAAGAGAAGAGAGGGAGGAAAGTAGCGACTTACCATTTTAGTTGGATAATAGAATAGAGAGAGAGAGAGAGAAAATGTGCGTCCGTCACTCGTGTGATTCAACGATGAAATGATTCTCACTGTGGAAGGCTCGCTATTTATATAGAAATGCTTGATTCTCATTGGATGATGATCCTCATTCGACAATAACATCAAGCTGATTCCAAATCTGGCACGCTAACGAGTGTGACTGCAGAAACATTTCTTCAACGTTCGCTACGTTTCACAACAACCTGTCAAAGACTTCTTACAAACTTATTTCAACATTTGCATTTAAGTGAACATGTGCTTCACATATTCTACACGAATGGTTAACGCATGTAATATAAAACCCTAAATCCAACCGTAGAGGAGCCTAGCCTCGGATTATGAGCTTTACAACCCATGCGATTCAATGTCATGGAACTAGCTCTCACACACTCAACGTGTGTGACAACATCTGGTTTTATAAAACATTCAACGCTGACTATAAGACCTTGTGTGAAACAATCTACACACCGCAGTAAAACTTTCTAGCGCTGTGGTGAACACTGTTTTCATATAACATTCTAAACTCGCAGTCTTACTGCAGTAGAAAACTGCTTTTACTAAACCTGATGAAGCTAATCTATCAGTCATGAAGTTTGAATTTCTAATAGGGAAACATTTGACAACTGTCTCCATTAAAACTTTCTAACGCTGTGAAAGTAAGTTACAAGACGATCTACACTGTGCAGTAAAACCTTCTAAAACTTTCTAGTGCTCTGATCAGTTCGGTCAGTCATACAACGTCAATGATCAAACTTTATTTTCATAAACGTGCGTCCGGTAAATTATTTGACTACACTAACGCTTACATTTCTTGACATGTGTATTTCATAAAACGTCATGATCAAACTTTTCTAACTATACATCAACCTGTGTTGCAGTAAAACTTTTACAAACCATGATACACTTTCTAACGACACTCACGAATACAACTTCGATGATCAGACTTTACTTTCTCAAACGGGTGTCACAGTAAAATTATTTGACTACACTAACTTTGCAAACCATGATACAGTTTCTGACTAGACTTACAAATAAAACGTTGATGATCAAACTTTTCTAATTATACATCAACGTGTGTTGCAGTAAAACTTTTACAAACCATGATACACTTTCTAACGACACTCACGAATACAACTTCGATGATCAGACTTTACTTTCTCAAACGGGTGTCACAGTAAAATTATTTGACTACACTAACTTTGCAAACCATGATACAGTTTCTGACTAGACTTACAAATAAAACGTTGATGATCAAACTTTTCTAACTATACATCAACGTGTGTTGCAGTAAAACTTTTACAAACCATGATACACTTTCTTACGACACTCACGAATACAACTTCGATGATCAGACTTTACTTTCTCAAACGGGTGTCACAGTAAAATTATTTGACTACACTAACTTTGCAAACCATGATACAGTTTCTGACTAGACTTACAAATAAAACGTTGATGATCAAACTTTTCTAACTATACATCAACCTGTGTTGCAGTAAAACTTTTACAAACCATGATACACTTTCTAACGACACTCACGAATACAACTTCGATGATCAGACTTTACTTTCTCAAACGGGTGTCACAGTAAAATTATTTGACTACACTAACTTTGCAAACCATGATACAGTTTCTGACTAGACTTACAAATAAAACGTTGATGATCAAACTTTCTAA
The DNA here is from genome assembly GCA_907163375.1 of Prostheceraeus crozeri. Classification (NCBI taxonomy): domain Eukaryota; kingdom Metazoa; phylum Platyhelminthes; order Polycladida; family Euryleptidae; genus Prostheceraeus; species Prostheceraeus crozeri. The sequence goes on from CAJQUW010013469.1 coordinate 117,398, forward strand.
CTATACATCAACCTGTGTTGCAATAAAACTTTTGTACAACATGATAAAGTTTCTGACTACACTCACGAATACAACTTCGATGATCAGACTTTACTTTCTCAAACGGGTGTCACAGTAAAATTATTTGACTACACTAACTTTGCAAGCCATGATACAGTTTCTGACTAGACTTACAAATAAAACGTTGATGATCAAACTTTCTAACTATACATCAACCTGTGTTGCAATAAAACTTTTGTACAGCATGATAAAGTTTCTGATTGCACTAACTTTGCTTTTACAAACCATGATACAGTTTCTGACTAGACTTACGAATACAACGTTGATGATCAAACTTTTCTAACTATACATCAACCTGTGCTGCAGTAAAACCTTTGTACGACACTGACAAGAGCTTGTTCACTTGCAAAGAGAGAAGTCTGTGATGTGTTGCGTGTAGCACATGAATGTCCTCCCTTCATTCCATTCATCATTTTTCTTCCCCTCTGCATTCCATATCCGTAGATATGTGGCGGGCTTGGAACCGCTTTAGCTGCATTAGAAGGTTGGCCCTTAAGAGAGCCCATGGGTCGTTCTCGGGATGATTGAAGGAATATGGGACTCAAGCTTGCCGCTTCGCCTCCGGCTCGTTGACGGAAGCAGGTGGGCGCTTCTCATTGATACCTGTAAAGAAAGAAGTTGTTAGTTATCATCTTGAACTCTAAGTTACTTGTTTTAACTTATAGATCTTCTCCGGACGTGGTTCGAACAGGAATCCTGTGATTGCCTCCTTATGGTCGAATGTAAAATGAAGGCATTCGATACCTTTTTTAGCCCTGCTGTAACACATTTCGTCTCTGCCACGTTCACAGAGGAGCGGTCTTGCGGGCACACCTCCTTTCTTATCTAGGGGAATGTGGAGGCGACTTGATCGTCGAGTACTGCTACTCTTCACTTGTTGGTGCAGCTCCTGATTAGTCGCCACCACCTTCTCCAACTGCTTTCGCAGCCCTTCCACCTCCTCCCTTATCTTTCTCAACTCCTTCTCCTGACTCTCTCTCTCGATCAGGAGCTGTTCTTCTCTAGCCTTACTAGCGAGGTGCGAGAACCTCTCGCGATCGAGCTCTCCTTCTTTCTCAAAAAGACTAGCTTGAGTCTTCTTGAGCTCCTGAGTGACTCGCGAGAGGTTCTCGGAACTCTTTATAGAAGAAACAGTCTCTCTTCCACACTTCCAACTCATTCTTCAGCTTGTCATAGTTATCGACCAGTGATTGGCGCATAATGAAGTTGCGACATTGAGCCGCAATCCCACCACTTCTCGATGACTTAGCCGGCTGCACCTCGCTATCGAGGTCGACTTCCCTCACCGCCTCTACCTCGCTATCGAGGTAGACACTCTCGACTAGGCAGCCTTCGCCGAGCCTTTTTCCTCCTCCTCCTCTTCCTCACTGTCGCTGCTACTAGTAGCCGACTCATCGCTAGAGGAGGATTTACTCGACTTCGGAGAAGACTCAATCGGGATGGGTGAGAGAGCCTTTGCTGGCACACTAGATGAGGGAGGCTCTGCTGACGCGATAAACTCGACAGCGCACTGAGTCTCCAGAGCTTTTAACTCTGAGCTGAAGAGACTTTGCTTCGTCTCCTCAGTCAGCTCTGGTTGACTGCCTCAGTCAGCTCTGGTTGACTGCAACTGCTATGCTTCGCATGCCACTCCGGTAACGTCTCGACAAGGCGAGATGTATTATGGCTGCTGCAAAAGTATCGAATGCCCCCTACCATTCGCTTATTCACACAAGAGTGTTTCTTAAAGGCATCACTGCGAAAGATTTTTCTGCAAACGCAGAGCTTGAAAGCCGTCTTGGCATTATTGTAGTTAACCATTTTCTGAAGTGAAAAGGGGAAAACAATGATTATAAGTCCGTAAACGTTTGATAGCAAACGATTGATTCCTAGTTTATAAAAACGGAAAACAATGATTTTTACACTTAGTGAGGAATGATAGATTTGAGTGTAGTGAGTGGCACTCGATCCCGCCGACAGACCGAAGGCCTTGTACTGATCACTAGGGAAGTGAGAGATCTTCCCCGATACCCGCTATTTACAGCTTAAGACATCATTGTCACTGCCCCGAAGTGGTAACAGCAACGCCGAATCAAAGGTAGTGAACAGTAGCTGGGATCTAACCCCTCAAAGCTGCCTTAGACTTAGTTAAATTTGAAATCTGATAGCAGATTTGAACTCAGCATACTGGAAAACCTTGAGGAAACATCCCAAGTTATTGCTTTGATCAGCTTGATAGCAAGCCGTAGAGATCTTGATTCACCAGCGTTTTGCAATGGAGATGTTTAGAGGCCATCCATGACAAGATAGCTAAGACTCAACCGATTGGCGTTCAAAGTGCTACGTTGAGAACTGTGTCAAATGCCCAACATGAGTTGCCCCAGCGGTTTCGGTCTAAACTATGACACACTCCCTTGCCACACTTATCACTACGACATCGTCCGCCGTCCCGAAGGAACACCCTGTCAGTGGAATATTACAGCAAAACTCTCCGTGTCTTGCTCGCTTTCAGTGAAAAGCCGCTTAGACCATGAGACGACTGGCTCAGACATCATTAAAAATGCTTTCATTGACTTCAGCAGGGTCGAAAAACCCAGAAAACCTCCAAAACTAGTGAATTTAATTTTTTCAACTTTTTAGCACTACTTATGGCAATCACTTAGGGCAGGTCAATAGCGACCGAACCTTTTTTGAATCAAGTCAAACGGACTTGTAGAAGCAAAGTTACAAGCCATTAAAGTTTTGGAGTCTTTTATGGCCTGGAGACGAAGGCCATCTCCTGGCTAACCTCTAAGTCTGACGCCTTAACTGATATCAGCAATGAAATTTTCTAAGTCGGTTTCTTACAGAAACCCGGAATTTGGAATGTCCGAAGCTCAGAGACAAGCTATCGGAGCTCAGAGAGACGACCTACCTTTGGCAATCTCTTGTCTGAATGACAAGTCTCTGTCGGTTCCCAGCATATATAGTTTGAGGCGATCAGCTGATGACGTAATACCCATCATCCAAAAACTTAAAACGCTTCTATAATCGATTCTGGAGGTCCGATTGAGTTGGAAATATACCATTTCATTGTAGAATTTGACGCTGAATCCAAATCTGGCCTCCGTTTTCCCATCCGATGCTTCGTTTTGGCTCTACAGCAGGCAGCCATCGCAAAAATTCTAACTCGTTTTTTCGAAAAAAATTTGTGATGAAAAATTTTTTCTCTCCGATTGACTTGAACTTACCATACAGATAGAGAATTTCACGCTGATTCCAAATCTGAAGTCCGTTTTGCTCTCCGATGCTTCGTTTTGAAGCTACAGCCCAAAACGTCCAAAATTCTAACTCTGTCGTTTTTCGACAATCTCCCAAAATCTTAAATGGCGTCTCAAATCTAAACGAAGACAGACATGAACAAGCCGATTCTTTCAGTGAATTTGTCTCACTCTTAGCTTTCAAACGAGCTATTGCACGACAAAATCCGTCTACTGGAAGCCAAGATCAAAGCTAGCTCTCCCGAGGGGGGGACGTCAGCGAAAATTTTTCTCTCCGATTGCGTTCAAATTCACCATACAGATGCAGAATTTCACGCTGAATCCGAATCTGGCCTCCGTTTTCCCATCCGATGCTTTGTTTTGGCGCTACTGACCAAAACCTCCCAAATTCTAAGTGTCGTTTTTTCGAAAAATGTTGAAAATTTTTTCTCTCCGATTGACTTGAAACTCACCATACAGATAGAAAATTTCACGCTGATTCCAAATCTGAAGTCCGTTTTGCTCTCCGATGCTTCGTTTTGAAGCTACAGCCCAAAACGTCCAAAATTCTAACTCTGTCGTTTTTCGCCAATGTCCCAAAATCTTAAATGGCGTCTCACATCTAAACGAAGACAGATATGACCAAGCCGATTCTTTCAGTGAATTTGTCTCACTCTTAGCTTTCAAGCGAGCTATTGCACGACAAAATCCGTCCACTGGAAGCCAAGATCGAAGCTAGCTATCCAGAGGGGGGACGTCAGCAAAAATTTTTTCTCTCCGATTGCGTTCAAATTCACCATACAGATGCAGAATTTCACGCTGAATCCGAATCTGGCCTCCGTTTTCCCATCCGATGCTTTGTTTTGGCGCTACAGACCAAAACGTCCCAAATTCTAACTCTGTCGTTTTTCGAAAAATGTTGAAAATTTTTTCTCTCCGATTGACTTGAAACTCACCATACAGATAGAAAATTTCACGCTGATTCCAAATCTGAAGTCCGTTTTGCTCTCCGATGCTTCGTTTTGAAGCTACAGCCCAAAACGTCCAAAATTCTAACTCTGTCGTTTTTCGCCAATCTCCCAAAATCTTAAATGGCGTCTCACATCTAAACAAAGACAGATATGAACAAGCCGTTTCTTTCAGTGAATTTGTCTCACTCTTAGCTTTCAAACGAGCTATTGCACGACAAAATCCGTCCACTGGAAGCCAAGATCAAAGCTAGCTCTCCCGAGGGGGGGGGGAAGTCAGCGAAAATTTTTCTCTCCGATTGCGTTCAAACTCACCATACCGATGCAGAATTTCACGCTGAATCCGAATCTGGCCTCCGTTTTCACATCCGAGCACTGCTTCCACTCGAAACAGCCCATTTTACAACCCAACATTCAGCAGATTGCACGAAAAACATCACACACTATAGCCTCAAGACAAATCCTGGCGGTCGCCCAAGTCCACCACGACACTCTGTCGTTTCAGAGGGTGGGACGTCAGCGAACCTTTCGGACCCACTTGGCCGGCACACCACGACATTCTGTCGTTCCAGAGGGGGGGGGAGTCAGACTCGAAGCACCACGGCGGCCGACACGACACTCTGTCGTTCCAGAGGGGGGGCGCGCCGGTCGAGTTTTCGCCGTTTTATTACTATTGACATTTATTTCGACCTAACCACAGGAAAATTCAGACCTTATGCAAAAACAAATAATACAACGATGTATGTGAACAAAAACTCAAATCACCCACCAACGATTCTAAACAATCTGCTAAAAATGATCGAAAAACGGCAAACAGTCTTATCATCTGATAAAACTGAATTTGACAAAGTAAAAAAACATTAGAAAATGCTCTGAAAAATAGTGGTCATGATAGCACACTGACATATAACCAAAAAGACAATGTAAGAAGAAAACGAACAAGGAAAATAATATGGTTTAATCCTTGCATTTAGCCTATTCTATTGATTAGCAATAATCAAGAACAATGTCAAAGGAAACGGTGAAATCGATGTCAAGATCCGCATACGTGCGTATATTACCAACAAAAGAAACTCATGCATGCGTTGAAAACCTCCACCAAAAACAAAATTGAGGACCATGTCGCATATCACTTCAAATGTCCTGACAGCACCTGTAATGATGCTGAATACGTGGGATATACGGCAATGACACTCAAGCAACGATGCAAACAGCATGTCTCAAATGGTGTCATCAGATCCCATCTAATCCAACATTCGAACATCAAAATTGGCTACAAATTCATCATGGACAACACTGAGATCATTGCAGCTTACCATCATCAAAGAGACCTAGAAATTGCTGAAGCTATCTACATCAAAGCTATGAAGCCGACACTAAATCGCCAAGATCAAGGGCTTACCAGATGTTTACTTGTTTTATAAGATTTCTTTGTATTTTCCCTCCAATGATTTCATAGAACCTTAGTGATTTTGAACTCTTCTAAGCTTTACGCAAGAATTTTGTGTCAGTCTAAAGTTAGTTGTAGTAATTTATTTCCCTGAAGATGGTTACTGTTGATAACCGAAGCGCCGGAGCAGTAATAAAATGGTTTTCTAAAACAGCTTTTAAATTCAGTTCTGAACCAACCATAATTATTTATCGTCAGCTGGAAAAGGATTTTATTAAGTTAGCCAAAATTAATTGCGATATCAGTTTTTGTAACTCCTGCTTATATATATATATATATATATATATACATATATATAATAGAAGTTAAAAGTTCTCCAATACGTAACTATAAGTACTATAGTTATATATGTATGAGCTGAAAAGGCCCATTTCTTTTAATGTTTAAAGATAAAGATTTTTTCATGCATTTCTAACACTTCAGTGATTTTGAAATTTATATCCTGTTTGCCTTTTATCGTGAGCTTGTTTGTCCGAAGGACATCGAAATGTATCGATATTAAAAATTGAACATTTTCGATTGGTGAACTTGCTCTATCCTTTATTTTTAAACATGTATATATATGCACATGTTTTTGGACAGTTCCTTTTGCATTGCTGTTAAATTTGATTTCTTGTTATTTATCTCATCCAATATCAGTTTACTTCTGAATTGCTTTGTTATCTTTTTATCTTGTAGTTCTTTTTTCTGTAGCTTTAATTTCGTATAACTTGGCAGTATGTCGCTCTTTTTACAATATTCATTGAATATTATATCATGTTGAATCTTAATTGATTTGTGGTGCATTTTTTCTGTTTTTCTGAACTGATCTTTTTCTTCTTTTGATAACTTTTTATGACGATAAATGAATACCATTTTATCGCAAAGAATTTTAATCTATTATGCGACGTTTCAGACCTTACTAGGTCCATTTTCAAGCAATTATAAATTAAAAAAAAAGTTGTTCAAGTCTAAAGACTAGGTACAAAATATTTGAAAACAACAGCCTTAGAAAAAGGAGTAAAAAATATGTACATATAATGACAACAGCTCAAAATGAACAAGACGTGATTTAAGAAGTGCGAGATTGTCAATAATGTTGTTATCGGTATCATGACAGCGACACGAGTTAGCGAGGGAAAGCGCTGGCGCATTGTTGCGTTAAGAGAAGACACGAAATGGTCGTACGGAAAAATAGCCAGACACTTTGGCATTGCGAGATCTACTGTCAGAGGTCAAGTTATGCGATTTCTTGAGACAGATGGAGTTCAAGACAGACCACGGTCGGGCTGTCCCCGTGCAATGGACTCGGACGACACGGAGCGTGCAACTGTGGCCGTCAGGAGCAATCCTTTTGTCACGTTGCCTCAACTGCAAAGCGAACTCCGTGAGCACAGTGTGAATGCCCCCCAATCGACCATTTGCCGACGCCTTCGAAATGTGGGACTCAACAGCTATCGTCCATTGAAATTCCCTCGACTTCAAGAAAGTCACAAAGCTGCTCGGTTACTTTGATGTCGTCAACATCGGTCCTGGACAGCATTCCAGCAATGGAGACATGTTGTTTTCACCGATGAAAGCCGTTTTTGTGTCCGCTGGACAGGAGGTAGGGTCCGAGTGCGGCGCTTACCAGGAAGAAGACTGTCTGAACAATATGCTGTTCAATGGACAGAAAGACGAGGAGGAGCTGGTGGTTCGATGATGGTGTGGGATGGTATCAGCTGGAACCACAAATCTGCGCTGGCAGTTGTTGATGGAACCCTGAATGGTAAACAGTACCGGGACCAGATTTTACAGACAGTCGCAATTGCCTTCGGTCTTGAGAGCATCGGGCCAGGATTTTTGCTGCAGGACGACAACGCCCCTCCACATCGATGCGCTCTTGTCAACACTTTCCATGAAGAGCACATGGAATACACCCACATGCAGTGGCCAAGCAGGAGTCCCGACTTGAACCCGATCCAGCAGATGTGGGATCAACTTGGCAGAGCGATTGTCCGCCGCGGAATACAGACGCAAGCGGATCTGATACCTGCCATAATGGAGGAATGGGATGGCATCCCACAATTCCGAGTTCAAAGACTCATTCGCTCTATGCGATCAAGATGCAACAACGTCATCTCGGCAGGTGGAGGGACAACAAAGTATTGACTTTAAATTGTGAATTGTGCTTCTGTTTTACTGTACATTTGCATGTATATATTATTGTTTGATAAGAAATTGCTTAATATGACTTGAGCATTTTTTTTCTCGCCAGTAGCAGCTTTCTTTCACTAACTCGTCAATGTCATGATATCTCACACTTCTTAAATCACGTCTTGTTCATTTTGAGCTGTTTTCATTGCTGTTGTTCTTATGGTGCCCGAGCTCAGGATGTTGCCTCTGCAACTTCTTTCGCCCCACATCAGTCGTAGCAGAGTTGCGGGGAGTGTGGGATTGCCTCGCACCATTCTGAGCAATCGCCGGTCAGCTCTGGCAGTTGTGTGACATTTGACGCACCATCTTAAGATTTTTCACAAAACCGTCATTTCCCATAATAAGTCGTTAATTTTATACTTCATGATCGAAGTTCAATTTGAACACATGCTTGCTAAGTAATTCGGTAATAATAATGCTTGCTTCAGTAATTCAGTCTGAACAATTACGCAATCCCACCACCAGACCGCCGTCGTGCAGATATCTATGTCAATTAGCGTGCGTCCTTCATTCCATATTCAATCGAAGCGATTTACTTCGAATTAGCTGGATTTGACAGGTGGTGCGTTTTCAATTGTGCTAAGTGTATTAACAGATGTATTTGTCATTCCGTGAATTTTCATGCAAAACAAACATGAACTTGCTTAGTACCCAAGAGCAGTTGCAATATTGACATTTGTTCGGTGTACGGGAACTTTTGCAAGACCGTATGCATCAAGAAATCTAAAGTCAATGTAGATTCAATGATATGAAAGATCATTGCATCAGATGACATTCAGATGACGCGTTAATCCTTTATCCCTCTGATTAAGTTTGGGATCTTGTTCTTTAATTATTATCGCCTCTGCTATTTGTAATGTGTTGGTCTCGTTGAAGTTCGCGATAATTTCCATATTGTTGATGATATTTTTGGACTTTTCTTTGTGAACATCGAACCAGTGTGTTTTTATTGAGCCATTATTTTCATGCTGCTTGCTTCTCACAGATAATAAGTTCGTTGTATAGCCAATATGTTGAGCATTGTTACAAGTGCCCCCAATGCAAGTGTATCTGTATACAGCATTATGTGAGGATTGAAATTTGTCCATTTTTGATTTTATTGCATTCACTAGTTTGAAGTTCCACACTTATTTCAGATTTTTCACCAGTTCGTTGCGTACTGTCATTGACAATCTTCAACAGTCTCTTTTCTTCAATTATGTAGTTGGAAGTCATTTGACCTTTAAAATAAAACAATATTTTGTTCTTTTTATCTTCACTTTCTGCACTATTCATGAATCTTTGTAATAATACTTTCACTTGCTCGTCAATGACTTTTATAGGATAATGACTGTTAATTAATGTCTGTCTCATTCTTTCGATTTCACTTTGAAATGACATCCAATCCGAACAAATGTGAAGCGCTCGATGGATGTAACTCTTTATTACGGATAATTTATATATTTCTGCCGTGAAAGAGTTAAAGTCTAAGCATGTGTTGGTAGCTGCTGATTTATGATGAATAAAAAATTTCAAGTCATGCTGTCTTTTTACCAACACATCCAAAAAACAGATGGAATTATCCTTTTCATGCTCAAAAGTGAAGTCCAGTACTGACTTTCTCTTGAATTCATCGATGATGTTGTTCAGTTGAGATTAACAATTAGGATTCAACATGATATAATATTCAATGAATATTGTAAAAAGAGCGACATACTGCCAAGTTATACGAAATTAAAGCTACACAAAAAAGAACTACAAGATAAAAGATAACAGAGCAATTCAGAAGTAAACTGATATTGGATGAGATAAATAACAACAAATCATATATATATATATATATATATATATATATATATATATATATATATATATATTATATATATATATATATATATATATATATATATATATATATATATAGAAATAAAAGCAAAATCGTCTATGGGTCAAAGGTTGATAAAAAAAATGGAGATATCTTTCCGCCGTAGTGGTCAGGATAGTTATTATTGTCACAAACACTAAACGTTCTATTCCGCCAATTCCACTGTTTGTAGTTATTATGTTGCATTTCATACCGTTCGTTGTTCCTCCATTTGTTGCAATTGCAGCTTCTGTGTTTGATATAATGATCGTAATTGATGTACCTTTTATTCATATTGTAGCTTTGTATTTCACAACATTCGTTGTTTCTCCTGTCGTTGCGTTTAAAGCCATCGTAGTTTGCATTAGAATAGTTATTATATCGTTTGTTATAATTTGTTCTGAAGTTTCTCCAGTTATTATAATTTGCATTGTTATTCGAAAGTTGACGTTCTTTTGGTACCACTAATTGTTTTTGTACTGTTTTACTTTCACTATTAATGGAAATTAAATGTTTGTTTGATTCAAAAAAACTTTGCTTTTCTTGCCAAATGATAGTACTCCTTTTCTCTTCCTCCTCAATCATTTCACGCCATTGGTCTTCGCGGAGTTTGGTTTCGTCATCGTTGTAATACACCTTTATAAATTCCATCATTTCTTCATCTATTCTTTCAGTAATTTTACTCTTTATTTCTGCTATCAATCTCAGTCTCTTGATTTCACATTCACACCGTTTAATACATAGTGTTTGTGACAATAATAACTATCCTGACCACTACGGCGGAAAGATATCTCCATTTTTTTTATCAACCTTTGACCCATAGACGATTTTGCTGAAGTATTTATGTATCAATAACTCATTTCTATGATCCTGTGCTAGATGTATGCCAATTCAAAATATCAAATAAAATCATTATCCCTTGAGAAGTCCCATGAAAGGGACGCAACCGGTGGGGAGTAATCCAAAGTTGAGTTTGTTTTCCTTCTGGGCTTTTATTTCTCTATTAATTCACCATTTTTGACTCACTCTCTTTTCACTATATATATATATATATATATATATATATATATATATATATATATATATATATATATATATATATATATATATTATTATAGAAAATCAGTCGTTCGATTGTACCTGATTCGTGCATATAGCATCTCTTTTAATTAGGAACTCTTTTCACGAGAAGCACAACACTTCACTCAAATTCTGATTAACAACAATTATCCTCAAGCGTTGATAGATAATAATGTGAAAAACTTACTCAAGCAAAAATTCAGTACGGAAAGTGAGAAACAATGGGGAAAAATGCAATAACTGAAGAAAAGAGACTGAAAGCAATCGTAAATAAATCTATTCAACCGATCAACCAGATATTACGCGCAAGCATCCAATGTTTTTACAAAATGAGAAAATTAACACCATGTTGTTTACCGATATACATGCCCACACAACGCATGTAATGGCCTTGCACAATACATCGGTTTTACGACAAACACACTTACTCACCGCTGGAAACAACATGTATCAAATAGTGCCATCAAACAAGACATGCAAACCTACACAGAAATCAAAATTGGATACCAAGCCATTCTTAAAGACATTAAAATCTTGGCCACATATCACAGTCAACAAGATCTAGGAATTGCAGAGGCCTTACTAATCAGGAAACATCAAGCAGCATTGAACAAACAGGATCAGGGACTAATGAGACGATTAGCCTTGCTGTGACTTAGCTATACTTGCTCACCTATTACTTATATGACATCTATACCATACTACAGAGTTGATCATAAAAAAGGACCACATAAAATATGCCAAACTTCAATCGATTCTCCTGCCTTTCAATTTCCTTTTACATTGACAAGCCACACACCATTCGAGAGCTTATGTTCTCAGCTTTTCAATGAGCCACTATGCATCTGTATCCGTCATTGTATAAGGTGGACAGAGGTCAAAATGTGAAAATCGCCACTTTCACAAATTTCAAATTTTCAATGTGAAAACATGTCAGCGTGACAATGAATCAAACACGAGGTGAAAGGGCTTTCTCTGAGCACTCTTGATGTATTGTTCGTCGAAATTGGTTCACTTTTAGAGAAGTTATAATGTCTCAAATTCATTGCATAAATTGCTTTTCTTGTCTATTCTTGAAAAGTTGTTTACATCTTTGGCGCTAACGAGGTCATTTTCACGCTTTCAATATCTATGGTGTCTAGACGTTTGCTCTACACATACAAATCAAAGTGTTGGTTGACTCAGATAAGCTGTAAGCAAAGTTTCTATTCGGTTTTGAATTCATCCTATGTCATGATGACTGAGTCGAAGTTTGCGAAAGTGTTTTTGAAGGGCAAGGTTTCTACTCTTTTGTCAGAAGAACAGTCCGAACGGCCGGTTTGCCGAAAAGTACATAGTTGTCTCAAAGACCACCATCCAAAGGTGCAAAACTGGAAAACTAATTTTTTCTCCCTTCCTGGAAAAGTTGGATCCGATCGGGAAGGATAGACAAACTTTCGAACAGCTCGGATGGTCATTCGCTTGGTAAGAAAAGATTCCGCTTTGTCTTCGGCCATTTGAGGAGTTCACATGGGAAGCCGTCGGTTTCTGCCATAACAGTGAGACGTCACCTGAAAGGTGAGCACTTCATAAGCCGTAAAAGACCGTTAGGGATCGAATTGACCACCAGCCACAAGAGTTAGAATCTAAAGCGATAAGCATTGCCATTGGCCTTCTCAATGGAAATCAAGTTGTTTGGATTGATGAAGCGTCTGCATGTCTCCGAGGTCACAATGGCCGTTTGAGAGTTAGGATAAAGTCAAGTGATGCAATTCCTAATCATTTGACATTGCCTGAATCAAGAAGGTAAAAGATTGCATATTTGCGCTGCGATATGGATGAATGGTCGAATTGAACTCCATATCCAAAGGGACAACATAATTTCGATGGATTTGTAAAGGTTTTGCAAAAAGGCAAATTTACTGAAGTGCGGGGTGAGTCTATTAATTCTTCCTGGAGATGATCTTTCTCGACTTGAAGTTTTGTCAAGGCAAGAGTGGGAGAGTTTAGATCAAGTAGTGATCAATCGCCTGATCGATAGCATGCCTTTCCGGATTCGATTAAGTGATTGAACTTTCTGGTGAGGTTGCGAAATATATGTAAACACCAGTGAACCCACCACTGGCCCTATTAAGGAACAAATGGCTCTACAGAGCCACTGAACAACAATAAAAATTTTATTTCAACTTTTATTTTATTTATCTGCCAAATGTATACCTATTATTGACATAACTTCATTAAAGTGAGACAAAATTTAGGTGGTCCACTTTTTATGATCATCACTGTATTACTTAATATACATAATATTACTTAACAGGCTTATCAAATATGATCCTCAATCATGTAATTTGCATGGCTATTACAAGATGCAGTGACTCTTTGGCATTCATAAAGAAGGAAGCAGTAAAATGAAAGTGCCTGTATTTTTCGGAAAATCGAAATCTATTTGCTTTGTTGCTACGATCTATTTCGAATGAATGTTGACGCTATGACATGAGTTAGATGGATGTTGACAACATGTCTTGAAATGTCCATTGGTCTTGCTTTGCTAATTCTCCTGTAGGTAACTTGATGATAGGGACTAGGTTTATGACCTCACCTCAGGTTTATAGAAAAAAATCTTTGAATCTCACGCGAGACTGGAAATGTAACCTCCATCAATCGTCCCTGAACTTAAATTCTGAATCCTGGAAAGAACCAATTTTCATGTACAAACAATCAATAGATTCTATCATTTTCATCGCAATTTTAGGATCAGAAAAAATTTAAATTTTGGCAACCATCTATTCATATCTACAACTTCGCATGTTATCGCTGTCTGCAATGACCATCTAAGATATTTATTCAAAGTAAATTATTAGTCCTTTCATGCTCACATCATTTTCAAAATTTAAGTTTTTTTAAGAGGCTGTCCTCTCCTTCCAGTGTTTTCAATATTTAATGACCATTTATCATAATTCTATCATATGTAAAGATAATTTTCCATCGCCGTATTATCGTACCTCATCATTCCACTCTTCACTTTTCAGTATTTCAATTACAACATTGCATCACCCCTAAACGTGTTTTCCTTTAAAAATATATGTTGTGCTATTCAACTATCCTTAAAAATGATTGACAGTTGTGCAGACGACGCTACTATTTTATTTGAGGACACAGCCTAGACAAGCATAGCCAAATGCAGCTGCATATTACATAAAGCATTTAATATCAAATATGTTCATTCCTGTAGGCGGATCTTTATTCATTTCAAAATGTCAAAACAGCATTCTTGTTGATGTAATGATTCCTTCGCCGTTACAATCACATTAAAAAGCTGAAGCATGTGATGATGAAAAATGATTTTATGATTGGAGTTGCATAAAATGTATAGGCTTCTTTTAGGCATTTTATGGACGCAACTCAGCACAAGCAGTCGAGATTATTGATGTGCCGTTTATTACGTAACATAATAGATTACGTTCATCCTGCTATTCAACAACATAATACACAGTTTGGACGGCAGCTAACCAAATATAGCTAAAATCTGATCATCAATATTCAGAAATATGTAAATGAAAGAAAGTAAACATGGCCCAATGGCGACATTGACCATAGAGGAGATGAACATTCCTGAGGTTGGGCAGTGACTCATTGGAGTTACTTTTAAAAAGTTACTCATTGCAAAAGAATTCATAACTGACATTCGTCAATGAATTGATCCTATCTGAGTGCCTGTCTAGAACCGCATTTTAGTGTATTTGAAGAAAGCGTGGACAAAGATGGACAGAGGTGATTTGGACGATGTTGCTGACGTATGACATATAATGAGGTCTGCAACATCGCGCAGTCAATGGCATTTAATAAGGCAATTTGTTAGAATATAAAAAAAGTCATATCATAGAATATTCGAAAGTAATTGTCTGTCACTTCTGACAATCTCATACAGTTTACAGTGTTCCTCGAACTTGAATGGATGAACTTAACTGTCGTTCCACACAACAATGTGAACATAAATCAGTAGATGCTTGGAGTGTTTCTTTTCAACTAAATAAACATAAAAGATTAAACTTCATGCAAATCAAGTAACAAGCAATGTCAAATATCATTTCTCTCATTATAGTTTGTACTATTTGCACAATCTGATTTCAAATTGAGTAAGAAAATTTAGACTCTAGCTTAATATGTAAAAATTCGTGTGCGTTTTGTTTTTGAAAATTCTTTGGTTTTATCATGGATAGCAAGAAAATGATATGAGGCTTAACATCAACTATTTGTGCTATGTTACGTGTTGCCTTTAATAATTCTTTCACTGGTTTTGAGTTTCACGTCAAATGTTGATTTTGCCAATCAGTGACATTAGGTGCAACCATGAAGTGAAGTTATCCCTTGTTGTCCTTCTACACATAAGACGATATTTTCCCCATCTGGAGATAAAACGCACGACATAACTCGACCAAGGGAGATGTACGTTGCCAAACATGTGCCTGCAAGAGAAATGGCATTACTTGAATGAGAGAAAATAAATGTACATGTACATTCACGAAAACTAATGTCGGTGTGATAAACGCCATGGGTGAACTCAACGCAATTCAAGATGTCACGCTCTTGAAATTTGAAACAGCTAGTCTCATTAGATATTAGAATATATGTATCATGGGTCCTTGAATAAATTGTTGCTGTCTTAATATTTGAGTATTTGAGTGTGAGTAACTTGAAATTGGGATCAGTCAAGGGTAGTTAGTGTTATTCAAGTGTTTAAACAACAATTTGCAGTTGCATAAATCGGAATAGATAACGCATATATTTTTCATCAATGCCTCAGTCAACTGATCCACGTGCACCGAGCAGTGCATAGAGCCAACTTGAAACACGAGCGCTCTCCATTGATGGCGATTAGGAGCGATTTGCTGCGCTTGAAGTAAGGACACCCCACAAGTTTGAAGATCTTTGGTGATCACGCCTATCCACTGAGTGCGAGGTGCGCCTCTTGGGCGTCTCCAATCCGTAACATGTGGGTAGATTTTCAGGACTGCACGGGTTGGGTGACTTTGCGGCAAGCGGGAGACATGGTCAAACTATCGAGGGATCGAACCCTTTTTTGAGCGACGAAAGCTGAGACTTGTGGTTGTTGCGTAAGTTCACGTAGCTCCTTAATCGCAACGTGTTGCCGCCATTCGATGGAGACATCAATGCCTCAATGTGGAAAATCGCTAGGCTGATACAGATAAAAATAGATTGGATGCACACACATAGGATATACAGAAATATCTCACATAGCTGACATAGACGATAGAGAAACCATAAAAGTTCTTAAAAAATTAGGGACGCGACGATGATGCAACATCCAATTATGAGCCCAAATTCTACAAAATTGTACATGATTCAAATCATGGGTGACGAATATATGATGTAGTCATTGTGGAGGAGAATTCAAATAGAAATTATCTATAGCAAATCATTGTATAAGCTAATATACCTGTAGGACATTATTGAGAGACAAAAAATTTCTGCAGAAACTAATAATGTTTGTATAAAATATACAAAACAATTCTACCCGATGCCTCGGTCCAACTCGTGCGCTAGTGATGAAGATGTGACCAGATTTATTGAACACTTAGTCTTTTATTCAAACTTCTTCCGTGTACGCGGAAACTGCTGATTTTCGAAACCTGTCAGTAGCGGCGACTGTCGCTGGTTAGGGTTAGTAACCAGAGGGCAGTGCCTTCCCACGAATACAGATTAGAACCATGAACGTTCTGCATCTTTGTACCGACGCACTGCACTCTACATACTGAGCAACCGCTCGATGGACACCGTCAAAAAAAGGAACTTCCATCTGCATCCCGTGTTCAAGACACAAATGTGTGTTCGCGTATACTTAAAAAAACTCATTACTTTACTTAATGTAGATTCCTTGTGATTTTTATCTTTAATAACACTTTGCATAATCGAACAAATTTTTTTACAATTTTTGCAAATGGAATTCCCGAATAGGTCTGATTAGGAACTGGGGATAAATTCATCTCTGAAAGAGCTATCTACAAGTATTTCTAAGTTTAATATTTCAAATTACTTGTTTCAGGCTTTGAAACAGTACCGAACATACTAGAATAAATTTCAAGTGAATAGTACTGTTTAATTCAAATAACAGTCAAATTTTGCATTTGGGATAGAAGAAATTTTAAAAGTAGAATAGAAGAAACGGACATTAAAAATAGAAACAATTACCGTTTCGTATGTCCCATAATCGAACTCCGGGGTCATGCCCTGCCAAATCGACACTCAGACATCGCAATCCATTCTCATTGACTCTCAAGATATCGGGAACGGCAGTGTGACCATGCAATGAATGCCTAAAACAGAAGAAACATATTCAATTCAAAGAATTTTCACTTCCTTGTCATCCAGTGAACAATATGCCTTGTCGGACAGTGGCCGCGGAGTGAATATGTGATGAAGTTCATCTTGAAAATTACCTTTATGTTGTGAGAATGAAGTCGTCAATTATGCCACTGATTTCACAACAAATTGTATAGAATTTTTTTTTTAAAGTGCATTGATCTGAAAAATTCTGTTTACATCAGCCATAAAGCACATAATGGACGTGGTTAGATTTGTGGACGCGCTGGGTGAGGATTCGGACATGGAATACGAACATGTTCCGAATGTGTGAATACAAACATGTTCCGAATATGTGAATAGGAACCGCGTTCCGATTGGGAACCGAATTGAGTTCACATTTTATGATCTGGTACAATTGTTTGTGTGCTAGGATCGGAACGGCTTGTTCCGAATTTGAATCAGAGTATGTGAACTAGAAAGCCTAAACGAATATATCTACCGAGGAGTTGCGAACAAGAAGTTACATTGAGGTTCTTTAGCATTTGAATTGATAGTGGTGCACACCAGATAGACGAAGGTGGCATGATTTTGAGACTGCTTGCTCAAATGCGACAATGGTAACCATTGTGACAATGATGTCAATCTTTATTGATTTTCATAATGCGTTTACAGATCAGAAATTATGTTATCATCGCTCTGTTATTTGCTAATTATAATCTCACCTTTAGAATCATATTCAAAGTAAAATACATGAGGTTTATGATATAGATGTATAATGATGCGTGAAAGATGTAACTCACGTCCCTCCAGGACTCCTTAAGTTTCAAAAAGACTTCGCTCCATTCAAGGAATGTTTTATTGTTCTTGAATTCGTGTTCGCACTCATGTATCGGACAGTTGGCCGGTAGTCCATTCGCCTTTGAAGAGCCGTGACCGTTAGGGTCTTCCATAACTCCACCTTGCATCCGCAACACAAATTAAGGGTCATGTCCAAAGGACCACCCATTACTTACTGGCTGTCATTTTCGAAACACAGCAGTGGTTCTGAGTTGCCATGTTAAAATCAATTCGTTCTTCTTAATGTATGGTGAAACTCACGAGGATTATAACTTGCTTAATTGGAACAATGACATCTTTATATACCATTTTAGGGAAAATCGGAACCTCTCTGATTGGCTGTTGGGAATTCCTTTGTTCAAAAAGTATAAAGGTCCTAGCTTTGTACCAATTCTTCTCAAAGGTTCTAATCCTAAAGTTCCTCGAGCTATATCTTATAATTGCATTGATAATGGAACGCACCACTACACCTCCCGCTTCTCCTGTTGAAAGGATCGAATCTCCATGCGAACCCATGGAATTCGGAACAAGACCCGTAACTCCTGATCCGAAATCATCCGATGAGAGGGTGGTACTGCCGGTTTAGTTGATGAGGGACATCAACAAGATGAAAGCGGCAAATACACCTGTAGAAGCCACAATAACAATCAAGACCAGAGGAATGTGCCAAGGAAGGTCCATACCAAGTGGTCATCTGTGAGATTGGAACCGGACGAAAGGAACCTGACGACCGTACTGGAGTTCAGCATCATCAAGACACCTACGCCCCGCCGCTACCCTGATGCCCCCAAGAAGATACAAATGTGTGTTCGTGTAGACTGAAAGAAACTCATTCCTTTATTTAATGTACATTCCTTGTGATTTTTATCTTTAATAACACTTTGCATAATCGAACAAATTTTTTTACAATTTTTGCAAATGGAATTCCCGAATAGGTCTGATTAGGGACTGGGGATAAATTCATCTCTGAAAGAGCTATCTACAAGTATTTCTAAGTTTAATATTTCAAATTACTTGTTTCAGGCTTTGAAACAGTACCGAACATACTAGAATAAATTTCAAGTGAATAGTACTGTTTAATTCAAATAATAGTCAAATTGTATGAAACTTAGAATAGATTTACAATGTTTTTCCAAATGCTTGTACCACTTCAGAATGATATCATACACATTGCATGTAATATATCATTAGCCAGAGAATGAAAAAAAGCTTTTGAATGATACAAAGATTGTACCCATTCGATGAAAAAATCCCTGTTGTATGCAAGTGTATGCAAGAAGTTAATTCATGATTTCAAATTTCAAAGTTTCTCCACCAAAATTCTGACTATCTTTCAAAGGTCTATACTGCTCCGGATGGTGTCATACATGTTGCATACAATAAATCGTTGGAAAGAGAATGAAAAGAGATTGAATGATGTAAGATATGTACCCATTTGATGAAAAAATCTTTGCTGCATGCAAATGGATGCAACTGGACAAATTCTAAGCTTTTTCAGAAAAATAACTAAGATTTTTTAAATTTTCAAAGTTCAAGTTTTGCCACTCAAAATGACCATAATACGTAAACCTACTCCCATGGCTTTAACCTTTGACCTTCATGCACTTCATACACATCATACACGGCGGGGGGGGGGACCGCCGCACTCGAAAATCTATTTACCCATGGAATCCGGGCGCCATAGGTAATCATAGGCGAATCATCATATGAAAGCTCTTTGAAAGCTAGGATGATTGCAGTTCCTTACTTGCTCATGTCTTGCTTGAGTAAGTACTCAGGAGTGCTCAAAGTTTGAGTATTTTTTCACTGGATGTATTCTTATGACATTTATAGTCATGGAATGTGTATTTTAGGATTTTGATGATTCGTTTTCGTTCGCTGCTTTTTTTGGTTGAGCACACATGCATGGAGACATGTTGCACTATTTTCTTACATGATGAAATATTCTTGGTTAGAGTTGGCGCGAGTCTTGAATTTATATTTTCAGCGGGAAAAGTCTTGAATTTCAAGTTGGGAATTTGGCACAATATTCAAATTCAACTTTTTGGCGCGAAGATTTAATTTTCATTTTGGCGCCAATTTTAAATTTCATTTTTGAAGTATGTTTTCCCGCCATTTCTTCAAATGAGGTAAAGTGAATAGTGTGACGGTAAAAGATGTAGCATTCTCACATTTAAATCACTTTTTTGGCTAATCTTGTGCCTGATGGAGTTACGTTGCATTGGCCTCTGATGATGAATATGAGGAAAGCTGTGACCACCACGGAGCTCAAATTTCAAATAGTCCACATCTCGTAAGGGGACTAGCTTCAACATCAATGACGAACGGGATGGAGGTTATACCCCAGTTCCTCATGCAAGGTGAGCCACCATGGTGTGATAGAGTTTCAAACTATTGCCTTGATTTCACAAATTTAACTTGTTTAACTAAATTTCACATACTTAACCCAGGATGTAGCGCCAAACTTAGATGGATGTTTCAGATCTGAATTTCATTAATTCGAAATTAAAATTTGAATTTTCGAAATTCAAACAAATTTTCAAATTATGCGAAAAATTTCAATAGGGACTCTAATCAAAAAGTAAATTTCGAAATTCGTTTTGAACATTTAGATTCGGCGTTAAACACAAACTAGAAATTTTGCATTAGAAGCTTTGTGTTTAAATGCAGTTGAAGGTTCATATTTTGAGTTCGCTATTTCGTAAATGTAGGCTGAAAGTCAAGGCAGTGTTGTAATCTTGTGGTCCAAGCTGGAAAGAATTAAGGTTAGGAATTTAGGGAGGTTGGTCACTTGTCACGTGATCCCGCAGGAAAGACTTTGGGCTAGGAATTGAGTAAGGCCAATGTTGTCATATGATCCAAGCGGAAAGGACATAGGATGAGAAATTTAATGAGGTCCGTTTTGAAGTCACTTGATGTAATGAGGCTCACATGACTGCAGCACTGACCTCACTCATGTCCCAAACATAGGTCCTCCTACGTGGACCACATGACGGTAGTGCTGACCTTAATCTGATTCCAACCCTAAGTCCTTCCTCGTGGATCAAATGACTGCATCCCTAAACTTGCTGTGATCCTAACCCATGGATCAAATGACTGCAGCAGTGACCATGCTCTGATCCTCCTAACCTTACGTCCTTTCTCGTGGCTTACATGACTGCGGCACTGACCTTACTCTGATCCTAACCCTAAGTCCTTTCTCGTGGATCACATGACTGTGTCACTGACCAAACACTTGTCATGTCATAACTTCACTTCGAAAAAAAGAATTTCAATTTTGGTCCTGTTAGCAACAATCCTGATCACACAGGATGGCCGCCACTGATCACAATCCTGATCACTTCAACGGACTTATTTCAATCACATTCTATATCCACAAATGATTTAAGAAAAGATCCAGTTGAAAAATACTCAAACTTTGAGCACTCCTGAGCACTTATTCAAGCAAGATATGAGCAGATGAAGAAGTCCATTCGTCGCAACTTACAAAGAGCCTTCATATGATGTGCCGCATGTCATATGTATCTCCACATCGAAATGAAAAAGTTGACTTTTGGTCCTGCTAAAAACCACCAAAAACTTTTGACAACAGAAAGTATTAGTGCAACAGCTCGCTCTTATCTAAAGGTATCTACAACCAACATTGCAAGTCTCTAGCTTTTGTAGATCCCGCTCTACAATAATAAGCATCTTAAGAATAGAACCAAGGAAAAATTGCTCAAAATTTGAGCACTCTGGAGCACATACTCAAGCAAAATATGAGTATATAAAGTAGTGCATTCTACGTAACTTTCAAAGAGCTTTCAAATGATATGCCACATGTCAGATCTTTACATGGAAATGAAAAGGTTAGCTTTTGGCCATGTTAGGAACCACCAAAATTATTTTGGAATAATCACAGCTGCTGGAAACGACAGTTGCACCGGCAAAGTATCTGTAGCCGAAACTAGAAGTTTGCAGGTTTTGTGAATCACAGATTTGACTGATTTTGATCCTAATCCTTACCCAGATCGGAACCCTTTTTTAGGTTTTTTTCATTTTTTTGAGCTCAATTTTGCGTTGAGCACAGTAAAACAATATATATTCTTAAAGAGGAAGTTGGTGACTTTCAAATGATGTGCATCATGCCTCCGGTTATGGGAGATATGAGGCTGCATTGGCAGAATAGTGACTTCCAGAGGGATCTGAGCATATTGAATCCGCAGACAATATGAAAGGGAATTTCATGAGCTTTCCACGGTGCAGCCCATGCTCCTGGATCTCCACACAGTCGGACATAGGCTGAATCAAAGGGAGAGAAATCGGGTTTGAGAAGATGGGAGATTATTTTGAGTAATTTTTGAGCTGGGACTCAGATTGAGCATACCTTAAGTTTTCCTCTATCCCATGCTCAAATTTTATCCAATAACTCCCATTGAGAGCCGGAAAATGGCGTGCGTACCTGATGTACGCACGATTTTTTGGGATTTTGAAGTTTTTTTCAATGGGAGATTTCTCCCAGAAGGAATTCGAATTTGGATTAGTGCTGTATGGCACCGGCTTCACCATTGATTTAAGTTTCACATGGTGCTCAAAGTTTTCCCATGACTCAACATTTAAGCACTTTAAACCATGCATACTCTCCCAAGTCCGCCCCCCATTCGTGCGTACGCGAGCGTACCTCATTTTTTGCTAAATAAACGCAAAAAACAAAGAAAATAAGGGACAAATGGAGGCAAACACTATACCATTTTGCTCTTTAGGATGCAAGGAACCGAACCCTCAAAAATTCGCGATCCGCCGCCCGCATCCGCGATTTTTTGGACGTCCGCACGGATTTTCCGTGTCCCTAGCCCTAACCCTAGCTGCTTTAAAATTTGGCGCGAAATTTGAATTTCGAATTTTTCGCGTTGTTTGAAATTTTGATCTAGTCTGGATTAAAACTCAGTGAATTTTTCAACGATGTTTGAAGTTAGATGATTAATTTAAATTGTATCATATTTTTGACTTTAACTGTTGCGAACTGCTGCGAATCCATCTTCATCTCATGTTATTTGACTTGACTTCGCTGTTACATGTACCACTCTAACATCATTTGAAGAGTTCGATTTCAAAACGCGATATATCCATTTTTCGGATTTTTCCGAAACCGCGAAATTCTGCTGTGTCTTTTGAAATGACTTTACAGCCGTGCATTGAGTACGACAGTGTTGTATGTGGTGTTAGCTAATATCACGCTAAGTTTTATGCTGACCACAAGTGATTTAGCTGCATTACAATCGATTAAGGTAGAAGAAAACGCAAAATTTGGTCATGCAATTTTTTTCAAAACGCGATATACCCATTACATTGTATTTTGATATTGTGTGGACCTTGATTATCTAATGATTAGATGTCATGCATCAAGTATGGATCACTATCGACCTCAGAGATTGATTATTCTATGTTGCTGTTGCAAATAAAACTTCGAATTGGGAATAAGAATAATAATATACCATAAGACTACATAACGTCCGCATAACACAGGTTGAGACCAAGCCGCTATCAACAATCTTGTAGTTTTTTTCGAAAACAAGAAACTCGATAGAATGATCGAAATTCTTACATCATTAACAGCGTACGAATACGGTATCACAAAGTTTCATGCGTATAGTTGAGTTCTAAAAAATGAGTGTGCCTGCCCACGTAAATACAAAAGTTCACATGCGAGTGCATGAAAAATGCTCAGTTTCTCAAATCAACGATCTCAGATTTTCAAAATGCAACAACATGGCTACAACTCATCGTCACTATGAAAAGAATCATTTGACAAGGAAGTGCTTCCAAGGCAATCATAAAACGAGCGTACCTCGGTTCCAACTCCAAGGTCATGAAGAAGGCGATGCACATCACTTTTCTTCTCTTTGGACACGCAATTCTGCTTGCCCTTGCTTTTTGGCTTGTAAGTTCTCCAATCCTTGTTCTTCTTCAAGACTCGGTGTCTTGTGAAGTTTCCATAGTAGGTGTCTTTTTGGCCCAACATGTCGCCTTCTATACGGAGAATTTTGGCGTTGCTGATTTTGAATGTTCGGTTGGTAGTGCAATAAGCCAATGACTCCTTTCGAAAATCAAAAGCATTCCAATCTTCCCCATAAATATGGATTACCATGGTTTTGGAGTATGGTAATATACTCCGATGGGAGGAGAATTGTTTCTTTTCTCTGATTTCCTTTTCGGTTCTCCCGAAGACCCTGTCCGCAGGCAGGAAACTGTGCCCACGAACAGGGAAGAAGAAATCGATGTCCAGTAGAGGAAATCTCTGCTTTCTCAAACTAAATAACATTGAAACCACGTTGATGCTTTTGTTTTGACCGTAGCAAGAATCGGCAAATAGACGAAGTTTGCGGAATTCAGTCAGTTGATCAGCAACAATGTGAACAAAGAAGTGGTACAAAGCTGAAGCGATCATATTACTGTCTTTCGTATTTTCGTCCTCTCGCCAAACGAACAAATGAATATTTTCACGATTTTGGGCCATACCTTTGCCGAAATGGCGAACAATAGCGAAAACATACATATAAAGTTGCCTCGAATAATAGGCTTGGCCTATCGATGTCTTGGGCAAAAACAAATTTTCCATCATATCAAAACAAATTGTGAATGAATCACAAACATCACTCAAAAGAGAGTAAAAATTGTTGGCCCTTCACTGATGAAGAAGAAACCGAAAGGTTTCAGCTTCTCTTTCATCATTTGTCAAATCCAAACTTCTCAATCTAAATCGTGATTTGACACACACACTACATGTATCAGTCGCTGGATGACCGAAAGCAAGATTGAATTCATACATGAAAACACTGTAGTACAAAGAATATGACTCTTGTCGATGATTTTGTTCTTCAAACATGCGATGCATTTTCATGATATTTATGTCCGATGGAAGGTATTTACGTCCAGGGGCACCTCGTCGACCATAATGACTCGCACTGCACTGAAAGGATTGAATGTGATTCTTGATTGTTTGCCGCACTGCTGCTTTCTCTTTTTAATGTTTCGTGCACCTCCACGATTTTCAGGTCGTGGGGCTCTGTTCGAGCTCCAATATTGTGCAATCCTGGCCAGCCGATCTTTCGAAACTCCTGAAAGCAAAAGCATACATACGTGAAATTCTTATACAGAAGCTACGCTTTGTAATTTCGATGAAGCCGTTTATCAAACCGTTCTCGAAAAAAAAACAACGAAGGCTGTCTAGAGACGTTTCACTAAAATGATATGAAATTAGGCTGTAGGAATTTTCTGATTATCCTGTCGAAGAAACGAGAAAAAATTCAGCCCTCTAAGTAGCCTACCAGTTCTACTAACAAAAAGAATCAGTATTGTTGTAACTTTATAAAAAACATAATGTACTAATAAAGGTCTCATACCATTATGCAGCTACAGTGCGTCTACCATAAAACTAAATTTCATATCAAATAAAGGCTTCAAACTGAATTAAACTGAAGAGTTTAGGGATAATACTATTAACCCATTAGTGCCTGGGAATTAATTTTTGTAGATTTAGTTACTTTTGAACATTATTAACCCCAACAACATGAAAAACAACTATCATTTCCCTTAGTAACGTTTTGATAAACAATCAGATCGATTTTTAGGATTGGGTCGTTTTCGACCCACTCGGAACAAATAACCCTAAAAATGTTTACTATCAACATTCAACAAATAATCAAAAAAACAGTTTATCAAGAATATACAAACCAAAATAGACAATTTACAGCAGTTTCTGTGGCAAGAATATACACAATTATGTATATAGTTTGCTATAAAAGTTCCGGTACATTCGTGCAAGTTGCGTACTTCGACTAATTTTGACTTATCTGACTGCTGATAAATGAAACAATTACAAGTGCATACATATATATAGAAAAATGGTTTATAAAGTATGATAGCTTACGAAGCAATCCTCGTGAAGATTTACTTTACACTTCAAACAAGATTTCACCGTTTTGTTTCCACATACTCGACATCGAAGTCGAGATGAGGAGCAAATGAAATGTCCTTTGCCATCGTACCGAGGATTTGTATTCTCGGTCAGGCATGAAGGTCGATATCTCTTCGGTTTGCGATCCTTGTCATGTTTTTGTGAATATTTCAGCACAACGCGTCTCCTGAACTCCAGGAAATCCATATTTGAACCTTTTGATTCCTTGAATAGAATCCAGGCATTGTTCAACGAGATGTCAATGTCCCATCGATAGTAAGGGTTCCACCATTTTCGACTCCGTATACGGACCTTGTATTTATTGGTATTTTGGTTCATCCTATCGGACCCTCCCATGTACTTGTCATATTCCGAAACGGAATGAGGTATATCGACATACATGCTTTTCTTCAAATTGGAACTCCATCGTCGAGGTTGTCCTACTGGATCCGCATTGTCGAAATTTGATATTTGTGTGACGACAGCATTATCCAACCATCGGATCAGATTCGAGCCACCCTTTAGGTCATGAAATACCTCAAACTTGCCTCTTGGCTGCTTTTTCATCTTACCTTTGGGAGTGACTGGGCATCTCATGATCATGTTCTCTCTGAGAGTCCCAGTCGCAAGAATTTTTCGGTGAGATAGCTCGTCCATGAGAGAAACAGAAGAAAAATAATTATCAAAATATAAATGCGATCCAGCCGTCAAAAAGTCTGAAAATTCAAGAATCACACTGTTAGGAAGAATGAATTCTTCTGAATATTTCTGAGTGAAACTGTTGGGAAATTTCCCACAATAAGGATCAAAGTTGATGAGGTAGCCATTCGATAGATTGTGAGTCCACACTTTGAATCCGTATCGTATCGGCTTGTTCCTGATACACTGCTTGGCACCATGTTTACCAAAATATTCTACCATGCTTTCGTTACAGAAGAGCACTGAGTCCACTGACAGTATTTCAAGCACGCTTTTTGGGTGATATCAAAAATCGGACGCAACTTTGTGAACTTATCGTCTATATTCAATTCATTGTTGTTCTTGAAATGTAGTAGGTATTGAAGAATTTTGTCAAATGTGTCACGCGATATAGCTTTTTTAACCATGCTATAGCCATTCAATAGCGGTAAAAGTTTTCAACTGTTCGATGGAGACATCAAAAAAAGGATCATTTTTCTGCTCGCGGGCGTAGCGTATTGTTTAACTTTTAATAATGAGTTTATCAAAATTTTGTCTAATTATTCATCATAGATTTTATGAATCTTATGCGAATTTTACGGATATTTGTTCCGAGTGGGTCGAAAACGACCCAACATTAGTTTTGCATAAAACAGTGTAAAAACTCATTAGGAAATGCATTATAGATACATTTCTAAGTGAAGTTAATATGACAACGAAATAGAAAATCCCCATAAATACTTTTGAAATATCGGGTAAAAATATCTCTGACATTTGCGAAAAAACTCATTTTTTCGAGATTTCAAAAATCGACAAAAAGAAGCAATGAATTCAGTTTGAGAGCAAATATCTCTTATCACATTTCATAAGATCCTCTTGAAGTGTCTGTCATTACTCAGTAGACATAACATGTATATAGTATATGGCAACAGGCATATGAATTAATTGATTAGCAGTTCAGAAACATAGCTTTAACAGAGTTGGGTCGTTTTCGACCCGCTCGGATGTAATGGGTTAAGTAGGCTACATTGTAGACAATAACTGGATCAACCCTACATAGCCATGAACCAGCCAGATACATGTACATTGTACACGTACGCGCATGTTCCAAAAAACAGTATTCACTGCACAGTGTACTCGTAAAACAATCTGCAGTACTAGCTCATAACATCTTTAAAGCTCATAACATCCAATATAATCTACTACCTCTACTATATTCTACAACATAACAGGCCGACAATCATCTGATGCTGATATGCAGCATGCAATGAAGATTGCAGACAGCCTACTTGGATGCATATTATAAGCCTACATGCACAACTCGTACTTTCATAGCACACCCCACTACATTTATGTACGGTCCCCTGATGAATCAATATTGTCAAAAAATCAAATGCATGCATGTAATACAGCACGATTGGGTTTAGTCTGTCTTCGATATTGTGTATAGGGTCTATAGGCTACTACACGTAGGCCTATAGGCCTACATACGTACATGTATCTACATGATTGCATAATTGGATGGCTTACACGAGAATTTGTCATTAACTTCGAACGATATGGAATACACAGTTGCACTACCAAGTACGCTACTTACCAAGTATGCTCATGAATGTGGCTTTGCACAAACGAACTTTCTCGAGGCTTTGCTTGGTGACGAAGTATTCGATCGAAAGATTGCGACGATGACTTCTTGATTGATCAGACACGCGAATTCGACTTGATGCTTGTATATCCATACAGCTCAATAACTTGGCGTCTTGTTGCAATTTATCCGAGCTTTCGTAGAAAGAAGTCTTCAAATAATTCAAATCATCATCACTCAGGTCACAGGCTTCACAAAATTGCCGTCGTGACTGCAGTTGATCGAAGGTACATGATCACTTCCACTGTATCGAATAGTCTTTGCTTCAGATAGTGAGGTATCATGTCGCCTTTAACGTCCCCTCTCTGCTGGTACGACCGCTTCGTATCCGTCCATGATGATAAATGATTTGATGCAACCAAGTCTCGCCAATCCTACAGTACAAGCCTACAATGTACATAGACGAGGTTGGGGTGACTCACTCAAGTCATAGACATCTTTTCTTCAAGTGCGCACAGCAGCTTCGTATCCATCCATGAGAAAGTGATATGAGGCGACGATTCCACAAAAGGACAATAGACGAAGTTGCTTGCTTACACGCAGCTGATTCACTGCGACCATTGATATCTATGTGGCAGTCGCGAACGATATTGAGATAGCGAGATAATTTATTTTCCTCGATACAAACAGGATGTTTTTAATATCATTAGGTACAGGAATTATTTTAAATTTAGAAGAATCACTCAATATCCCATTAAGTTTATGATTATAGTCATCAGTATCTACAAGTACGGTACCTTGACCTTTATCAAAAGAACAAATCTTTAAGTTACGAATCTTAGATAGCCTATTTAAAGTCATGTGTAACATACGGTTACGTTTACTTTTCAAACTGTCATTGCAGTTATCTTCGAATTCCTTCAGTGAGTGTATTATATCGAATTTTATTTCTTTGGTCCAGTTAGGATCATTGCGTGGTACGCCACAAATTGATTTTTTAGTTCATATTTCATTTTATCTAAATCAAGGTGTCTAGGAGCAATAGGATTTTTTAAACCATACCGTAATGCTTCACGTTCAAACAGAGAGAGTGAATGGCTACTAAGGTTAATGATGCAATCCGGGGTTGCAGTCCTTTGTTCAAGCCAAAGTTTACTTAATTTACTACGATGAGATTCTTTTACTTGTAGGAGAGACTTATTGACATGTTTGTAAATAGCCAATTTTAACGTGAGAATACGAAACCACGATAATTGACTCGAAATGTGACTGGTAACCTTTAGAGTTTAAATTTATTGTGTTTCAATTTTTTATTTAAGAATTTTATATGCGATATGATGGCTAATTTGTTAAATTCATCAACATCATCACTAATTGGTTTAAGTTTAGGTTTAGTGAGAAGAAATATAGGACACAAGTGAAGAATATCACAATCATTGAAATAGGTGATATCCAATTGTAATTTTTTGACTTTGAGAATGCACTTTTCCAGTTTTCGGAGATCATTCACAGATAGATTAAAGTGATTACTTATTCTAAAGTATAGATCAGTAAGATTACTACTTTTTACAAACCACAGTATACAACAAATGACTAGTGAGTATAGACTCATAGTTAGGTAAGTACATTAACAAAATAGAAAACACTTGTATTTTGCTGAGACGTCTTTCGATTGTTACCAACAATCTTCATCAGAGCCACTAACTAAAGTTAGGTTAACGTGCGGTAGGAACTTATGCTAAAATTAAGTAAAATCAATACAGTAGTATGAAGATGAAGTCGACAACATACGAGGTAAAATAACTTACTGTGTAGGTAAGATCAGCAGGTGAGTTACGGTAAGCCGCTTAACCGAACTTGTAAATACAAAACAGTACAGTATAAAAGAACCTAACAGATCCTACAAGTAAAAGAATCTCATCGTAGTAAATTAAGTAAACTTTGGCTTGAACAAAGGACTGCAACCCCGGATTGCATCATTAACCTTAGTAGCCATTCACTCTCTCTGTTTGAACGTGAAGCATTACGGTATGGTTTAAAAAATCCTATTGCTCCTAGACACCTTGATTTAGATAAAATGAAATATGAACTAAAAAATCAATTTGTGGCGTACCACGCAATGATCCTAACTGGACCAAAGAAATAAAATTCGATATAATACACTCACTGAAGGAATTCGAAGATAACTGCAATGACAGTTTGAAAAGTAAACGTAACCGTATGTTACACATGACTTTAAATAGGCTATCTAAGATTCGTAACTTAAAGATTTGTTCTTTTGATAAAGGTCAAGGTACCGTGCTTGTAGATACTGATGACTATAATCATAAACTTAATGGGATATTGAGTGATTCTTCTAAATTTAAAATAATTCCTGTACCTAATGATATTAAAAACATCCTGTTTGTATCGAGGAAAATAAATTATCTCGCTATCTCAATAAATATGTAAAAAATAAAGTTGATGACAGCGTTTATAAGGACATACTTTCTTCTGGTAGTAACATAGCACGTATCTATGGTGCCGTAAAAGTACATAAGAACAACTACCCTGTTCGACCGATAGTTAGTACTATTCGTGCTGCTAATTTTAAATTAGCTAAATACTTAGACAATTTAATTAAACCACATATCAATGATGACTTTATGTTGAAATCAACTAATGATTTCATTAGTGTATTAGATGATGTTAAACATAAAATAAACCGTCATAGCACCCTTGTGAGCTTTGACGTCGAAAACTTATTTACCAACGTACCCGTAACTGAAGCAATCAACATTGCAACTAAATTAGTGCACTCACCTAGTAATGCCAATAAACCGAAGTACGAAGAAAAAGTATTTAAAGACTTATTAAAATTTGCCACGTCTGGTTGCTTTCTTATGAATGATACTGTATACCAACAGATGGATGGTGTAAGTATGGGTAGCCCGTTGGGTCCAACCCTCGCTAACGTCTTCTTAGCCAATCTAGAACATAAATGGCAGGACTTACCTGTCTCTCCTGTTGTGTATCGTCATTATGTGGATGATATCATAGCTGTATTTAACAATGAACAACACATAGATGTATTCCATAATTTTCTAAACATTCAACACAGTAACTTGCACTTTACATCAGAAGTGGGTAATAAAGAATTACCTTTTCTGGATGTCCTTCTGAAAATTGATGAGGACAATGTACTTACTGAGATTTATCGTAAACCTACCTTTGCAGGTCTTTTACTGAATTTCAATGCTTTATGTCCTCGTAATTGGAAAAACACACTAGTATTAGGCATGCTTCATCGTGCTTACAATGTATCCACCAATTGGAATCTATACCATAATGAATGTAGTAAAATTACCAATATCTTAAGTAGAAATGGCTATCCATTGCAATTAATTCAATCAACAATTAACAAATTTATAGGTCGTAAATTAAACAATTCTTCACGCGTAACAATTGATAATGACTTCAATAAAATAATCAAAATCCCCTTCGTGGGTTATGCATCACAGAAATTTAGTAATAAGTTAGTAAAAATATTTCGTAAACTTAACTTGGAATGCAAGGTTGTTATGACCTCGTTCAAAACTGGAAGATATTTCTCCCTTAAAAGTAAGTTAGGTCCAGACATGCAATCGCGTCTTGTCTATTGCTTTCAATGTCAGGTTGATCCTGATTGCCAATATATTGGAAAAACCAAAAGACGTCTGCATCAACGTAAACTTGAACACTTAAGTGGCAATAGTGCCATTGCAAAACACATAGAATAATGTAACCATTGTTTTCGTAACTACAATGATTGCTTTAAAATCATTTACCATGGAAACTCGGACTTTGAGATTAGCATTGTTGACTCTATAAAAATTTTTAGTAGCAATCCAGTGCTTAACCGAACACTAGGTTATAATGGTAGCTCTTATTTCTTAAAGATATTTAACTAACATTACCTATTGTTTAATTGTTTATACGTAGTATTCAAATAACCTTTTCTTCGTTGCAGATTGTAATCACGTGACTTATTGACTGATTAGATCTCCACCGTCTAAACATTCGGATGGAATGTAATAGAGCTTCATCCTGATTTTGTGGTTTTTGATATTGAACATTCAATCATTGGGTTAACATGACATCAGACAAGGGCAGAAAAGTGATAGTTGTTGAAAGACATCATACATCAAACCATATGACTTGCAGTTTTTTTTCTCCTTTAAAAAGTTGGATTATATACATGCTTATCGCACTACTTATAAAGTGATTGCGTTGCAACAATGCATAGATATAAACATCTGTTGCTGTCAAATCGTTCAATAGTATTTAGCTTGAGTTTTTATTGAATTTCATCACTTCATTCGCAATATGTCATAGATGAAAATCGATGGGGGATCGATAAAAGGTGAAAATCGACGCCATTTTGAAAAAGTGGCCCGTATTCACGAACCCCCCAAAATTAATTTTGCGGACTACCCTATTTCAAGTACTGGGGGTATGCACTTTCGAAAAACATCAACTTTTTCTCCGGTGATTTTTTTGTCAACTAACTCTCGGCCGGGAACACCGTGGAAGTGGCAATGTAAATTTACCAGCAATTTTTTGAAAAATCGGTAATTTTTGAAAGCGAATGATTTTTCAACTTGCGTAGCAGTTCCAAAATAAATGTGTAGCAGCCTGTTGTGTGGTCCTTCATCTTGTTCAACCATTCAACATGTCATAAGCTAGCTTGAGTGAAGAAATCATTCTATTCTATCCTCAGGCAAACTAACACCTCTTGATGAAGCTGTTCATGATCATTTATTTGATAACGCAATTTTTATTCTAATATTCTTGTTAGCAGGTCAAACGACGCTATCAAGTTAGTCCCCATTAATCCTACAATTTTACAAGTCTCAGGTATTTTGTTAAACAAAATTTCAAGATATCGCTTCCTTTCTTTTAGCCAAATTTGTATTGTTTAAAAATATGAGCACGGGTCGACCAGTTTCAAGACTCAGTGCTTTTATCAAGACCCAACCAAAAGTAAAAGCTTGCAGTGGCTCAAGACATGCACTTACATGAAGGTAAAATGATGATCACTCACACCAATTCATCTTTACGATTGATTGTTGGCTTCAATGTTTTATCTAGTCATTCTCAGTTAAATGGACAAATGGACTGAACAAGAAAGATTTGCCTTTTTTCCAAAGCGTGGAAGAGAATTTGTAAATGACATTGCACTAGATGTAATCGAGCACGCTGCATCGAATGGCATCAATCCCAAGTCGATCCATGACCAAGAAATGAGACATGATGGCTGCTGCTGTCCTATAACAGGGCATATGGAGTGCAAAACGAACCGAGTGGACGTAGATTTGTAAGCGAGGTCTCATAAGTGGCAGACGAGCACGCTGCATCGAATGGTGGTGATCCCAAGTCGATCCATGCCCACGAAGTGCTCCAAAATGGCCGCTGTCCTATAAACGGGCACGGGGGTGCAAATCGAAAATTTTACAATTTCGGTTCGGCAGACGTTCCGCAGCGTGTCTGACACGGATCAACACCTGGACATCTCCGCTATCCGGGCATTTTACCCTATTCACGGGTCGACCGGTTTCAAGACTCAGTGATTTTATAAAGACCCAACCAAAAGTAAAAGCTTGCAATAGCTCAAAACATGTACATAAATTAAGTTAAAACGATGATCACTCACGCCAATTCATCTTTACGATTGATTGTAGGCTTCAATTTTCTTATAATAATAATGATAATAAGCTCTTTATTGTCTCTCTGTTGAACTCAGAGACTACATTACAAAACATCAATAAATCGATGTCAATAATATACAGGAAGCAGCAATGTAGAAAACTGATAAAGGTGACATAAAAATGCTATTTAATGAAAGAGTTCTTGAAGCGAACTGTTCGTACGGAAGGCGCATAATGACTAGATGCCCGGCGAGTAGATGTGTTGACTCTGATTCGTAATGGTCGAAATATCCAAAGATAGATTATCAAAGTTATCCAGTTATTCTCAGTTAAACGAGTTTTTATTGGGCTATTCAGCATGTCAATATAGGTTAAGACACCTATTGAAGAGGTGTGGTCAAAGTGTACCGAAGAATATGAACCGATAGAGCACTTTTACTATGTCTATTGTCAATGCTGTTCTTGAAAACGATGTCTAAAATGACGGTTCGTAGAACCTATGTAGAAATCACCACACAGAGAACAAGTGAATTTACAAACAACACACCGCCTCTCACAAGAATGATCATTATTCAAAGAGTTACAGATTTTGCAGGTATACAGTTAATAGAAGAATTGAAAAAATTGAACTTATTGAAAGTGCTACGTGTTTGTTTGCCTGGTTTTTGAACCATTCCTAAATGGCACGTCATAGCTTTTCACTATGTTTTATGTTATTAACTTCTAGTTTTTCAAGGCAAATTCTTCTATATATTTCATAAAAATAATTGAAAATGGTGGCCGAAAGTGCGAACCCATGGGACACCCTTTCTTTTGAAGGTATACATTATTGGTAAATTCAATCTCTTAATGAAAAGCTACAAACTTGAGGAATTGTTCTATGTAACTATCATCTAGGTTGTAATTATCAATTAGATGCCGGGTATCTTTTGCAAAATTAGAGACTATTTCTGTTCCGTCTAGAAGAGGTATAAAAGTATGTTTGCATCCAAGGAGATGAACATAACAGTGTTTGTTGTGAAGTCCTTAATGCATGATAAGTTTTCTATAAAAACCTTTTGTGTTAGCTAAATGTGACAGCACAAACTTTATTAACTTATTTAGTAAATACCCTACCAACCAATCTATCCTTCTGGTACGCGTATTTGACACCGCGGCTATCGGTCTTAGGGTATCTTAAAGGGTGGAAATTTTACGGTATTCTTATGGTTTGAATGATATTGACGATTTCTAAATTTCCCGGTTCAAGAAAGAGAGAGAACGCTTCTTTGCTCTTTGCCGTTCAAGCAGTTTGTGTATTTTAGGTCGGTCTGATATCTCACATAACGAGAAGAGATGATAATAAAGGAGCACCTGTTAGTCATATTTCAACATGTAGGAGATGGCACGCTCACTCACACCTGCCAAACTCATCAACCGATCGCGCAAATACCTGAAATCCTCCCCCTGATAAAATGATGTTTATCAGAAGGAAGCAGTAGAGAGTATCAGTTAGCACACTCAAGAAAATAGAGACGTTCAAGGGGCCGCCGAGTTAGCGACCTTTTCGTTTTTAGCTCTACAGAACGAATTCTACCATCCCGTCCTGGGAACAATTGTGTAACAGGACTCAAAGGCCACTGCAATCTCGTAAAGCTTGATTTATACTTCGGAAACAGATAGCGACACAAGACACGAACTTGCATCGCGATACAAATTCGCTTCTGATTCTGTATCGCGATACAGGTTCGCATCTTGCGTCCTGACTTGCATCTCAAACTTGGGATACAGATTTGCGTCGAGAAACAGTATCGTATCCTGTTTCCGTAATCAAACTGTGTTTGATTTTGGGGATGCATGTTTTCAGACACAAGCAGATGATTGAATGAAAAAACACGCACGCACATCAGCCAGTCTCTCGAACGCACAACAAAGACAAGGGATCGTCACAGTCCACACAGTATCAGCAAATCTTTCATTCCTACTTGAAAATGTCATCGTCTACATCTACTGAAGTAATGTTTCCGCCGCCATCTTCTGTTTCGACAACTGACTACGATGTGATAAAATAAATCGATTCAGTGAAGAGCTTTCGTTTTCTTTACGACACTTCAATGTGCGACCATAGTGATCGGCAGCTGGTTAGATCGGCTTGGTTGACTTTGACTGAGAAGGTTGGATTACAGAGGACTGAAGCCAACATGAACGTTCTCAAAAGTCGATGGAAAGCTCTACGCGGCAGTTTTCTTCGACTTGCCAAAACCATTCCTCCCAGCGGCGTTGACGCAAGGTTTAAGCGGCGTAAGTGTGAAGCTTCGGAATATTGGACGGCCATGGAATGGCTTTCGGACTACATAGACATTGTAGGGTCGACAAGGTCGAGTAACTCGAGTTCTGCAGCTGAGGAACGAGTTTCATCACTTTAATCTCGAGGAAACCTGGATGATACCGTCGCTAATGATTCCGTCCTCAAGAAGATAAAGAAAATGATGACTTCGCAGTGGATAACGACTCACAGACTCCGACTGACACTCCTTCCAGCCGGCAGTCTCGAATTGAGGAACTTCAACTGTCATTAAAGAAGCGGAAGCAGAGTGGTGATCCAATTGGAACGGCGATCCTCACACATCTTCAACAGTGACAAGACGTCGAGTGACCGAGGAAGAAGCATTTGGTGAATATGTCTCTAACCTAAATGACGTGAATCAGAGAGAGATTGCCAAATTCAAAATCCAACAGATCCTTTTTTCAGGCTAAGTTCGGATAGCTTACGAATCCCTACGTCATGCAAGATGCCATGGTTGCTGCAGCACAGGCCCTCAGTAATGTCGCAGTAGATTCGGTGATACCAGACAGTTTCTGACATTGTGTAAGAATAGTTCGAAACCAATCTGTTTCGTTTTGTAGTACATGGAATTTTGTAATACGGTATGTTCGTTTTTCATTCTTTTAAGAATTTGGAATTGTCTTTCCTTTATTTCTTTTTGCAAATAAATAAATTAATTGCATCTGAGTTTACATATGTAAATGCTGTACAAGTGGTATATTCAGATAAAAGGTTACCGATTTGAAACATGTTTTATTTAATAATACATGCATTACTGCTGCATGCGCAGTAATCGACCATTGGCAGTGGATTCATCCTGCCAAGACAGTCTTCCAAAAAAAACTCTTCTAAGAAGTCTTCTAACAAAAAACTTCTTAAGTTCTTCACGGTTATCAGTAGCTGTTCTAGAGCGAGCGTTCTGACGACTCCCTGAGATGTTGTCCAAACTTCTTCCAACTTGGCGCCAGTCACCAGGGATAACAATACCTTTTCGGTCAAAGAAATCGGGAAAATTTATCGGACAGTACATACGATCATGGTTGGCCATTTTACAGTAGTTATGAAGAACCACCCATGCTTCCACAACTTTCACTCCTGTGTTAACTTTGACATTCAAACAATTTTGCAGAATTTGCCAGCGTGCAACAAAACACCAAACGCATTTTCAATGCAGCGACGTGCCCGAGATAGACGGTAGCAAAAAAATGCTTGGTCGTCGTCAAACATCATCGTGCGTCCAGGATAAGGACGCCACAGATCATTCCGAAGAGGAAATGCTTCATCACCCACCAACACATACGGTAGAACAATTTCTGTGCCAGGTAGAGGTGCTGGAGAAGGGAAATTCAGCTCACCCGATAATAACCGTTTACCATAAGTACTGGTTTTCAAAACTCCTCCATCACTCGCACGCCCAGGTGCACCTATGTCAACTGCAGTGAAGCAAGGATTAGCATCTGCTACTCCGAGCAATACAATGGTCGTGTACCCTTTATAATTGAAATAATTCGAACCGCTGTTCGATGGCTTTTTGATGGCCACGTGCTTGCCATCGATCGCACCCACGCAATTAGGAAATTGCCATTTATGCCAAAAGTCTTGAGCAATCTGCATGTAGTCATGAGAAGTTAAGTCAGGGAGAACTCGATTTTTCAAAACAATCCACAAAGCACACAAGTCTCAAGAACAATTTTGTGCACCGTTGTCTGTCCAACGCGAAAATCACGAGCAGTGGTGGCTTGTGGGGCACCGCTAGCAAGATAATGTATAGTCATAAGAAGACGCTCTTCGGTGGAAATTGGACAAGTACAAGTCAATAGTTTCTGCAAATGAGGATCGCAATGTTTCACCAAAAAGTCAAACATAGATTTATCCATACGAGTAAATTTAAAAAATTTCTCTCCATCGATGTCATGTAGAAGATACTCTTTGTATAGTCGATGATAATGTCCGTAGTTAATTCGTAATGTATTCACAGGATGGACAACCCAAACGTCGCCTCGTTCTTTTTCGCTGTTGCAGATATCGAAGTGCAAGTAAATCCAACAAATCGTCATTTTCTCTCTGATATTTTGACGTGCGGTTGGCAGCGAAATTCAGGAAGAGGACCTTCGGGAGAGTTAGGATGGCGGGATTGAATTCCGCGGCAACGGGTACAAGTGTGTAAAAATTTCTTAACAAATTGCCTGCACCGCCTAGTCCAGAAATTTCTACCTATGTCTGCTAGAGTAGAGGCAATACCGAGATGATAAAGTCGATGATGAATATCTAGGACGAAAAGGCGGGCCAGGGTGGACGGTATTGATAGCCAGGGTATGGGAGGTTGTTGATTTCTAGGATAGCAGATGATCAAATTCCTGTCAATATCCAACTCGGGACAGGCATCATAGATAGAAGAATGAGGTGAAACTTGACCTCACCTCCTTAAGGGCAATGTAGTCATCATATCCATTATTTGTCTATATAATAACGACTGTAGACTCGAGCACTTTTCATCTGCTGATAAGTCACCGGTCAATCTATCAGACGGGCTTTGACGGCAATTGCGGCAGAAGCGGCGAAGCCATCCGACTACTCGAACTGCCCTTTGCAATGAAATGTAGTTTTCTAGAAAAAATGCATTTCGCGGTTTCTCAGGAGGGTTAAGCATCCCTGCCTGGCAGACTGTGCTGACTGGAGGGGATAACGCATTTAGAAATTGCGGTCCGCGAAAGCATGTCTCACACGAGGGCAGTACGGATGCACTGATACCTCCGCTGGGGATGTCAGCAGGATTGTTAGTCCCTTCAATGTGATTCCATTAATCACTCGGGGTTAGGTTTTGAAATTCACGAACTCGATTACGAACAAAGACTTCAGAGGATCCCTTATAGTCCGGTCTGTTAATTTCATAATTTCACGCTTACGTTCACCACGCCGGAAATATCTGCGAATTTTCGCATGATGAAAGATAATGCAATTTTAAAAGTTTTGAGTCGTGGGGTCCAAGACAATTCCGTAGAGGAAAGAAGTCCTCACGTCTCAAAGTTGGCAATTCGCCACGATTTTTGGTTGATTTCATTGGCTGAAGTTTATTCGTCAGAAATGAATTAATATAGTCTGAACTCATTTTTATTGTTCTCACCTTGGTGATGCCAATAATCAACTTTTAACATTTCCAAGTTTAAGTCCAAAATTTAATATTAAGTCAATTGCTGCCTATATTCTGTTGCATTCTTCTCATTCCAAAGCCACTGATGCATCACATTACTATAAATTACATTTACAAGGAAATGTGTTTACAAGTGACATCTAGATAGATCATCGCTGCAAATTTACAAAAGCGTAGAAAATAACAACCTGTTGTCCCAACATAAATATATGCAACATTTAAGTGTCTAGGAAGATGCACAAGTATTTGCACTCGGACCAGGCTATTTGACATACAGTATTTAAACTTCTGGCTGTGTCAATTCATGAGTAGTTGT
The DNA here is from genome assembly GCA_907163375.1 of Prostheceraeus crozeri. Classification (NCBI taxonomy): domain Eukaryota; kingdom Metazoa; phylum Platyhelminthes; order Polycladida; family Euryleptidae; genus Prostheceraeus; species Prostheceraeus crozeri. Next base: position 156,969 of record CAJQUW010013469.1, read on the forward strand.
GAACTACCAAAGTTGTATGTTGTCATTTTCTTTATTGAAATTCTTTAATGTGTAAATGGGAAGTGGCTATTACATCGGTTGTGCTGGTGCGATTTTCTTCCATGTCTGCTGCCACGCCTCATATCCCTAGGCCATTGGGGACTCACAATTACTCAGCGTGACAATAATTATTCATCAGAATCTGTCTTGACTCGTTGCTTTTCTTACTTCACCATACTTTGTCTTCACTCGTCTTCTAGGCTTTTTCTAGAAATTCAGTAATTTCTTGAGCGACATTAACTTATTTCCCAGCTATAAGACATCTTCGTTGAATAACATAACATAACGAATAATGACTGATAAAGCATTATCGTGCATAAACGCTTCACATTCTACTATAGAGCGAATTGGTATTTTATGGCTATTTTATTGGTAATAACCATTCGTCACAGACACTGATACTTTACAACTGTAAGCAAAAAACCACAATAATGTAAGCATTGAAAAGCGCATGCATTCCAAAATCATAGATATGTTTTTCAGACGAATGAACTAGCTGTGTTTGATGCTATTTGGTGATAAATAACTTGACTATAGCAATTTTACAGAGAATTTGCTTGATTGGTTCCAGGCAAGCTTGGAATTTGCATGAAGAGAATGTGGCTGCACCAAGACAGTCCCTCAAAACTCAATCTTGACTACTCAGTCCTCATGAGGGACTCATTCCCGACTACCTACAGGTAAAATTGTTGAGATTATGTTACACTGCAGCTGTGAAAGTTAATGTAGTTCAAGAAATTCGACTGAAACAGTCAAAAACACCAAAAAACAACTTTAAAATTGCTATAAACTTGTCTAATAGGGTGATGACATATTCTGTTATAATACATAGATTGTGATGTTTTCACCAGATTCGTCATTGTGAGACAGGTGCCGAAATAGCATTTTCAGAATCGCCTGTTGTGATGAAGATGCAATAGATGTATTTAGTTCTGCAACGACATGGGCTAACGGCACGAAGTTGACTAACTCAGTTTTCGAAGTCAGAATCATTCTGACGCCCATAAAACCACAGAAACTGTGCCCTGTCTTTCAAATGTTTGTGAGATCGCGATATGGAATTTTAAGCAAGAATGGAACTCAGGCAGAATCCGGATAAGTCCAGAAACGACCTTAATTAAAAAGTGCCGTCAGTCGTGTGTCATGTGTGCACTGATGATGGAATCCAGCGCAAGTTGTAGAAGAGAAAATCCATCCGACCGATCATCCTTGCAATGAGCTGCAAATTCCTATCTGTGAATACATGTGCTGATGACGATCCCATTGTCGTCGCCATGCTATATTTCTAAATAATTCAGCAATTAAAACACATCATATGCACTATAATGTGTTGGGGATGAATGCAATGTGTGTCTTGGGAATGAAAAAATGTCCGTTATAACCGATGTACGCTATATCAAGGGTAAAGCATTTTCCCCTTTATAGGCATCTACGACTGGTATTATATCATCGCTTTTTAAATTTTCTGACTAAACAAGTTATTTGGTGTTATGACTTTTGATAATTATGATTAGAAAACGCATGTTGATTGCATGCAAAAGTCAATTACAACTCATTTGCATTCAAAACTAGAAACTGCTGGTGTTTTTTGCACTTGCCACTTGCTTTGCGTGTAGCCTATACTGCATTCAGAGTGGCTTGACGAAGGTAGTCTTAAGAGTCTGCTTTCTTCGTGGTTAATTATGTAGGCCTACATGATTGTCTACGGCTGACTTTCCTATTGCGAAAATAGGGAGTTTCTCAGATCCATCCATGCTTGTACCAACCATGTGGGTCAGAAGTTGCTTGCTATATTTCGCTCCATGACATGGATCACCCTTGCAAGTGAAGGTTTTACTTGGATGTAATTGATAGAATAGGGCAGCCTCATCTGCGTTAAATATATCCCATGGCTGATTGTCAGCCAGAATCGCAGGCGGTTTTTTCTGCCAGTCATCTACGGCAGATTGTGTAGCACCGCTAGCTTCTCCACTGACGATGCGAAAGGTAATCATTATGTCAGGCTAAATCTGTCCAACCACCCATCACTAGTCAGTTTCTCCAAGTCGCCCGGCGAATTGGTTGGCTTTCTCTCTGAGCAGCGGGCCCGTTACAGGTGCTCCATAGTGATCTTGCTTCAGCAAGCCATATCATCAACGCCTCCACAATATCTTCGTAGTTCCCTTTTCGCATTCTCTACGTCTTGTCACTAAAGCCGCTGGTTCTGTAATTTTCACAATGTTCCCATATCGCATACATTGTTGTCAGCGATAAACGATAATCTCGGGTCTATTCCGCTTGAGTCTCAGACTTTCTTTTTATTTGCTCGCAGATTGATCTTTTTGATTTCGAAATTGACGCTTGCTTGACAAGCTTGAACACTCAGATAAAAGTTTGCTGTGAATAATCAATATGGCGATTCGCTCGATAATTTCAGAATTTTCAGTGCGCGAATTTCATAGATTGCAAACAATTTCAACACTTATACATCGAAATATCACTGAGATATCTGCAACTGTCAGAAGCAATATGCAGAAGCAAATTTGTACGTTATTTTTTCATGGGAGTGAAATTTCTGTTATACGTCATAGTCGTGTTCGTTAACCAGAGTATTTTATTATTAGTCAGATAGGATATTTTGCCGGGAATATTTTATGTGTACGTTATAGCGGGATTATACCGTAATAGTAAAAGCTTATTGAAATCAGAAATAACTAAGAAATACCTAGAGCACTTGAGTTTTAGAATTGCAGAATTGCTTATGACTTAAAAATACAAATCATGAAGCATCATTTCGCAACCTGTCTTAGAGTATATTGATAAATTAAGACAACATCATAAAGCAAGATTCAAAAGTGCAATTTGAGGTCAAGACACAACAAAGAGGATGGGTAAATTCGGTTTAGGTGGATCAAGAGCAGTTTTAATCATTATTAGGTAGTCAAGGTGATGGGTGACTTTATTGCTGAATTTTCGAAATGGGAATGAAAATTTTTAATTGGCGATTGCTAGATAGTTTTCTACAATTTCGTGGCACTACAGAGATGTATGGTGACAGCTAAAAATGGTCTTCATGCAAAATGGTCTAAGAACTTGCCAACGGAAAGCCACAAAGCAAAAATTTAATAACAGAAGCGATTTCAGCCGCACCTAACACCCAGGTTTCTATTCAAATTTTGGCTGAAAGCTCAATAGCTTCTGACAGTATGAAAGAAGGTCTATTTAGGCCTACTTCCACAAACTACCAGAGACCATTGACTTTCCTGTTGAAGATGCCACTGAAATCGTTTCTATTATTAAAATTTTATTTTGTCTCTTTCCCTTGGGCAGTTCTTAGAAAGACCACTTTGGAGACCAATTTCCACGAAGACAATTTTGACATGGAACTTAAACACATTGCATTGAGGCGCTTGAAGATGCTGAATAATACATGCAATGAAATTTTGCATTCGAAAAATTAATCCAATAAATGCATGGGTGGATCAGTAAAATGAGCCGAAAGACAAGATTCATGCCGATCGATCAAACTAGATTCCTAAAAAAGAGGGAGGTTCTCTTCACGGAAGTCGACGTAAATATATTTGGACGAAATGTGTTACAGAATTTTACGGCCACATTGCTAGAGACCCTTCCCGCGAACTTTGCATTCTCGCATACATCACCGATCAGAAACATTATGACAACATATGATAGAAGATTACTTGAAGATATTCCATGTCACTATTTGTGACTACGCACATCTCATTTAATCAGAGAAATACAAACCAATTCGGAAGCGCTCAGTAGAAGCAAAAGATTTGTGGTAGACATGAATACATATTGTCCTGTGAAGGTCCTATTTTAAATTCTTATCGTGTAAAAGCGGCAAGCTCGTGCAGGCGGGTGGACCATTCACTTCCATAACGAGTCCAAGTAAACTAGCTATAAATGAGCATGACTACCAATGAGTTTTGGACGAGAACGATCATGAGCCATATGACCAAGATTATCCTCAGGTCTTGATGCAACGCGTTCGATGAACGGTCAATCTATCTGAACATTGATCATATCTGAACAATGGCATCTTTTATGACAATAACAAAAGTAATTTGTGCATTTGGTACTATTGCGCGAGTTGCACGTGATTTTAACTAAAGCGTTTTCCAATGATAACTTGCTATTGTAAAAAGTGCCTTTCCATTCATTTGATGCCAATGTTGAATTCAGCCACTATGAATATAGACCAAGTGGACATGATGACCATATCCATTATTGGCACTTTATTATCTGCGCTATTATGTTCTAGTGCCTTGAGGGAAGGAAATCATTATTATAAAATTGTAGAGTGTTCTGTAAACTTTCAATAAGCCACAGGAAAGTTCGTACTAGAAAAGCTTCTCGATCATATTTGCAAACAATTCGCAGGAGTCAAAGCTTTCTTTGCTACATTAATTGTCTTCGAAATTTCTCTGAAGTTGTAAAGTATCAGTGTCTGTGACGAATGGTTATTACCAATAACCATGTGAAATAGAAATGGCCAAGCATGGTGGCCTCTAGGAAACATACTCGTTTTTTCAATGCGTACATTTTTGTGGACGTGTTACTGGTAGTTAACGACAACCCTATTTCGTCGTTATTGAGCCATAAAATACCAATTCGCTAAAAAGTAGAATGTGAAGCGTTTATGCACGATAATGCCTTATCAGTCATTATTCGTTATGTTATGTTATTCAGCGAAGATGTCTTATAGCTGGGAAATAAGTTTATGTCGCTCAAGAAATTACTGAATTTCTAGAAAAAGCCTAGAAGACGAGTGAAGACAAAGTATGGTGAAGTAAGAAAAGCAACGAGTCAAGACAGATTCTGATGAATAATTATTGTCACGCTGAGTAATTGTGAGTCCCCAATGGCCTAGGGATATGAGGCGTGGCAGCAGACATGGAAGAAAATCGCACCAGCACAACCGATGTAATAGCCACTTCCCATTTACACATTAAAGAATTTCAATAAAGAAAATGACAACATACAACCAGGGGCGTCGGAACCGGGGTAGCAGGGGTAGCAGCTGCTACCCCTAAATTTGAGTGGGGGTAGCAAAGTATGTCATTTGCTACCCCTGAAATACACAAGACATCGGAAAAATTCCTGTAAGCAGGTAGATGAGGATTCAGGAATGTATGCTTGTCATCTATCTCGAAACTTTGTCCAAGGAATCCAAGGTCTCTCTCCTAATGGCAAGAATGCGGAATTCCGTTTTCGAAACTGTCTTTTCAGTCGCGATGCTTGGACCATCAAGATCAAGGAAAGCAATAAAAATCAATGGTAAGCTTTATATGACTGAATTGTAGTTCATTTGTAGTTAGATTACCTAACTTTAATTCTAGAAAGAACTAGAAGAAATATCCATCATACGACTAGTTGACAGATTTTTCGCGTGAGATAAGGTCTTTCACTAGAGCTTGCAACCTCGACCAAATCTTAGGATTTTGACCAAATCCCAAAATCCTATCTCGGGATATCGGGATTTGCTCAAATTTATAGCTAGCATAAACCTGTGAACTATGCTCTTATCTTTCACCGATTGTTTGTGTACATAAATCGCTATGAATCTTGAATCTTTTTTGTATATAACCACATCATTTCGCTTCATTAGCATAAAGTAATCCTTCAATTTGATGAAACACTGCATGTAGTATTGGATCATAAATATTTACACAGCGAGAAAATGACGCTGTGAGTGAGCTATAGAACAACAAAAGTGGACTTGTAAGAGAATTTCTGAAGAAATATACTAGGAATACATTAATGTGTACATTAACAAACTATCAAACAGGTAGCAAATCGCGCAGGTTGACTGTTGAGTGCTTGAACTGCAACAGCATTCTGCATCCTTTAATACACGATTAAGCATTACGAGGTGAATGCCAATTGCCAATGCGACAAATACCACGAAGTCTATTAATGTAAGTCTACTGTAGTTCTGAATATGAACTTTGAAATATCGGAGTTTCAATGGTACACATTAACACAAATTATACTATGTTCATGTTCGACACACTTTTGTAAATGATTTAAACTATCTTTCATCTATGATTTCATTGGCCAACCTCTACATAAATAGAGGTGAATCCCAGGGAATGGCCTCCCTGACGGCAGCCCAGAACCTATGCTCAAATTTTTAAAATCACAGGATCAAGATGATTGTATTTCAGCTATGATTTCATTGGCCAACATTTAGATATACATATGTAGATGTGTACTATTGATGTTCCGGGTTTTATCCATCTTGAATCCCAAAATCGAGAAGGGTCGAGATTTTTGCAAGCTCTAGAGATGAATGACCACTTCCCATAATGGATTTGAGTTGGTAGTGTGCATCACGCGGTAGGGAATGCATGAGTTCAAAGAATGTGAATTGACATTTCTTAATTTTTTTATCAGTTCATAGCTATATAGACAAAAATACAACATTTATCATTCGCAACTTTGCAATGGAACATATCACATACCAGTACGTTAAGTGTGTATGTACATTGTATGTAGCCTATTTGCAGTTGTGACTATGATTTAAAAATTTGATTTCAAAATAATTGTAGTCGAAATCGAAGAGGACCGTGTAGTTTTTCAACCCTGTGGCACATACGTGTTGTCATCAAATATTTTTCTGACCTTTCACATCTTTTCCTGACAGGTAAACTAGCGAAATGAAAAGAAAAGGAAATGGTCCGCTTAGAAGGAAACGGTTTGCTATCGTTAAAAGTAAGTGAACCTATTACACAATCAATAACCTATACGTGTCAGAGCATTTTGTAATTCCTATATTTGAGATAATAGATTTTCCGTTAGAGACCGTAGTTGATTCCTCAAAATATACGCTGTACTTTTGGTCCTCCAATCATTAAACAGATAGGAAATAACCTTCCTTGTATTCTTTTGCAGGCAGTCTACTGAAGAATTTTCAGTCAACTCATCTGCTGCTACATCGCAAGACTCCTCAATCTCTTTGACCTGCAATCGCTCCTCTGCTACATCGCAAGACTCTCAATCTCTGAAACCGACCCCTCAGATATTGACTTTCCAAATGAGCCATTTCAACCTGATCAGAATTACAATTTTCCTATTCGTAATGGGCGACGCTGCCAAGCTAAATGGTTCAAATTGTATAACTGGCTTCATTGTAATGAAAAGTAAGATTCTATTACCTGCTACACCTGTACAAAAGCATATCTACCTAGGCTTATCCTGCTACCTAAAGAAGCAGCTTTTCTTGCAAACGGGTTCTCTACTTGGAGCAAAGCAGTCAGCGTTTTATCGAAGCACGAGAAAAGCGATCATCATTTACTTGTCCACTCGAAGTTGCTTAGCGCACGGAAATCCACTTCAACAAATGTCCAGCTTTCGCAGGCTACCAGGAAACAACAGAGAGAAGCTTGGGAGGCCATGACTGCGATCGTCGGATCAATTCGATATTTGACTGCTGCAGGTCAACCTCTTAGAGGTAGTAGCGAAGAATCTGACGGAAATCTCATGCTGTTGCTGAAGGAGAGACGCAGTCCCGTAGCCAGACACTGCTCTTAGGGGGGGGGCGACTTTCTGATGAATTTTCAAAACAAAAATGGACAATGTGCTGCTTTTACATGATAGTTTTAAATAATAAAGACGGATACCGACTAGATTGAAATATGAAATTATTTAAGTATATAAAGACTACGTACTTCACATACATGACTGCTGAGTAATTGCTGATATGCCAATTATGTACATGTACAACATATACCGCATAGGCAGATGTTAAAGCCAAAAGAAAACAATTCCTGTTCAATAATTAGTTTTTTTCAAAAGAGCTGAAGTCTACGAGGTCATTTTGAAAAAAGGACTAAAAATTCATCCAAATCCAATGAATTAGCTCGCTCCTTTTCAAATCCCAGGAGAACCAGATTCGCTTTTCGCTCTTGTGTCATGGAACGTCGCGTAGGAGTGTCAGTTCTTGCTTCAGTAGAAAACTACTTTCACAAGTAGCTGTACTGTTGCCGATCGTAGAAACGTCTGCCAGCATCTTGTAGACATTGGGAAAGGCGAGCCGTTGCTCATAAATTTCAGCGAGAACTTCTTTGTAGTCGTTATGGTCGGCAATCGGCAACGTCCTCTCTAGTAGATTTCTCGCAACCATGAGTTCTGAATCATCTGGTATGATGATACCGATTTTTCTAGAGGTATGAGAGCATGACCAGAAAAAAATTCGACACCTTTCTTGATGCAGCTGAGGTGGCACCATACAACCATTCGTTATCTTCGAACCGACGCTTGAACTCAAACACGATGACATCGACTACTTCAAACATAATGGATTTCATTTCATTTTCTGATGATAGATCGCATTGTGTATATCCAGCTCCAGTCCGAAAGTAAAACGAAAGTAGTTTTCGGAAATGTGAAGACATCAATTTTCATAAATTTTCGTTAACTTAAAAATTACAGTTTCAAAAATACAGAAATTATAGTTTCCAGTCCATTTAACCGTATCTTCACCATGATTTTCTAGGGGGGGCGAAAAATTTTGCAGGTGGGGCACCGCCTCCGTGGTGCCCCCCCCTTAGCTACGGGCCTGGAGAGACGTACAGATATTCCTGTTTTGGATTCATGGCTCTCTCGCAGAGATAAATGGCTCAGCGCAGACATTCAAAATGAAGTAATCGAACTACTGGCACATACCTTGCAGAGATCTCAAATGAACAAAATGAAAGATGAAGCAACATTTTACTCGTTTATAGCGGACAGTACCACAGACAAAGGAGGTGAGGAGCAATTTTCCATCACATTTCGCTACGTCTCTCAGGATAGCTTGGATGTTGCAGAGCTCTTTGCTGGTCTGTATCAACCAGGACAGTCGTTGACAAACTGCATCATTGACGTTATTCGCCGAGTCGGACTAGATGCAAGAAATCTCAGGGGAGTCTGCTTTGATGGAGCTTCTAATATGTCAGGACGGCTTGATGGGGTACAAGCGAACTTGAAAAGGATACAACCGAAATGCCTGCATGTGCACTGTTACAATCATGCTTTGTATCTTGTCGTTCAGGAAGTCATTCGCGAATGTGATTTGCTCAGCGATGTTTTACTGGTCGTAAAAGATGTAAGTAAAATCATAAGAGAATCATCAAAGCGACGGACATTGTATGAGACTGTTCTTGAAGACGACGAGGAAAGACCCTTGAGTAATGGGCAAAAGACCGTTCCAGGACACCATAAAATTCAAAAAATAGTATCTTTAAAAACGACATAAATTCATGAATTTGAACCCTTTTTCAGGTTATTAAGACTCAAATTCATGAATTTAGTCCATTCAAAAAGTACCATTTTTTCAAAAAATGACATTTTTAAAAACGACATAAATTCATGAATTTGAACCTTTTTCAGGTTATGAAGACCTAAATTCATAAATTTGGGCGTTTTTAAAAATACCCAATTTTCAAATTTTTCAAAATCTCAAATTTGAGAATTACAATTTTCACCCCCAAAATCATGACCGTTCCAGGACACCGAAAATCATAAAAGTTAAGAATCTCAAATTTGAGAATTACAATTTTTACCCCCCTTAAATCATGACCGTTCCAGGACACCGAAAAAATCATAAAGTTAGTTTTTTTAAAAACGTCTTTTAAATCCGTTTTTCAGGTTTTTAAAATATATCATGTGACTAATAATATTTCTTTAACAGGTAGCGGTTAATGCAAAATGAAAACACATTCTTTTTTCTTTTTGAAATATTTTATTCACATATATGTGCAAGTAGTTTAGATTACAAAGTAAATATATGACATCCAGAAAAATGTTACATTCATAAACTGGGAATGGCATTCCCATTTTTCTATTGTTACATAAAATGATTGACAATACACACCAGTACGTCAAATAATATGCTAGAGGACACACAGTATAAGAAAAAATAAAGAATGTTTCATTTATAAGCTGCGAATGCTCATTCCCATTCTCTTATTCCGTCTCACAAAATAAAATGTTAATGCATGCTACTCACATAATATAGCAAAGTCTTACAATATAAGAAAAAGCAACCACTGTTTCATTTATAAGCTGCGAATAGCATTCCCATTTTTCTATTCTGTTACATAAAATGATTGTCAATACATACTACTCATTTTGTGTTTGGCGCTCCTGTATATGTTGTGTCTCTAATTGCTGCGTTAGTCCAGTTGTCATATCAGATGCTTGATTGGATTCTTGGGAAGAAAATATCCCTGAGCTAATTTGAAGCAACTGTTCCTCTTTTTCAAATTCAAAATAATCTTCAAAATACTTAAAGTTTTTGAAAACAAAGAATATACTTAAAGTACATGTTTGAAGCTTTGTGTTAGCTTGAGAAAGGCGATATAATTTTATCAAAAACGTTACATACCTTCTTGAGAATTTAATGTTATATTCACTCTCCAACTTTTGAGTAAAGGCTACCATTGACAAATGTTCCATTGATTTTAATTTAGATATCACAAATCCTTGGCAAATAGCAATTGATAAGGAAGAATTATTGTGTATTTTTTCTTGATAAATTAGAGAATGTAGAGTTGTAACACAGTTTTGGATAGTGCATGTCGCCTGTGCACTCACGTCGAGCTGTCGTTGGATTAGTTGTCCTGATGAAAATGAGTTTCTTATTTCAGAAAAAATCTCATTTTTCTTGTCTTCTTTTTCTGGTTTTATCTTCTTTTGAAAATAGAATTCATGATTTACAATAAGAGTTTTGAAAAAATCTTTCTTCTCATCTTTGATGAGTGGAAGTACTTGATCACAAAATTTGAGGAATTCGCGATGAATAGAAGCACTCATTTCTGACACAGCTTCGATGTTTAGGTCACGGATAAATTGTAAATAGTCGCAGTCTCGTAGAACGCTCACAGAATGAATGCACGCAGTAAGAATGAAATTGCAATACGTGGAATAATGGCAGCAGCTGTTTCTGAGAGAGAGAATCTTTATGATCTTTGCCCCCAGCGAAGCGACTAAATCATACCCGCATTGGCGCTATTGTCTGCCACAAGCCGCAGCTGTCACCACTTCAATGTTCAACGTCAAACCAAGTCAAGCGAAACAAACTAAGATTAGCGACTTCTTCTGCAAAAACTAATTAAAATGTGCATTAAGATGCATGTCTTCCCAAAAAAGCATATTTTTCGTGGAATGAAGAGTAGTTTTTTATCCTCATAACATGTACGATTGCATCGGTATTGGGCAGTAGAGTTATACTGGAGTATACAAAAAATTCAATTGCTTATCTACGATTCATACTGGCAAACAATTCCTTTGTTCTCTCTCCCCTCTTCGTCTCATCCTCTCCCAGAGCTTTTGGTCTGACTGTGTTCTTAGAAATATACGGCAAACAAACAACTGCGTATTTCTATTTAAATCAAAATTCAGAAGATTGTATTCAAAATATTTATTCAAAATATTTCTTTAAAAATGGAAGAAACCGCAAGAATATATCCTTCGTTATCATATGAACGTAGTTCTACTTTAATGGACATTGAAAAAATGAACAAAGAAAAACACAAAGATAGAGTACGTTATATGAAAGATAAGGAATCTCAATTATTATTAAGATTAGAGCATTATAAAAAATTAAGAAAGAGATGGACCAAAGTTAAGAATGTAACACAAGGAATTGGCATATTCTTAACAATAAGTTTAGGTGCTTTGACAATTGTTATATCTTCTGGTGTTTAAGTAATTCCAGTAGTTGCTACTGCTTTAACAGGTACGGGTGTTTTTGCAACTTCACTTGTTACAATGTTAGATAAATCTTTAATAACTAAGAAACGAAAATCATTAAAAACTAAGCATTTACATATTAAAGAAGTCTATGATAAACTACATTACTACTTTCAAAGAGTATGTGATGATAATGTTATTACGTTAGATGAGATTGAAAAATTTGATAAAATAGCTAATGAAGTAAATCAAACCTTTCAATTACAGTCCGAAAAAGTTGATGATAAGAATAAACAGGATGGCAAAATTTCTAGTGATGGTAAAATTTCTAATGAAGAAAATGACAAAATTTTTTTAGAAGAGCTAAAAACTTTAAGCGAAAATTTAAGCAAAACTTTATTAAACAAAACTTAAAACGAGAAAACTTTAAACGAAAAGATGTCAGACAACAAAGCAATAAAAAAATAATTTGTTCAGTAAAATGTTTTTGTTGTATTCCAATGTTTCCACAAAATTCAAATATTATATTTTAAAAATGGATAAAATTAAAGCTGATAATCAAAAAAGAATTAAACAATTAGAAGAGTTAATAAAACAAAGAAATATTATTAAAGAAAATCATCTTCAACATAGAATGATAAAAGCTGGTATTCAATCTGATATGTTTGAAAAAATGCAGCAAACCGAGCAAGTAAAAACTGATTTTGAAAAAACTATGGAACCATTTAAAACTCTTGAAAAAGAAAGTACAAATAATGATAAACAAATTGATATAACAGATCCAGAGCACAAAACTATATTAGATGACTATGGATTACTAGAATCAAACATTAATAAGAAATTACCAAAATCTATGCAATTTGAACATTCTATTTCATTTATAGATGGAAAAACAATACCTAGATTTTATCTCGGTCAAAAAGAAATATTTCCACAACCTTTTCGAGGTATAATTTTTTCACCAGATAAATCTCCTTTTAATTTAGATAGAAATTTTGTTGATCTTTTAAGAGGAGCAGATTTAAATAATTATGCTGTAGAAGATCTCATAAAATATAAAGCTATGTTAGACAGAGTTGGTGCAGTAAAATCTCTTAGACGTTATAAACAATTAGAAAATTTATTATCAACGGGAGTTAAAGTAGGGAAAGGTTTATCTGAAAAACAGAAAACAGAAACAACCATATTTTTACCAGATGATCCACAAGAATTACTAAATAGATTAAATATTTTAATATCTGCAATAAAAGAAGGACATAATTCTAGTTTCAATGAAATTCATGCTATATTGAAAAGACTGTTAGAAAAGAAGATTCTAAATGAAGAGGATTATAAAAGTGTAACGAACCGAATGTTCTAGGGCTTCGCCCGTAGCTGAAATATGTTGTTTCTAATTTTTATCTATGATTTTTATTCATGATTTTATCTATGATTTTATCTATGATTTTTATCTATGATTTTTATCTACGATTTTTATCTATGATTTTTATCTACGATTTTTATCTATAATATTTATTCAAAATTTTAACTAAAAAATGTGTTCAGCAGATTTAGACAAAATTAATAATCATTTAGAAAATTTGACAGAGATTTTGGGTTCATCAAAATTTAGTACGACGTTAAAAATTATAACAACTACTTCATCACACACTTGTAATTTAGAACCCATTCTACATTTGGAACAAAATAAAAATTATCAAATTGCATTGACTAGTTTCTCTACATTTAACACTATTCAAAACGTTATCAAAGATGTGAATGATCAATTTAGATATTCTACTGATAAAGGCAAAACGTGGAAAGTACTAACTTTTCTTCCTGGTTCTTACGAAGTTGAATCAATATCAAATGAAATTAAGAGACATTTAGGTATACCATTTAAAGATAAGAAACAATTACATTTTGCAGTTGAACCGGCAGTTAATAAATTTTCTCTTACTTTAGACGAAAATCATCAAGTTGATTTTAATCATGATAGATCATTGTCAAAGCTATTAGGATTTAATAAACAAACTTATAGTCAAGGTTATCATTTAGGTGAGAAGATTCCAAAAATAACTGAAATAAATTCAATTGTTGTACATTGTGACATTATTGAAGGAGGATATATAAATGGTAAATTATCAAATTTAATATTCAGTTTTCCAGCTTTTACTGTACCTATTGGTTATAGACTAAATGTAATTCCACAAACATTAATATATTTCCCTATTACAAGAAAAACTATTAACAACATTAACATGAGAATCACTGATGAAAAAGGACAAGAAATAAATTTTGGAGGTGAAGAGATTATGATAGATCTTTTGGTTCGGGAGGTATAAACTCCCGTTCGAGAGGTATAAACCCGCCGTTCGAGAGGTATAAACTCCCACGCGAAGCTAGAGAAGTTTAATTTTCTTCTTCTTTAGAAATAAAAATAAAATAAAATAAAAATAAATTTTTTTATTAAAAAATGAGTGAAGTACTACCATTAAACAAAAAAAAACTTAAATTTAATCATCATCCAAATTTATCTAATAAAGTTTTGTCAGTTATTTGTGGAAGATCAGGATGTGGAAAAACGTATCTATTGTTTAAAATTTTGACGACTCCAAATTTTTTGGATTATAACAATCTTATAATTTATACAACAACGGCAGAACAACCCGTCTATCAATTTTTAAAATATGGATTTGAAAATAATCTTAAGAAAACAGCAATTGCTTCATTATTCAAAGAATATGAAAAATCTGAAGATGAAGAAGAAATAAGTTCGTGGTGTGAAGAAGCAACAAAAAATAATCAGTTAGTTGAAACCAATAAAAATAAGCATATAAAGATACAACTAATAGATGATAGTGGTAATATGCAAGATCCTAGTAAACTAGATAAAACAATGAAACATTGTGTAATTTTTGATGATTGTGTTAATGATAGAAATCAGTCAGTTCAGAGAAATTATTTTACATGAGGTAGACATAATAACTGTAGTGTTTTTTATTTAACACAAAGTATGTATTCATTAGACGGAAGTGTTATTAGAAAGAATGCAAATATATTTATACTATTTGAAATAAATGCAAGAAACTTAAGTGATTTGTTAAGAGATTTATGTGTAAGAAATAAAGATGAATTTAAACAATCGTGTAACAATGCTTGGTCAAAAGATTATGGCTTCATTACAATTAATATTGATAAAAAAATTCATGAAAGAGTTATAGAAAATATTTTCGCGGAGTGATAAAAAATATACAAATATAGTGTTTTAATATTTTATTATTTTTTATTTTATGTATATATCAAATTTGTCTATCTTAGAAATTAGAAAATTAAAAAGGTTCAGTAGTTATTCCATCAGGTAAAATTTTTCTTTTATCATCAAATGGATCTAATGCTAATTTATGTTCTTCTTTTAAATACATTTTATGTTTTTTTGAATTAAGTCTATAATTACATGCTGTTTTTATTTCATTATTAAATAATGCATTTTTATAATCTTGAAATGTTGTTTGATTAGCCACTGATGCCTTTGAAATTCCTTTTAATGTTTTATGTGTTTTAATATTATTAGTTGTATCATAACAGTAACATTTAGATTTTAAAAATATAGCTTCTGTTATGAAATCTTCATTTCCTTCTAATTCATCTTTTGCTTTACATAAATCAGAAGGATGAATGATATCTTTTATTTTATTAATTTCTTCATCAAGTGTAGAATTATACGGTATTGTTAATTCTAAGAAAACAGAATCGGTATCTGTAAAGTGTAATTTATAGTTTTTGCCATAAGCAGGTGCTAAATAATCATATATAAATCTATACATAAATAGTTTAGCTAATTCTAATATAGTGAAACCAATGAAATTAAACTTATCATGTTTTACGCTAATTCGACGTAAATGTACAGCACATAGTTCATCACTAAATCTAGTAGTTCTTTTATATGTAGGTTTCCTTGTTAAATTTTGAAACCTATCTTTATCATAAACTATTTCAATATTTTGTCTATTACGCACATTTTCTAAAGTCTTACCATAAAATGCATTATTCATTAATTTGACGAACACGTTTCCAAAATCATCTTTATTTCTTTTAGCTATTTTGCGTTTTTCAATATTGAACTCTATATAATTTTTTAACCACCTAGATTTTTGATAAAATAGTTTTCGATGTATTTTGGTGAGAATCATTCCATGATCTAAATACCAATCTAGCATTCTTCCTTCAACAACATACTTTCCTTTATTGCTTTGTGTTAACATAAGTTTTTTTGTTGGTCTGTATTTTTTAGGAATTAAAGATTTTTGATAATCTGAAAAATCTTCTATATTAGGAATTTTGTTTTCGGGACAGAAAGGAAAATATTTTGTTTTATCTTTTATTTCATCAGGGTATACTAAATCAACTTCATATATATAACCATGATTATAATTTCCATCATATGTTTTTTGATAATCAAGAATATTACACCATGACATTTCACCTGTTGGTAATTCTTGTATCATGCAAGAAGAATATAAGCTATTAAAATCATAATATAACAAATAGTTTTCTCTCATGATTTCATCAACTGCTGCTTGACTATCTTCATTTGATATAAGTCCTTCTATATTTTGATTAAACAATTTTATAAACTGATCACTTTCTTCTGGAGATAAAGGTTTCATTATTCCATATGTATGTGGATTTACTTTCTTATTATAACATTTAACATATCTATTACCTAAAACTGATGAAACTCCACCTCTAATTCCAGATTCAAAAAATAATAATTTATCATATGTATTTTCTTTATAATGTTTAAGTTTAACACCAGTATGTTTTAATCCTGCTAGCCATGTTAAACCTGGTGTAGAATAACAATAACATGGATCTATTCCGTAATATTCTAAACACATGTCACGAAAGTTTTCGAAAAGATCAGCTAGTATTAATACATCTATCTGAAGATATTTCATTGTATAATCATACATTGTTTTACAATTTAACTCTCTCCAATTCTTTTCAGCTTCTGCATAGTCTTCGTCAGATAATTGTGATTTTGATTGTTTTAATGTTGATTTAAATTTATTTATTGGAGGAAGTTGTTCTTCTTCCATAATTTTATTCACAGAATTAAAATCAGTCTTCGACTGTGAACCACAGGTTTTATCTCCAGTTATATCAGTCTTCGACTGTGAGCCGCAGGCTATATACTCATACGGAAATATTCCTTTTAAAGGTTTTAAATTATATTTATTTAATATTTTACATTGTTCAGATTTCAAAGTTTTTCCCATAACATCTAATGAATAAGGAGTAAAAAATCTAAATGCATCTAAAATTCTAATGCAACCTAATTGCATTGAAAAATATTCTTCCTCTGTTTTACATAGTACATTTATTTGTTGTTGTTGTAATTTTTCAGATGAAAATAAATCTTTCATTACTAGATGGAAATCATATTTAGAACCATTATAGAAATATAGAGGAACAAAGTTATATTTAAATTTATTAGCATTAAGATTACAAGAATTATGTGCTGCACCTCTATATAATCCATTTAGATGATCATGATCTTTTACCTTATCAAGATATCTACCTCTGCCATTTTTATAATTTTTTGCAAATTCTTTTCCACAGTAATAACAATTTGTTTCATTAACAAAATTAATTTTTTCTTTTTCTGTTAATGGCATCATTGGAATATTTGTTTCAAGCAATTGTGAAAAACGTCCTTGTAATTCTTCTACTTTCTTTGTAAACATTTCTGAACTATCTTCACCATAGTATTGATAATATTCTGATTTAAATAATTCAGGATAATTTGAATGAATGTACATTCCCCAACATAATGGTTTTTGTTCAAATAAATATTTTTCTTTGCTTTGTTCAGGTGCACTTTTTTCATAATTACAAACCGAAGGTTCTAGGGCTTGGCCCGTACCATTTTCAGAATCGGGCGAAGCCCTGGAACTTTCCGTTCGATTTTGTGTCATATTAACATTATATGCTTCAAAATCACAATAAATAGTAAAGGGTACTTTATTTTTAAAATACCATTTATTATATTCTAAATAATCATCTTTAGGAAATGTGTTTCTGACTGCTTCATTTTGTTGGCAATTCTCCAAATGTCTATTCATTTCTTCTTTAGTTCTAAAACTTGTCATACATTGGAGACAAGGAAAATTGGCATTATCTGAAGTTTTTGTGAATATAGAAACATCTTTACACAATATAAAATGACCCTGATAATATAATATATTCGCTTGTGCTGGCTGTTTTGTCTGTTCTAGTTTTTCAAATTTATCTTTATATATTTCATGTGTTTCATCAATTTCTTTTGTAAGATTAAATGTATTTCGATGAAAATTTTGATTTAATATTTGTAACTGATAACTATATTCTTTATCATATTGTTCTTTATATTGTTGTAGACATTTTTTTAAAGATTCATTTATTTTTTGATTGGTTTCATTTTCTTCATTATTTAATTCTTTATTGTCTTTATTTAATTTTTGAATCGTTTCTATCTTATTTTGATATTTATGGCCATATTCTTGTACTAATATTTTTGTTTGTTGTTGATAATCTGTTTTACATTTTTGTAAAATTTCATTTAAATTTTGTAATTTTTGTTGATATTCTAAAGATAAAGATAAATAATCGGTATCATAATCATAATTATAATTACGTCCTTTATAATTATTATGACTAATCATTATTGGTGATAGTGTTTTTATAATTTCAAATTTTTCAGTACATATTATATTTCCTTCGTAAAAAATATTATGATGCATGTAATTTCCCCTATCATTATATAGTATTTCTGATTGACATAAATTTTTATTATTCAAATAAAATTTTTTTGAATCTGAGTAAAGTGGAGTAATTTTACCAATAGAAACATAATTCACATTTAATTCAAAAACATTTACTTCTATTAAATTTTTATTCTTTTTATGAAACTTTTTTAACCTATTATAATCATATGGAAATTCATCTAAGCCATCAGAAAGATCAAATTCATTTATGTATTCTTCTTTATTATAATGACTTAGTCTTTCTTTATGATATTCTGCAGGATGTAAATGTGCTATAATACTCCACAGAAAACAATAATCATCTTCATTTTTTATGTTGATTATTTGTGGTGAACTGAAAGGTAAAGGAACATAACTACCACCAGTATTATTTTTATATTTATCAATTACTATTTTCTTAGATAGTATTTTAACAAATCTCCAACCAGATTCACGTAACTGGGCTTCAATTATACAATTTTCTAATTTAAGTATCATTTGTTCAAACATGGGTTGTATATCATTTACATTATGAATTTCTTGTGAATTTGTAAAATGTCCTTGTATTATTTCTTCAGGAATTCCATCAGGTCCATTTTTTGTATAAAGTACTTCTACATTCATATAACATTTGAAAGATTTCTTAAATATATTATAAAAGTTTGTTAATACATTATAAAAAGTTTCATCGGTTTCATTATGTTCAACAGATTCATTAAATAAATATTTTATATCTATTACCGCTTCATCGGTTCGTTCAGCTTCATCAAATTCATCAGTATCGCTAAATAAATATCTTCCATCTGGTACGGGCGAAGCCCTAGAACCTTCGGTTTGTATGGTCTCATCTTCACTATTAAAAACTTTTTTATATTCCGAATGTGAATAATCATCAAACATTTTTTTAACTTTTATATCAGTAGGCAATGTTTCTAGATAGTTTTTATAACTATTTAATTTTAATATATTTCCTTCATCAACTCGTTCTACATTTTGTAAATGCAATTTACTATTTAAATGAGATTGATAACTTCTTTTTGTTTGCAACTTTTTTTTACATAAGACACAATAAAACTTGGTATTTTCCATTTTTTTATTTTTTAAGGAAAAATTTGTGTTTTAATTTTAGATATAAACATTCTAATATCTAGGACTTGAGTGTTATTTTATATTATTATATATTTCACGTTCTTTAGTTATTTTTTTCTTTATCATATTAAGTTTTATCACATTAAGTTTTATCATATTAAGTTTCATCATATAATGTTTTATCAAAAGATAATTTAAATTTTTTTTCACTAACTATTGATTCTTCATCATCATCATAAATTGTTTCTTCATCATCATCATAAATTGTTTCTTCATCATCATAAATTACACTTTTTGGTATAGGATGCCCTTCCATGATAGGATACCATTCTCTTATTGGAATATCTAACTCTAAATTACATTTTTTATCTGATAATAATATAATAGAGAAAAATATTGGTCTTTGATCTCTTTTGGAAAATTTAATAACACCACCATAATCTGAATCACTTTTAGTTTTTATTAAAGATGATAAAATTTTAAATTGATTAGATGTAAAACCTAATTTAAATTTTGTAGACCCGACACATAGTTGTCTAACAGTATCTTCAACTATTCCATCATTATTATTTTCAATTGTAAGAAAATGAAATTTAGATAAATTTTTATAATTACTAATATTTTTATAATCTTTTTTACCATTTACACCTTTTTCAGATGTTACAGAATCATCATTATTATCATAAGATTCTTTAAGATCGGGCAAAGCTCTAGAACCTTCGGTTCGTTTATTATGATTATGATTATGGACATTGTTAATAGTATAAGGTGTAGTCCACATATAAATTTTTTCTTGTTGAGCTAAACCATTTATATAAGATTTTAATAAATTAATATTTAAGTTGGAATATAATCCTATATACGTATCATCATCATATCTTTGGGGCATTTCTAATGTTTCTTGTTTATAAATTGTGTCTCTATAATAAACTTGACATAATAATTCTTCATTATGTTTTTTACTCTCTATGTGAATGTTATATTGATTTTGTTCATCAACAAATAATCTTATTTTTTCTTTGGAAAAAAATTTTAATTTTTTAACTAATTCTTTAGTATTGATATAATTAATAATTTTATTTTCTATCCAATCAGTATTACTAATCGGCAAAACTGCTCTGATAAACCCATATACATTATTATGGCCTATTATAACCATATTTTCTTTATTTAATTCAACATAAGCTACATCATTATATTTACTTACAATCTCCATAAATTTAATAAATGGATCACCTGGAAATAAACAATAATTAGTTTCTATAGAAGGTAAACCTTTAGTCTGTTCTCTAAATATTTCGGCTTGTAATTCAAACAAAAGATTAACATCTATACATGGATTATTATTATTATTATTATCAAAACATTTATTTTCAAATCCCGTTGATCTCGTCGAATAAGAAGAACAGGATGATGCGGACGAATATAATTTTTTTTTTAAATTTTGTTTTTCCATTTTTTTTATTTTTATTAGAAAAAAATTTATTTTTTTTATTGTTAAAAAATGATGTTACCAAATGTTGGTGGAGGTGCATATATCCCGAATAATCGTGAATTAGAAATAGAGATAGAAAATTATATCATGAAAACTGGAGACGTTTTATCTGGTCCATTGCATCTTTCTATTCTTCCGCAACAAAATACAGAGTTAACAAATAAACAATATGTTGATACACAAATCAATGATTTAAAAGAAAAATATATAAACGATGTTTTGGTTCCACTGATGAATGAATTGAAGTTGCTTAAACTTAATGACAAATCATTAAACGAAAAATTATTAAAACTTGATAAAAAGGATAGAGAGCTAGAAGCAGATATAGCAAAACTTTTTAAAAAGATTTCTGAACAATCAAAAATTTTAATATTACTTTCTTTAAATTTAAAATCTGCTGTAATTAAAAATAAACATCAGATAAAAATGTTAAAAGAACAATTAGAAGATGAAATAGAAAAACTACCTGAAAGAATTAAAAAAAATTTAAAGCAGTTACAAACTACATTCCAAAAAAGTGTTGATGAATTGAGTTCTAAAATTACTCAACAAATGAAAAAGATGAATAGAATAATAAATGAAGTAAACTCACTTAATCAAAGAGTTGATAAAATGAAAACTCTTAAAATCAATTTAGAAAATGAATTAAAGAAAAATTTACAAGAAAACTCTAAAGAAAATAAAGAACAGTTAGATTCTGTTAAAAGACAATTAGATGTTCTTAAAATTAAGTTAAATGCTCTTAAAACGGCATTGAAGATTAATCAGCAGAAAATGCAAGTTAATAGAAAAGAAATTAAAGTACATCACACGCTGCTTGACGCAATAGATAAAGTGCAACAGTCAATTAATAAAGTTATCTCGAAGTTGTTGTCCATTCACAAACGTAAATCTTAATCGGAGCGAAGCTCCTCAGGTTACTAACCAATCGGAGCGAAGCTCCTCGAGGCTTTAGCCGATCGTAAATATTTTTTCTCAAAAGTCAAATTTAATCCTAAAAATGCCTATAATTTATAAACACAATCTTAAACATTTTGCTTCAAATCAAAAAATTGCTCATGAACCACGTATGAATCCTGTTTATCATTATGATAATAGAGAAACAGTCGGAACAGAAAAGTTCCTAGGCACCGCAGTGCCGTTCACACGGAAGGAGATGGGATCTTCTCTGGTATTGGTAGTATCGTTAACTTAATTAAAAATAATAAAGATTTGATTACATCTGCTGCAAAAGGAGCAGCTGCTATAGGTAGTACAGCTAGTGCAATATCAAATGCTGTCAAGTCTCAAAACGAATTAAAACAACTAGAAGCTATTCGTAAACTTAGGAATGATTCCGAAGAACTAAAAAAATTAAAAAAAAACTTTCAGATGAAACAAAGAACAAAATTGCTAACATTGCCGTTGGGGAAACGTTGAGGAGCGGAGCTCCGTCTGATAGTAAACATAATGAAAAAACAATTGAAGAAATAAGAGGTAATGGTCTAGCAAAATTCTAAAATTATATTTTAGTAAAATTTTTTAGTAATTTTTTTAGTAAAATTTTTTTCTGTCTGTGAGAAAAACAAAAAGTCAAATTATTTTTTATAAAAATGTCTTCGCTTATCGAAAATAAATTTAGATTAGACGATCCTCCGTTCGTCAGTAATAATCAAAAAAAGAATGACTATATAAGAATTGCTATGAATCCCGGATCTTCCAGTAGAGTAAATACTGGAGGTGATTTAATTTTTGAAGTTGATAATCAGCAGAGTTATATATATTTACCTGATTCGTTTTTACATTGTGAATATTCTTTATATAGTGATGCCAATTTACAACACCATTACCAGAAACCGATAATATTGCATTAGAGAATAATTTTTTTCCAAGATTATTTACACAAATGCGTTTAGATGTTGCAACTCAAAATATAGAAACAATAAGTGATTCTCCAGGTGTAATTGATACAATGCTTAGATTTATAACAATTGGTGAAAATAATAAAAAGTATGAAATCGAAGGTTGCTTTCCTGATACTAATGATGGTATAATTGTTGATGATTTAACTCACGCTGGAACAGATGCAGCAGGTATTGCGAAAGATGTAGAAAATATTGCAAAACATTTAAATAAAACAAATAATGAAGCATATAAAGAAAGACGTGAATTTAACAAGAAAAGTAAACAGACAGTTAATTGGTCATTGTCTCCATTATTCGGATATTTAGATTATGATAAAATATCATATCAATTAAAATTTAAATTAATAATTCATCGTACAGCAAATAATGAATTAATCTTTTTTGGTAAGACTGGGAAAAAAGCATATTTAAAAATTGATAGACTTGAATGGTGGATTAAGCATATTACTCCTAGTTTAGAGGCTGAAACAGCTATTGCAAAAAGATTAAATACTAACAAACCAATTCCAGTAAATTTTCTAAAGCGTACTGCTAGTTCAGTAACTTTTTCCGAACAAAGATTTAACTGGCATTTTACTAGAACTGCGAATACTCCAAGATATTTATTACTGACATTTCAAAGAAATAATTCTCCAAGTTTTGATAAGAACAACAATATTTTTCATATTAATACAATTCGAAGTTTACATGTTTCATTAAATCAAACCCGATATCCAATTGATCCATTAAGATTCGATGATACCAATAATCAATTTATGGAAGGATATGATTGTTATCGAAATCTTTGTACAGAATTTGGAGTTGAACCACAATTAACTCCTGGAGATTGGAGACATTTATATCCAATTTTCTGTTTCGATTTAAGTGCACAATCTGAAGATATTATTAAAAATGGTTGTGATGTAACAATTAATATTGAAAAGAAAGATTCCACAACTTCATTGATGGCTTATGGTTTATTGCTAGAAGATATAAAATATTCTATTGAAATTCTTAATGGAAAGATGACTAGGATCGGCTAAAGCCTCTGAACAAAGTTCTATAGGTTAGTAACCTGAGGACCTTTGGTCCGATCGGCTAAAGCCCAAGACTTCGTCGATTAATTAATTTTTTCATAACTAGAATAGATTAAAATTTTTGTTAACTTAAAAATTTTTTCATAACTAGAATAGATTAAAAAAATTCTTAACTTAAAATTTTTTCATAACTAGAATAGATTTAAATTTTGTTAACTTAAAATTTTTTTATTAAAAATGTCGCAACCGAAAAAGTAATAATAATAAAACTGTTGAATTAAAATTACGTAATATTGTTGACAAAAATGCCACTCAAAACTATTACGATTAGCAAAAAAAGTATTACATAAGTAAAACAATGATAGAGAATATTCAATTACAAGAAAAAAAGAATGGCGGGATTCTCCCATTAATTCCACTAATAATAGGTGGCATAGCAGCTGCAGGAAGTGTTGCAGGTGGGACAGCTGGTATTGTCCAAGCAGTAAATAAAAGTAAATCAGAGAAGGCAGCATTAGAAGAACAAAAACGTCATAATAGAGAGTTAGAGAAAGTTGCTAAGGGAGAAGGAGTAGTAGATAATTTTATTAGTAAATTAAAATTAGTTGATGAAGAAAACGAGTTCTTAAAAATATTCTCCACAATGTTGATGATTTAATTGAAATTAAAGAAACTAAAGATGGTTCTGGAATATATCTAAGTCCTAGTATGATTCGGTAATAACCT
Source organism: Prostheceraeus crozeri (assembly GCA_907163375.1). Classification (NCBI taxonomy): domain Eukaryota; kingdom Metazoa; phylum Platyhelminthes; order Polycladida; family Euryleptidae; genus Prostheceraeus; species Prostheceraeus crozeri. The sequence continues at coordinate 181,684 of CAJQUW010013469.1, forward strand.
CAGGACCTTTGGTCCGATCGGCTAAAGCCTCTGAACAAAGTTCTATCGGCTAAAGCCTCAGGACCTTTGGTCCGATTAGGTAAAACATTTATTTTATCTTTTAAATTTTTTTATCTTTTAAAATGAATTCTACAAATTCCGAAAATTTAATTAAATTAAAAATTTCTAATTTAGATTTATTGAATTATCTATTAAACAAAAATGAAAACTCAAATTGTCAGCATATTGGAGGTGACAAGAACAAAGTTCCATACACTTCGGTGGTGATATACAAAAAACATTAGAAAACTTTCCTGGATTTATTTGGAGTAAATATTCGAAAGAAAAACATCTTCCTGGTCATTCATATACCGGTCCAGGAACTCGATTAGATATAAGACTAGATGAGAATAATAATCCGAAACCAGGTGAAGGAACCAATAAATAGAGTAGATGCCGCAGCTTACAGGCATGATTTAGCTTATCGAAATCATGATCTAAGTTCTCGGACATGCAGCTGATAAGAAGATGATTCAAGAATTAGATAGTATTCAAAATCCTACATTTAGAGAAAAAATTGAAAGAATGTTTGTTAAGAAAGCTTTACAAGCTAAAATATTATTAGGTCAGGGTTTAAATGAAACGACAGCTAAGCTGTCTGAGAGCAACGCTCGAACTAATAACTCTGAGAGCAACGCTCGAACCTACGCGTCCGAAATCCACAAGGAATACAGAAGGCCTAAATATTTATTGAAAGTAAAAGTATTTAATAAAGATGATATTTGGAGTGCTGATCTTATTCATATGCCGAATGAAAGGGACTACAAATACGCATTGACCGTTATAGATTTATATACACGATATGCTTGGGTAAAGCCTTTAAGAAATAAAAGTGGTCTATCAGTTAAATATGCGTTTGAAGAAATCTTTAAAGAAAGTAATAGAAAGCCAAGGAAATTGTTTGTTGATAAAGGGTCCGAATTTTATAACAGAAACGTTCAGCCACTATTTGAAACTGTTTATCAACTGAAAACGCAGGAAAAGCTGTAGTGATAGAAAGATTCAATCGGACGTTAAAAAATAAAATTTTCAAAAAATTTACTCAGCAAGGAAATCAGAAATGGTTGAAGATATTACCAGGAGTTGTAGAAGAGTACAATAATAAAGTTCATTCTGGTATTGAAGAAACTCCAAAGAATGCTTCTGTCGACCCTGATTTGATAAGAAAAAAATATTCGAGAATATAATTTGAATGAGAGTAATCCGAATTTGCAGAAACTTAAGCCGAAATTTAAAATTGGAGATAGAGTTAGAATATTTAAATATAAGAATAAATTTGAAAAAGGCTTCGTCGGATACTGGACGAAAGAGATATTTGAAATTTCTAAAATAAATCAAAGTTATCCGATTACTTACGAAATCAAAGATTTAGATGATGAAGATATCAGAGGCCGATTTTATCAAAATGAAATTACAACGAAGTGATTTTTAATTATCATTATTATTATTATTGGAACTAACGTTTCGGGAATGAAATTCCCTTGTTAGGCGTAGCCATAGAACCTACGGTTCGTTCAATTCTAACATAATATCTAGAAATGGTAATCCTTTTTGTAATTTGTACAAAACGTATAAAAATAATTGTCCACAATAGGTAGTGCCTGGTGTTTGAATTTGAAACGTATTGTATGTTCCCGTTCCAAGTAATTCTGTTACTTCATTTGTAGGGGGCAAACCGTATGAATCAAAATAATAGTTCTGCTGATGATTTTTAACGCCTGCTGACCAATGTACGCCTTTTTGGTCTGAAGTGTGAAGATTGGTTACGAAATTTACAGTTATTGATGGAACTTTGTTCCGGGAACTGAAGGTTCCTGTTGGCTTATTTTTTAGGAATTGTAATTCGTCTCTCATTAGAACATGAAAATTCTTTATTCCTAATTCATTTGCGATTTTCTTTAGGTCGAAATTCGTTGTCGTTTGTGTTCCATATAATTTTAAAAACTCATTTATGTTGTTCATTTTATAATAAAAAAATTTCTTAAGGGACCCCTAGAAGTCAGAAGGGACCCCTAGAAGTTAGAAGGGAGGGGGTAGTAGAACTACGTTCATATGATATTGAAGGATATATTCTTGCGGCTTCTTCCACTTTTGTTTCTTCCACTTTTAAAGTAATAGAAAGCCAAGGAAATTGTTTGTTGATAAAGGGTCGGAATTTTATAACAGAAACGTTCAGCCACTATTTGAAACTGTTTATTCAACTGAAAACGCAGGAAAAGCTGTAGTGATAGAAAGATTCAATCGGACGTTAAAAAATAAAATTTTCAAAAAATTTACTCAGCAAGGAAATCAGAAATGGTTGAAGATATTACCAGGAGTTGTAGAAGAGTACAATAATAAAGTTCATTCTGGTATTGAAGAAACTCCAAAGAATGCTTCTGTCGACCCTGATTTGATAAGAAAAAAAATATTCGAGAATAATAATTTGAATGGGAGTAATCCGAATTTGCAGAAACTTAAGCCGAAATTTAAAATTGGAGATAGAGTTAGAATATTTAAATATAAGAATAAATTTGAAAAAGGCTTCGTCGGATACTGGACGAAAGAGATATTTGAAATTTCTAAAATAAATCAAAGTTATCCGATTACTTACGAAATCAAAGATTTAGATGATGAAGATATCAGAGGCCGATTTTATCAAAATGAATTACAACGAAGTGATTTTTAATTATCATTATTATTATTATTGGAACTAACGTTTCGGGAATGAAATTCCCTTGTTAGGCGTAGCCATAGAACCTACGGTTCGTTCAATTCTAACATTATATCTAGAAATGGTACTCCTTTTTGTAATTTGTACAAAACGTATAAACATAATTGTCCACAATAGGTAGTGCCTGGTGTTTGAATTTGAAACGTATTGTATGTTCCCGTTCCAAGTAATTCTGTTACTTCATTTGTAGGGGGCAAACCGTATGAATCAAAATAATAGTTCTGCTGATGATTTTTAACGCCTGCTGACCAATGTACGCCTTTTTGGTCTGAAGTGTGAAGATTGGTTACGAAATTTACAGTTATTGATGGAACTTTGTTCCGGGAACTGAAGGTTCCTGTTGGCTTATTTTTTAGGAATTGTAATTCGTCTCTCATTAGAACATGAAAATTCTTTATTCCTAATTCATTTGCGATTTTCTTTAGGTCGAAATTTGTCGTAGTTTGCGTTCCATATAATTTTAAAAACTCATTTATGTTGTTTCATTTTATAATAAAAAAATTTCTTAAGGGACCCCTAGAAGTCAGAAGGGACCCCTAGAAGTTAGAAGGGAGGGGGTAGTAGAACTACGTTCATATGATATTGAAGGATATATTCTTGCGGCTTCTTCCACTTTTGTTTCTTCCACTTTTAAAGAAATATTATTAGTCACATGATATATTTTAAAAACCTGAAAGATGGATAAAATTCATGAATTTGAAATTCTCAACTTTTATGATTTTTGGTGTCCTTGAACGGTCATGATTTAAGCAATGAAAATTGTAATTCTCAAATTTTGAGATTCTTAACTTTTATGATTTTTTCGGTGTCCTGGAACGGTCATGATTTAAGCAATGAAAATTGTAATTCTCAAATTTTGAGATTCTTAACTTTTATGATTTTTTCGGTGTCCTGGAACGGTCATGATTTAAGGGGGGTAAAAATTGTAATTCTCAAATTTGAGATTCTTAACTTTTATGATTTTCGGTGTCCTGGAACGGTCATGATTTTGGGGGTGAAAATTGTAATTCTCAAATTTTTTGAAAAAATGGTACTTTTTGAATGGACTAAATTCATGAATTTGAGTCTTAATAACCTGAAAAAGGGTTCAAATTCATGAATTTATGTCGTTTTTAAAGATACTATTTTTTGAATTTTATGGTGTCCTGGAACGGTCTTTTGCCCATTACTCCCTTGCATCTTCTGGCTGTTTGTCCTACTCGATGGGTTGTTCGAGTCAAGGCAATGCAACGACTTTTGGACAACCTTGATAGAGTGAAAGCAACTGTTAATGAACTAATAGCCTCAAAGGGGAGCACCAGACCAGAAGTTCGGTCGACTTTACGGGGACACGTCCGGAAAATGGAGAAGAAAAAAATCCTAGTGGGAATTCAAATGGCTGTAGCTATCCTGAAGCCATGCGAAGAGGTTGCTGTGACGCTCCAGACGGCAGGACTTCCAGCCTCTGATGTGAAGAGCATTGTTGAGATATTGATTACAGAGCTTGAAGGGATGAGGAGTGACGACAAGTTCAATGAAATTGAAGAAAGTGCTATGATGACGATGAAGACCAACAAAGATTCAAGCATCAACGCAGCTACATCAGAGACTACACGATCATCAAAACTACCTTCGAGATACACATACACTGTCGAAGCTTACGGACATCGAAGAACTGACTCATCGGATAAGAATCTGAAAGTATCTTATTTCGAAGCCATAGATCGGGTAACAGCAGAGCTGAAAAGACGATTCCATCAGCCAGATTTTGAAACATTAACCAATTTCGAAAGTGTTCTTCATAGAAGAGACAAAAGTGTCAATGAGTTGAAATCAATTTTGCCTGTTCACCACACTGACTTCAATCTAGAGTCTTTAGCTGCATAGCTACGAATGCTGTCGTCTTTCTTGAAGACGGAAAATGTGGATGATCCAACACAAGCTTCAGCGTTGCTGAAGCATTTAGCCAAACAGCCGAAAGCCGTTAGGATTTTGCTTTCGGAGGTAATTAAACTCATTCAGATAATCATCACCATACCAACGTCAGCCTCATCTGCTGAAAGGACATTCAGTGCCTTGCGCCGCCTAAAGTCTGATTACCGATGTACTATGATTCAATCACGCCTAACTTACTTGATTCTTCTTCATGTACACTAAGTATCTAAACATCAGACCATGGAATTGAGCATTTCCTCTATTATGAGAGAGTTTGCTTCCCGTACTCCCGAGAGGAAAGCTCAATTTGGCAACGGTGTGTAGTGAGATGTAATGACCTAAAGATGTACATGTATAATCTTCATTTACATGGTACTAGATTTTAGAATCAAAAATTACATGTCGGGCCGAAGTGTATCGATGTGTCGACCTGGTTTTGCATTGACCAGCAGAAAGTGAAGTAGCAGTTGCCATAAATGGTACCTACATGTCACGTCAAAACCGAACCATCGGATATTTGTAAGTAGTCAAGCAGCTTTGTGACGTCTCTCAAAAATAGGTTTACAATTTTTATCAATGGGAAAATTTTGAGACACATTTGTATTTAATAGGCTGACATTGTTTACATCGTATAGGTTGACATTACTAAATGCTATGCAGTATAGTGGCGGCTGGGTACTTAGTAGTTCTTTGAATGCTCAGAATTATTTTCATCAAATGTTGCCTTAGTAGACCTACCTTCACAAAATGAAGTTTAGATAGAAATGTCAGTATAGCTGGATTAATCATTGAATTTCAGCGCATCTAACACTTTTGGAAACAGTTTTCATCGTAATAGTGTCGTTCAGACGATTCATTGCCATACTCATGTTTATAAATTTGTTACATTGATTGCAGTACATGCAGCCAACACACGTGCATGCGCGTAGTTTTTATGAGTTTGAGTGAAATATACTCTTTGATTTCTTACTTTTGACTTTTGAGTTACATCATCCCACAAATGATACGTGTAGTACATATGCATGCATGAGAATTATGTCACAAGTCTACTGTACGCCCATGTGAATAAAATTAGTCTTGTTAGCCTCACTAAGTCTGAAATATTCGGGCGATGGTGCTTGAATATAGGCCTACTAAAAATCGTAGGGTTGTCCATGAAAAAAAAATTTGCTACCCCTAGTAAAAAATCGTTCCGACGCCCCTGCATACAACTTTGGTAGTTCACAACTACTCATGAATTGACACAGCCAGAAGTTTAAATACTGTATGTCAAATAGCCTGGTCCGAGTGCAAATACTTGTGCATCTTCCTAGACACTTAAATGTTGCATATATTTATGTTGGGACAACAGGTTGTTATTTTCTACGCTTTTGTAAATTTGCAGCGATGATCTATCTAGATGTCACTTGTAAACACATTTCCTTGTAAATGTAATTTATAGAAATGTGATGCATCAGTGGCTTTGGAATGAGAAGAATGCAACAGAATATAGGCAGCAATTGACTTAATATTAATTTTTGGACTTAATACATTGAAATAAGCCAGAGAAAGCCAGTGGCAATATTTTAATTATTAATTATTTTGGACTTAAACTTGGAAAATGTTAAAAGTTGATTATTGGCATCACCAAGGTGAGAACAATAAAAATGAGTTCAGACAATATTAATTCATTTCAGACGAACAAACTTCAGCCAATGAAATCAACCAAAAATCGTGGCGAATTGCCAACTTTGAGACGTGAGGACTTCTTTCCTCTACGGAATTGTCTTGGACCCCACGACTCAAAACTTTTAAAATTGCATTATCTTTCATCATGCGAAAATTCGCAGATATTTCCGGCGTGGTAAACGTATGAGCTTAGCAGACCGGACTATAAGCAATCCAAGACAGGACTCTCATGGAATCAGTCCAGAAATGACACCGAAGTGATTCAATTTTCAATGAGCGAATTACAAATTCGCATATTTGAGCAACTAATAAGGCTGCCATTAATTCTAGCCGCGGTAAGGTCAACGTCGGTTTCAGTCGGCTACCCGACTACGAGAATACAGAAGCGCTACTTCTTCATTCGCCTTCAAGTAAATGACTGCAGCATATGCCTTTTGGGAGGCATCTGCAAAAATATGGAATTGAGAATCCGACGATATTCAGACTAAGCGCGAAACCGTTAAGATCTTGCCTGCAGATTCGGAAGCTAGGCTGTTATATTATGCTGCAACATCAGAAGAGAGGGGTTCATCCCAGTCCTTGCCAGCAGTCCTTAGGGACTGCAAGAAAATTCTCAAACGAACTAGCCATGGGGTAGCAAGTCTTAAAGGATCGAAAATTCGCGCTACTTGTGAGGCTACCTTACGTCGTGTAGACGCCTCAGCAATGGCTAAGGAAATACTCATTACGTCAGATTCTGGAGCCTAAGAAATTCCTAGAACCGACTTCGTGTTCGGTGCTGCGTTCGATAGGGACTGCTTTCTCCATAGGGACTGCTTTCTCCCAACGTCGTTAGACTACTCTGCATTTTCAGCAGCTATTGCCATGTCGGACAATGACATTCCTGTTGTTGATGGAGGCCAGCTACATGCCAGGGTGAGTGTTGATGACAGTAGTAGTAGCAGCAGTAGCGAAATGGAAGCGATAGCAATTGCAAGATCGGATGGTAGTTGGATTGATAGTCAAACGGCACCAGGCGCAGTCAATGGTACTGCCTCCGCTTTCCCTGTTATCACCGGTCCTGACCCTATTAATCCGTACGCCTCAACAGACTCCATAGCAAGTGGTGATGGTGCTAATTTGCCAGAGGCGTAGGAGGCTTGGCGTTTCACGCGCCGTTGGTTTGATCATGAAGTGCATTTGGATGCAGACAGAAGATGATGTCGCACCAACCAAAAGTCAGCGTTTAGAGTCGGTGGAGGTGCAGGAGTGGTCTGATCTCAAGGTGATTGAAGAAATCAATAACGATTTTCTGTCTTTTTTTTGTGGAATCAACTGCAGCGGTATCATCTGCCATTTATAAATGCGGGTCACGTATTCCATTCCCTCATTTACAGTCATGACAAGCATGCCATCAGACGCAGTTGTTGTCCTCCTCCCGCAATACTCGGCGTTGGTGGAAGAGACGAAGATGAAGAAGAAGAAGAGTAGAAAGCGGGTCTCGCTCAAATGTACGGCGTCACTATGACTTTATATCCAACTTATGTCATCACGCGCAAAACTACCAACGCGCGCCATCTATCTAGCCGCCGAGTTGGACTTGCATGCGGCGGAGAAGAAGACAATTGAGCCAGGTGATCATAGTCTCGTCTCGTTGGATATCTGAACTGTATTGCCACTCGGCTGTTATGGGCACATTGCAACTCGCTCCAGTTTATCTCTGATTCACAAGCTAGTGGTTAGCGCCGGTGTGATCGACCGCGACTACACTGGCACACTGGGCGTGCTGTTATTAAACTGTGGCAAGGAGGCGTTCACTGTGAACTTTGGCGACCGAATTGCCTAGCTGATTTGTGAGCCCTACGAATATGCAATTGTAGCAAAGATGGAGCTGATGATTTTGTTAGATGAGTGTGACACTGAGGATTTTGTTGATGATGATGTAGTAATGGGTCATGCGAAGCGTGGCAGCATGGGCTTTGGTTCAACTTGAGAGTGAATAGAGGGTCTGCTTTCATTTCATATTTTCTGTTTTTGATTTCAGCAAAGTTTCCGGGAGTTGGTTTTGTGTCATGTTAAAATGAGTTTCTACCACGTACTGCCCAACAATCCAGCACTGGAAAACCATCCAAATATTTGCACGTGCTCCTACGCCACACCGATGAAGTTGCCTTATGAACTACCTGGTGAGTGGGAGGTGGTGGTGACGAATATAATCTACCAAAGCTGCATCTATGCCTTCACAGCAGACGACCCCACTACTGTGAAGTTACGTCCTCCTTCAGAAGTTCTACTTGAAATACCAAATCAAACTTGGACAAAGCTGAATTAGAAGCACATTTTTGAGGACAAAAAAGTTGGGGATGATGCCGAAGCATTCTATCAAAAACTCATTGCCATGTTAAACACTATCATACGGGAGATTGCGGTGATAGAATTTGTCAACTGACCGGAGAAATTTTGTTGAAGTTCTTGATGAATGTCATTGATAGAATCGAAATAGCAGGAGGACGCTCTACGGCTATCATGTCTGATAATCTATCTGTGAATCGAAAGTTAGGTGGATTGCTTCGTGCACGGTACATACCTATCAATGATTTCGTAATTTTTCATCCATTCGATCCGGACAGAATATTATATCTGCTTTTTGACCCAGTCCATCTTTTGAAAAATATCCGCAATAACTAGCGCACTGAGCGCACTACATCAAACTAAGCGATTGATGTTTTGTTTGTCAAATTATTCAACTAGTCATATCGCACAATGGGACGATTTGATTGATATTTATGAAAATGAAAGCAATTCAATGGTAAGACGAACTGCTCTTAAGGACGCATCTCTTTATCCATCATCGATTGAGAAGCAAAACGCTTCCCTTGCGTTGTAAGTATTTCAAGAAAAAACTGTACTGCTCTTCTTCCAGATGGTATGAGTGATACAGCCCGTTTTATCGATACAGTCCTTCGCATGTGGAAAATACTTAATCTGCGAATGCTCATGTCACTCTCAACGACCAAGACAGAAGACCAATTACCTCAACGTCTGACGAACAATTAGGCTTGTGAACTGATGTGGCAAGCATGCTCCGTGACATGGCACCAAATGGCAGCGATCGGTATCCTTCCATTCCGAAGTTTGTGAGAGTCATGTCACTCACTAATGAAACCGCCTGCAGTCTATCGCAGAACCTGAAAGGATTTGTACATCTTTGTCGGAACCTTCTTTCCGACAATGCAATTTCTTTTGTTCTTTTGGGACGATGGCGGAGTGATTCACTGGAAGGAGAGCTCAGAGTCTACCGGCAGATTTTCGGAGGCTTGTATCACATCATATACGAACAAGTTCTCACTGCTGGAAAAGTTAGGCGTCTCAGTCTTCTTGTAGACCTTCAGCTTTTATCACAGTTGGATTTGAGTGATCATGCCGGTAATAGCAACACCGTTTGTTTTAGTCATGGTTGCAGCTCAGAACTTAGTGACGATGAATTCGAAAGCATCGACTATATTTTTCATGAACTGCTACATGTTACAGATCTCGAAAGGAAGACGATATTTTACATTGCGGGATATATTCATAAGAAAGAAAATTTCACAGATGATAGAGATTTTCTTACTCTGGTGTCCCAAGATAAACTATCATACCCATCCGATGAGCTATTCAATTTTTTCTTTATTGTGCTTTGCAAGTTTTCGAAAATCTGAGCAGAGATGCAAACGCCACGTTTGTAGAATATTCCGCATGATATACGAATGCTATTTTTTTTGAAATTCCGTCAATTGATAATGTTGTGTCACGACTATCAAACACATTTTTTAAGGGACTGATAACAAAGCAAAGCGACTCTTATGCAATTGTATCAAATGAACGAAAGAAAACAAAGCTTTCAAAATCGTAATTGCATTTCATCTGGAAAATATATCATGGTAAGCTAATTTTCCAATCCATGTTTTATTCATACGTACATTGTGCCTTTAGTAAACTTAACGTCAACATTTAGGCATCAGCATGCCTAGATTTTCATGATACAGTAGATGTATTTCAACGATAAAAACCGGCCTGCGGCTGGCAGCCCACGTAGAGAGTTCTACGTCCCGGTAGTTATATAAATATATTAGTAGTCCTTGATTCAACCCATGGACTCCTAGTAGTCCGGCAGCCACGACGAGTTTCTGCAGGGAGCGAGACCGAAAGTGAGACTTTCACAGAATGATGTACATCTTCATCCCACTGCAAATCGGTACGTCTGCCGAGTTCTAGTGAGTTCCTCCTCTTATGAGACAGGATCAAAGAAAAACACATGTAAATCCAATGGGACGCAGATTACAGTTTTGGAAAAAATGAAATATTCTATGCTTTCTCTGATGAAGCGAAAAGTACTACTACGCCCAGAGTCACAATTTTTGCCATGGAATGTCTTCAGGTCCTTCTCCTTTCATGTTCATGCACCCCTATCTATAAAGCTAAATGCATTTAGATTCGGCGAGCCTCTTAATGTCGGCAAGCACAAACATTTTGATCAACTTTATCCACATTCAATCACATTCTCACATACATTGTCAATCAGAAGCATGATAATAGCACATCTGCACAGTATAGGAAATGACCTGAAGACATTCCATGCCAAAAACTATGACTCTGGGCTCAGTATTTTTCGTTAAATAAGAGAAAACATAGAAAATTTCATTTTTGTCAAAACTACAATCCGCGTCCCATTTAGTCCGGTCTGCTAAGTTCATACGTTTACCACGCCGGAAATATCTGCGAATTTTTGCATGATGAAAGATAATGCAATTTTAAAAGTTTTAAGTCGTGGGGTCCAAGACAATTCCGTAGAGGAAAGAAGTCCTCACGTCTCAAAGTTGGCAATTCGCCACGATTTTTGGTTGATTTCATTGGCTGAAGTTTGTTCGTCTGAAATGAATTAATATTGTCTGAACTCATTTTTATTGTTCTCACCTTGGTGATGACAATAATCAGGGGCGTCGGAACCGGGGTAGCAGGGGTAGCAGCTGCTACCCCTAAATTTGAGTGGGGGTAGCAAAGTATGTCATTTGCTACCCCTGAAATACACAAGACATCGGAAAAATTCCTGTAAGCAGGTAGATGAGGATTCAGGAATGTATGCTTGTCATCTATCTCGAAACTTTGTCCAAGGAATCCAAGGTCTCTCTCCTAATGGCAAGAATGCGGAATTCCGTTTTCGAAACTGTCTTTTCAGTCGCGATGCTTGGACCATCAAGATCAAGGAAAGCAATAAAAATCAATGGTAAGCTTTATATGACTGAATTGTAGTTCATTTGTAGTTAGATTACCTAACTTTAATTCTAGAAAGAACTAGAAGAAATATCCATCATACGACTAGTTGACAGATTTTTCGCGTGAGATAAGGTCTTTCACTAGAGCTTGCAACCTCGACCAAATCTTAGGATTTTGACCAAATCCCAAAATCCTATCTCGGGATATCGGGATTTGCTCAAATTTATAGCTAGCATAAACCTGTGAACTATGCTCTTATCTTTCACCGATTGTTTGTGTACATAAATCGCTATGAATCTTGAATCTTTTTTGTATATAACCACATCATTTCGCTTCATTAGCATAAAGTAATCCTTCAATTTGATGAAACACTGCATGTAGTATTGGATCATAAATATTTACACAGCGAGAAAATGACGCTGTGAGTGAGCTATAGAACAACAAAAGTGGACTTGTAAGAGAATTTCTGAAGAAATATACTAGGAATACATTAATGTGTACATTAACAAACTATCAAACAGGTAGCAAATCGCGCAGGTTGACTGTTGAGTGCTTGAACTGCAACAGCATTCTGCATCCTTTAATACACGATTAAGCATTACGAGGTGAATGCCAATTGCCAATGCGACAAATACCACGAAGTCTATTAATGTAAGTCTACTGTAGTTCTGAATATGAACTTTGAAATATCGGAGTTTCAATGGTACACATTAACACAAATTATACTATGTTCATGTTCGACACACTTTTGTAAATGATTTAAACTATCTTTCATCTATGATTTCATTGGCCAACCTCTACATAAATAGAGGTGAATCCCAGGGAATGGCCTCCCTGACGGCAGCCCAGAACCTATGCTCAAATTTTTAAAATCACAGGATCAAGATGATTGTATTTCAGCTATGATTTCATTGGCCAACATTTAGATATACATATGTAGATGTGTACTATTGATGTTCCGGGTTTTATCCATCTTGAATCCCAAAATCGAGAAGGGTCGAGATTTTTGCAAGCTCTAGAGATGAATGACCACTTCCCATAATGGATTTGAGTTGGTAGTGTGCATCACGCGGTAGGGAATGCATGAGTTCAAAGAATGTGAATTGACATTTCTTAATTTTTTTATCAGTTCATAGCTATATAGACAAAAATACAACATTTATCATTCGCAACTTTGCAATGGAACATATCACATACCAGTACGTTAAGTGTGTATGTACATTGTATGTAGCCTATTTGCAGTTGTGACTATGATTTAAAAATTTGATTTCAAAATAATTGTAGTCGAAATCGAAGAGGACCGTGTAGTTTTTCAACCCTGTGGCACATACGTGTTGTCATCAAATATTTTTCTGACCTTTCACATCTTTTCCTGACAGGTAAACTAGCGAAATGAAAAGAAAAGGAAATGGTCCGCTTAGAAGGAAACGGTTGCTATCGTTAAAAGTAAGTGAACCTATTACACAATCAATAACCTATACGTGTCAGAGCATTTTGTAATTCCTATATTTGAGATAATAGATTTTCCGTTAGAGACCGTAGTTGATTCCTCAAAATATACGCTGTACTTTTGGTCCTCCAATCATTAAACAGATAGGAAATAACCTTCCTTGTATTCTTTTGCAGGCAGTCTACTGAAGAATTTTCAGTCAACTCATCTGCTGCTACATCGCAAGACTCCTCAATCTCTTTGACCTGCAATCGCTCCTCTGCTACATCGCAAGACTCTCAATCTCTGAAACCGACCCCTCAGATATTGACTTTCCAAATGAGCCATTTCAACCTGATCAGAATTACAATTTTCCTATTCGTAATGGGCGACGCTGCCAAGCTAAATGGTTCAAATTGTATAACTGGCTTCATTGTAATGAAAAGTAAGATTCTATTACCTGCTACACCTGTACAAAAGCATATCTACCTAGGCTTATCCTGCTACCTAAAGAAGCAGCTTTTCTTGCAAACGGGTTCTCTACTTGGAGCAAAGCAGTCAGCGTTTTATCGAAGCACGAGAAAAGCGATCATCATTTACTTGTCCACTCGAAGTTGCTTAGCGCACGGAAATCCACTTCAACAAATGTCCAGCTTTCGCAGGCTACCAGGAAACAACAGAGAGAAGCTTGGGAGGCCATGACTGCGATCGTCGGATCAATTCGATATTTGACTGCTGCAGGTCAACCTCTTAGAGGTAGTAGCGAAGAATCTGACGGAAATCTCATGCTGTTGCTGAAGGAGAGACGCAGTCCCGTAGCCAGACACTGCTCTTAGGGGGGGGGGGCGACTTTCTGATGAATTTTCAAAACAAAAATGGACAATGTGCTGCTTTTACATGATAGTTTTAAATAATAAAGACGGATACCGACTAGATTGAAATATGAAATTATTTAAGTATATAAAGACTACGTACTTCACATACATGACTGCTGAGTAATTGCTGATATGCCAATTATGTACATGTACAACATATACCGCATAGGCAGATGTTAAAGCCAAAAGAAAACAATTCCTGTTCAATAATTAGTTTTTTTCAAAAGAGCTGAAGTCTACGAGGTCATTTTGAAAAAAGGACTAAAAATTCATCCAAATCCAATGAATTAGCTCGCTCCTTTTCAAATCCCAGGAGAACCAGATTCGCTTTTCGCTCTTGTGTCATGGAACGTCGCGTAGGAGTGTCAGTTCTTGCTTCAGTAGAAAACTACTTTCACAAGTAGCTGTACTGTTGCCGATCGTAGAAACGTCTGCCAGCATCTTGTAGACATTGGGAAAGGCGAGCCGTTGCTCATAAATTTCAGCGAGAACTTCTTTGTAGTCGTTATGGTCGGCAATCGGCAACGTCCTCTCTAGTAGATTTCTCGCAACCATGAGTTCTGAATCATCTGGTATGATGATACCGATTTTTCTAGAGGTATGAGAGCATGACCAGAAAAAAATTCGACACCTTTCTTGATGCAGCTGAGGTGGCACCATACAACCATTCGTTATCTTCGAACCGACGCTTGAACTCAAACACGATGACATCGACTACTTCAAACATAATGGATTTCATTTCATTTTCTGATGATAGATCGCATTGTGTATATCCAGCTCCAGTCCGAAAGTAAAACGAAAGTAGTTTTCGGAAATGTGAAGACATCAATTTTCATAAATTTTCGTTAACTTAAAAATTACAGTTTCAAAAATACAGAAATTATAGTTTCCAGTCCATTTAACCGTATCTTCACCATGATTTTCTAGGGGGGGCGAAAAATTTTGCAGGTGGGGCACCGCCTCCGTGGTGCCCCCCCCCCCTTAGCTACGGGCCTGGAGAGACGTACAGATATTCCTGTTTTGGATTCATGGCTCTCTCGCAGAGATAAATGGCTCAGCGCAGACATTCAAAATGAAGTAATCGAACTACTGGCACATACCTTGCAGAGATCTCAAATGAACAAAATGAAAGATGAAGCAACATTTTACTCGTTTATAGCGGACAGTACCACAGACAAAGGAGGTGAGGAGCAATTTTCCATCACATTTCGCTACGTCTCTCAGGATAGCTTGGATGTTGCAGAGCTCTTTGCTGGTCTGTATCAACCAGGACAGTCGTTGACAAACTGCATCATTGACGTTATTCGCCGAGTCGGACTAGATGCAAGAAATCTCAGGGGAGTCTGCTTTGATGGAGCTTCTAATATGTCAGGACGGCTTGATGGGGTACAAGCGAACTTGAAAAGGATACAACCGAAATGCCTGCATGTGCACTGTTACAATCATGCTTTGTATCTTGTCGTTCAGGAAGTCATTCGCGAATGTGATTTGCTCAGCGATGTTTTACTGGTCGTAAAAGATGTAAGTAAAATCATAAGAGAATCATCAAAGCGACGGACATTGTATGAGACTGTTCTTGAAGACGACGAGGAAAGACCCTTGAGTAATGGGCAAAAGACCGTTCCAGGACACCATAAAATTCAAAAAATAGTATCTTTAAAAACGACATAAATTCATGAATTTGAACCCTTTTTCAGGTTATTAAGACTCAAATTCATGAATTTAGTCCATTCAAAAAGTACCATTTTTTCAAAAAATGACATTTTTAAAAACGACATAAATTCATGAATTTGAACCTTTTTCAGGTTATGAAGACCTAAATTCATAAATTTGGGCGTTTTTAAAAATACCCAATTTTCAAATTTTTCAAAATCTCAAATTTGAGAATTACAATTTTCACCCCCAAAATCATGACCGTTCCAGGACACCGAAAATCATAAAAGTTAAGAATCTCAAATTTGAGAATTACAATTTTTACCCCCCTTAAATCATGACCGTTCCAGGACACCGAAAAAATCATAAAGTTAGTTTTTTTAAAAACGTCTTTTAAATCCGTTTTTCAGGTTTTTAAAATATATCATGTGACTAATAATATTTCTTTAACAGGTAGCGGTTAATGCAAAATGAAAACACATTCTTTTTTCTTTTTGAAATATTTTATTCACATATATGTGCAAGTAGTTTAGATTACAAAGTAAATATATGACATCCAGAAAAATGTTACATTCATAAACTGGGAATGGCATTCCCATTTTTCTATTGTTACATAAAATGATTGACAATACACACCAGTACGTCAAATAATATGCTAGAGGACACACAGTATAAGAAAAAATAAAGAATGTTTCATTTATAAGCTGCGAATGCTCATTCCCATTCTCTTATTCCGTCTCACAAAATAAAATGTTAATGCATGCTACTCACATAATATAGCAAAGTCTTACAATATAAGAAAAAGCAACCACTGTTTCATTTATAAGCTGCGAATAGCATTCCCATTTTTCTATTCTGTTACATAAAATGATTGTCAATACATACTACTCATTTTGTGTTTGGCGCTCCTGTATATGTTGTGTCTCTAATTGCTGCGTTAGTCCAGTTGTCATATCAGATGCTTGATTGGATTCTTGGGAAGAAAATATCCCTGAGCTAATTTGAAGCAACTGTTCCTCTTTTTCAAATTCAAAATAATCTTCAAAATACTTAAAGTTTTTGAAAACAAAGAATATACTTAAAGTACATGTTTGAAGCTTTGTGTTAGCTTGAGAAAGGCGATATAATTTTATCAAAAACGTTACATACCTTCTTGAGAATTTAATGTTATATTCACTCTCCAACTTTTGAGTAAAGGCTACCATTGACAAATGTTCCATTGATTTTTATTTAGATATCACAAATCCTTGGCAAATAGCAATTGATAAGGAAGAATTATTGTGTATTTTTTCTTGATAAATTAGAGAATGTAGAGTTGTAACACAGTTTTGGATAGTGCATGTCGCCTGTGCACTCACGTCGAGCTGTCGTTGGATTAGTTGTCCTGATGAAAATGAGTTTCTTATTTCAGAAAAAATCTCATTTTTCTTGTCTTCTTTTTCTGGTTTTATCTTCTTTTGAAAATAGAATTCATGATTTACAATAAGAGTTTTGAAAAAATCTTTCTTCTCATCTTTGATGAGTGGAAGTACTTGATCACAAAATTTGAGGAATTCGCGATGAATAGAAGCACTCATTTCTGACACAGCTTCGATGTTTAGGTCACGGATAAATTGTAAATAGTCGCAGTCTCGTAGAACGCTCACAGAATGAATGCACGCAGTAAGAATGAAATTGCAATACGTGGAATAATGGCAGCAGCTGTTTCTGAGAGAGAGAATCTTTATGATCTTTGCCCCCAGCGAAGCGACTAAATCATACCCGCATTGGCGCTATTGTCTGCCACAAGCCGCAGCTGTCACCACTTCAATGTTCAACGTCAAACCAAGTCAAGCGAAACAAACTAAGATTAGCGACTTCTTCTGCAAAAACTAATTAAAATGTGCATTAAGATGCATGTCTTCCCAAAAAAGCATATTTTTCGTGGAATGAAGAGTAGTTTTTTATCCTCATAACATGTACGATTGCATCGGTATTGGGCAGTAGAGTTATACTGGAGTATACAAAAAATTCAATTGCTTATCTACGATTCATACTGGCAAACAATTCCTTTGTTCTCTCTCCCCTCTTCGTCTCATCCTCTCCCAGAGCTTTTGGTCTGACTGTGTTCTTAGAAATATACGGCAAACAAACAACTGCGTATTTCTATTTAAATCAAAATTCAGAAGATTGTATTCAAAATATTTATTCAAAATATTTCTTTAAAAATGGAAGAAACCGCAAGAATATATCCTTCGTTATCATATGAACGTAGTTCTACTTTAATGGACATTGAAAAAATGAACAAAGAAAAACACAAAGATAGAGTACGTTATATGAAAGATAAGGAATCTCAATTATTATTAAGATTAGAGCATTATAAAAAATTAAGAAAGAGATGGACCAAAGTTAAGAATGTAACACAAGGAATTGGCATATTCTTAACAATAAGTTTAGGTGCTTTGACAATTGTTATATCTTCTGGTGTTTAAGTAATTCCAGTAGTTGCTACTGCTTTAACAGGTACGGGTGTTTTTGCAACTTCACTTGTTACAATGTTAGATAAATCTTTAATAACTAAGAAACGAAAATCATTAAAAACTAAGCATTTACATATTAAAGAAGTCTATGATAAACTACATTACTACTTTCAAAGAGTATGTGATGATAATGTTATTACGTTAGATGAGATTGAAAAATTTGATAAAATAGCTAATGAAGTAAATCAAACCTTTCAATTACAGTCCGAAAAAGTTGATGATAAGAATAAACAGGATGGCAAAATTTCTAGTGATGGTAAAATTTCTAATGAAGAAAATGACAAAATTTTTTTAGAAGAGCTAAAAACTTTAAGCGAAAATTTAAGCAAAACTTTATTAAACAAAACTTAAAACGAGAAAACTTTAAACGAAAAGATGTCAGACAACAAAGCAATAAAAAAATAATTTGTTCAGTAAAATGTTTTTGTTGTATTCCAATGTTTCCACAAAATTCAAATATTATATTTTAAAAATGGATAAAATTAAAGCTGATAATCAAAAAAGAATTAAACAATTAGAAGAGTTAATAAAACAAAGAAATATTATTAAAGAAAATCATCTTCAACATAGAATGATAAAAGCTGGTATTCAATCTGATATGTTTGAAAAAATGCAGCAAACCGAGCAAGTAAAAACTGATTTTGAAAAAACTATGGAACCATTTAAAACTCTTGAAAAAGAAAGTACAAATAATGATAAACAAATTGATATAACAGATCCAGAGCACAAAACTATATTAGATGACTATGGATTACTAGAATCAAACATTAATAAGAAATTACCAAAATCTATGCAATTTGAACATTCTATTTCATTTATAGATGGAAAAACAATACCTAGATTTTATCTCGGTCAAAAAGAAATATTTCCACAACCTTTTCGAGGTATAATTTTTTCACCAGATAAATCTCCTTTTAATTTAGATAGAAATTTTGTTGATCTTTTAAGAGGAGCAGATTTAAATAATTATGCTGTAGAAGATCTCATAAAATATAAAGCTATGTTAGACAGAGTTGGTGCAGTAAAATCTCTTAGACGTTATAAACAATTAGAAAATTTATTATCAACGGGAGTTAAAGTAGGGAAAGGTTTATCTGAAAAACAGAAAACAGAAACAACCATATTTTTACCAGATGATCCACAAGAATTACTAAATAGATTAAATATTTTAATATCTGCAATAAAAGAAGGACATAATTCTAGTTTCAATGAAATTCATGCTATATTGAAAAGACTGTTAGAAAAGAAGATTCTAAATGAAGAGGATTATAAAAGTGTAACGAACCGAATGTTCTAGGGCTTCGCCCGTAGCTGAAATATGTTGTTTCTAATTTTTATCTATGATTTTTATTCATGATTTTATCTATGATTTTATCTATGATTTTTATCTATGATTTTTATCTACGATTTTTATCTATGATTTTTATCTACGATTTTTATCTATAATATTTATTCAAAATTTTAACTAAAAAATGTGTTCAGCAGATTTAGACAAAATTAATAATCATTTAGAAAATTTGACAGAGATTTTGGGTTCATCAAAATTTAGTACGACGTTAAAAATTATAACAACTACTTCATCACACACTTGTAATTTAGAACCCATTCTACATTTGGAACAAAATAAAAATTATCAAATTGCATTGACTAGTTTCTCTACATTTAACACTATTCAAAACGTTATCAAAGATGTGAATGATCAATTTAGATATTCTACTGATAAAGGCAAAACGTGGAAAGTACTAACTTTTCTTCCTGGTTCTTACGAAGTTGAATCAATATCAAATGAAATTAAGAGACATTTAGGTATACCATTTAAAGATAAGAAACAATTACATTTTGCAGTTGAACCGGCAGTTAATAAATTTTCTCTTACTTTAGACGAAAATCATCAAGTTGATTTTAATCATGATAGATCATTGTCAAAGCTATTAGGATTTAATAAACAAACTTATAGTCAAGGTTATCATTTAGGTGAGAAGATTCCAAAAATAACTGAAATAAATTCAATTGTTGTACATTGTGACATTATTGAAGGAGGATATATAAATGGTAAATTATCAAATTTAATATTCAGTTTTCCAGCTTTTACTGTACCTATTGGTTATAGACTAAATGTAATTCCACAAACATTAATATATTTCCCTATTACAAGAAAAACTATTAACAACATTAACATGAGAATCACTGATGAAAAAGGACAAGAAATAAATTTTGGAGGTGAAGAGATTATGATAGATCTTTTGGTTCGGGAGGTATAAACTCCCGTTCGAGAGGTATAAACCCGCCGTTCGAGAGGTATAAACTCCCACGCGAAGCTAGAGAAGTTTAATTTTCTTCTTCTTTAGAAATAAAAATAAAATAAAATAAAAATAAATTTTTTTATTAAAAAATGAGTGAAGTACTACCATTAAACAAAAAAAAACTTAAATTTAATCATCATCCAAATTTATCTAATAAAGTTTTGTCAGTTATTTGTGGAAGATCAGGATGTGGAAAAACGTATCTATTGTTTAAAATTTTGACGACTCCAAATTTTTTGGATTATAACAATCTTATAATTTATACAACAACGGCAGAACAACCCGTCTATCAATTTTTAAAATATGGATTTGAAAATAATCTTAAAAAAACAGCAATTGCTTCATTATTCAAAGAATATGAAAAATCTGAAGATGAAGAAGAAATAAGTTCGTGGTGTGAAGAAGCAACAAAAAATAATCAGTTAGTTGAAACCAATAAAAATAAGCATATAAAGATACAACTAATAGATGATAGTGGTAATATGCAAGATCCTAGTAAACTAGATAAAACAATGAAACATTGTGTAATTTTTGATGATTGTGTTAATGATAGAAATCAGTCAGTTCAGAGAAATTATTTTACACGAGGTAGACATAATAACTGTAGTGTTTTTTATTTAACACAAAGTATGTATTCATTAGACGGAAGTGTTATTAGAAAGAATGCAAATATATTTATACTATTTGAAATAAATGCAAGAAACTTAAGTGATTTGTTAAGAGATTTATGTGTAAGAAATAAAGATGAATTTAAACAATCGTGTAACAATGCTTGGTCAAAAGATTATGGCTTCATTACAATTAATATTGATAAAAAAATTCATGAAAGAGTTATAGAAAATATTTTCGCGGAGTGATAAAAAATATACAAATATAGTGTTTTAATATTTTATTATTTTTTATTTTATGTATATATCAAATTTGTCTATCTTAGAAATTAGAAAATTAAAAAGGTTCAGTAGTTATTCCATCAGGTAAAATTTTTCTTTTATCATCAAATGGATCTAATGCTAATTTATGTTCTTCTTTTAAATACATTTTATGTTTTTTTGAATTAAGTCTATAATTACATGCTGTTTTTATTTCATTATTAAATAATGCATTTTTATAATCTTGAAATGTTGTTTGATTAGCCACTGATGCCTTTGAAATTCCTTTTAATGTTTTATGTGTTTTAATATTATTAGTTGTATCATAACAGTAACATTTAGATTTTAAAAATATAGCTTCTGTTATGAAATCTTCATTTCCTTCTAATTCATCTTTTGCTTTACATAAATCAGAAGGATGAATGATATCTTTTATTTTATTAATTTCTTCATCAAGTGTAGAATTATACGGTATTGTTAATTCTAAGAAAACAGAATCGGTATCTGTAAAGTGTAATTTATAGTTTTTGCCATAAGCAGGTGCTAAATAATCATATATAAATCTATACATAAATAGTTTAGCTAATTCTAATATAGTGAAACCAATGAAATTAAACTTATCATGTTTTACGCTAATTCGACGTAAATGTACAGCACATAGTTCATCACTAAATCTAGTAGTTCTTTTATATGTAGGTTTCCTTGTTAAATTTTGAAACCTATCTTTATCATAAACTATTTCAATATTTTGTCTATTACGCACATTTTCTAAAGTCTTACCATAAAATGCATTATTCATTAATTTGACGAACACGTTTCCAAAATCATCTTTATTTCTTTTAGCTATTTTGCGTTTTTCAATATTGAACTCTATATAATTTTTTAACCACCTAGATTTTTGATAAAATAGTTTTCGATGTATTTTGGTGAGAATCATTCCATGATCTAAATACCAATCTAGCATTCTTCCTTCAACAACATACTTTCCTTTATTGCTTTGTGTTAACATAAGTTTTTTTGTTGGTCTGTATTTTTTAGGAATTAAAGATTTTTGATAATCTGAAAAATCTTCTATATTAGGAATTTTGTTTTCGGGACAGAAAGGAAAATATTTTGTTTTATCTTTTATTTCATCAGGGTATACTAAATCAACTTCATATATATAACCATGATTATAATTTCCATCATATGTTTTTTGATAATCAAGAATATTACACCATGACATTTCACCTGTTGGTAATTCTTGTATCATGCAAGAAGAATATAAGCTATTAAAATCATAATATAACAAATAGTTTTCTCTCATGATTTCATCAACTGCTGCTTGACTATCTTCATTTGATATAAGTCCTTCTATATTTTGATTAAACAATTTTATAAACTGATCACTTTCTTCTGGAGATAAAGGTTTCATTATTCCATATGTATGTGGATTTACTTTCTTATTATAACATTTAACATATCTATTACCTAAAACTGATGAAACTCCACCTCTAATTCCAGATTCAAAAAATAATAATTTATCATATGTATTTTCTTTATAATGTTTAAGTTTAACACCAGTATGTTTTAATCCTGCTAGCCATGTTAAACCTGGTGTAGAATAACAATAACATGGATCTATTCCGTAATATTCTAAACACATGTCACGAAAGTTTTCGAAAAGATCAGCTAGTATTAATACATCTATCTGAAGATATTTCATTGTATAATCATACATTGTTTTACAATTTAACTCTCTCCAATTCTTTTCAGCTTCTGCATAGTCTTCGTCAGATAATTGTGATTTTGATTGTTTTAATGTTGATTTAAATTTATTTATTGGAGGAAGTTGTTCTTCTTCCATAATTTTATTCACAGAATTAAAATCAGTCTTCGACTGTGAACCACAGGTTTTATCTCCAGTTATATCAGTCTTCGACTGTGAGCCGCAGGCTATATACTCATACGGAAATATTCCTTTTAAAGGTTTTAAATTATATTTATTTAATATTTTACATTGTTCAGATTTCAAAGTTTTTCCCATAACATCTAATGAATAAGGAGTAAAAAATCTAAATGCATCTAAAATTCTAATGCAACCTAATTGCATTGAAAAATATTCTTCCTCTGTTTTACATAGTACATTTATTTGTTGTTGTTGTAATTTTTCAGATGAAAATAAATCTTTCATTACTAGATGGAAATCATATTTAGAACCATTATAGAAATATAGAGGAACAAAGTTATATTTAAATTTATTAGCATTAAGATTACAAGAATTATGTGCTGCACCTCTATATAATCCATTTAGATGATCATGATCTTTTACCTTATCAAGATATCTACCTCTGCCATTTTTATAATTTTTTGCAAATTCTTTTCCACAGTAATAACAATTTGTTTCATTAACAAAATTAATTTTTTCTTTTTCTGTTAATGGCATCATTGGAATATTTGTTTCAAGCAATTGTGAAAAACGTCCTTGTAATTCTTCTACTTTCTTTGTAAACATTTCTGAACTATCTTCACCATAGTATTGATAATATTCTGATTTAAATAATTCAGGATAATTTGAATGAATGTACATTCCCCAACATAATGGTTTTTGTTCAAATAAATATTTTTCTTTGCTTTGTTCAGGTGCACTTTTTTCATAATTACAAACCGAAGGTTCTAGGGCTTGGCCCGTACCATTTTCAGAATCGGGCGAAGCCCTGGAACTTTCCGTTCGATTTTGTGTCATATTAACATTATATGCTTCAAAATCACAATAAATAGTAAAGGGTACTTTATTTTTAAAATACCATTTATTATATTCTAAATAATCATCTTTAGGAAATGTGTTTCTGACTGCTTCATTTTGTTGGCAATTCTCCAAATGTCTATTCATTTCTTCTTTAGTTCTAAAACTTGTCATACATTGGAGACAAGGAAAATTGGCATTATCTGAAGTTTTTGTGAATATAGAAACATCTTTACACAATATAAAATGACCCTGATAATATAATATATTCGCTTGTGCTGGCTGTTTTGTCTGTTCTAGTTTTTCAAATTTATCTTTATATATTTCATGTGTTTCATCAATTTCTTTTGTAAGATTAAATGTATTTCGATGAAAATTTTGATTTAATATTTGTAACTGATAACTATATTCTTTATCATATTGTTCTTTATATTGTTGTAGACATTTTTTTAAAGATTCATTTATTTTTTGATTGGTTTCATTTTCTTCATTATTTAATTCTTTATTGTCTTTATTTAATTTTTGAATCGTTTCTATCTTATTTTGATATTTATGGCCATATTCTTGTACTAATATTTTTGTTTGTTGTTGATAATCTGTTTTACATTTTTGTAAAATTTCATTTAAATTTTGTAATTTTTGTTGATATTCTAAAGATAAAGATAAATAATCGGTATCATAATCATAATTATAATTACGTCCTTTATAATTATTATGACTAATCATTATTGGTGATAGTGTTTTTATAATTTCAAATTTTTCAGTACATATTATATTTCCTTCGTAAAAAATATTATGATGCATGTAATTTCCCCTATCATTATATAGTATTTCTGATTGACATAAATTTTTATTATTCAAATAAAATTTTTTTGAATCTGAGTAAAGTGGAGTAATTTTACCAATAGAAACATAATTCACATTTAATTCAAAAACATTTACTTCTATTAAATTTTTATTCTTTTTATGAAACTTTTTTAACCTATTATAATCATATGGAAATTCATCTAAGCCATCAGAAAGATCAAATTCATTTATGTATTCTTCTTTATTATAATGACTTAGTCTTTCTTTATGATATTCTGCAGGATGTAAATGTGCTATAATACTCCACAGAAAACAATAATCATCTTCATTTTTTATGTTGATTATTTGTGGTGAACTGAAAGGTAAAGGAACATAACTACCACCAGTATTATTTTTATATTTATCAATTACTATTTTCTTAGATAGTATTTTAACAAATCTCCAACCAGATTCACGTAACTGGGCTTCAATTATACAATTTTCTAATTTAAGTATCATTTGTTCAAACATGGGTTGTATATCATTTACATTATGAATTTCTTGTGAATTTGTAAAATGTCCTTGTATTATTTCTTCAGGAATTCCATCAGGTCCATTTTTTGTATAAAGTACTTCTACATTCATATAACATTTGAAAGATTTCTTAAATATATTATAAAAGTTTGTTAATACATTATAAAAAGTTTCATCGGTTTCATTATGTTCAACAGATTCATTAAATAAATATTTTATATCTATTACCGCTTCATCGGTTCGTTCAGCTTCATCAAATTCATCAGTATCGCTAAATAAATATCTTCCATCTGGTACGGGCGAAGCCCTAGAACCTTCGGTTTGTATGGTCTCATCTTCACTATTAAAAACTTTTTTATATTCCGAATGTGAATAATCATCAAACATTTTTTTAACTTTTATATCAGTAGGCAATGTTTCTAGATAGTTTTTATAACTATTTAATTTTAATATATTTCCTTCATCAACTCGTTCTACATTTTGTAAATGCAATTTACTATTTAAATGAGATTGATAACTTCTTTTTGTTTGCAACTTTTTTTTACATAAGACACAATAAAACTTGGTATTTTCCATTTTTTTTATTTTTTAAGGAAAAATTTGTGTTTTAATTTTAGATATAAACATTCTAATATCTAGGACTTGAGTGTTATTTTATATTATTATATATTTCACGTTCTTTAGTTATTTTTTTCTTTATCATATTAAGTTTTATCACATTAAGTTTTATCATATTAAGTTTCATCATATAATGTTTTATCAAAAGATAATTTAAATTTTTTTTCACTAACTATTGATTCTTCATCATCATCATAAATTGTTTCTTCATCATCATCATAAATTGTTTCTTCATCATCATAAATTACACTTTTTGGTATAGGATGCCCTTCCATGATAGGATACCATTCTCTTATTGGAATATCTAACTCTAAATTACATTTTTTATCTGATAATAATATAATAGAGAAAAATATTGGTCTTTGATCTCTTTTGGAAAATTTAATAACACCACCATAATCTGAATCACTTTTAGTTTTTATTAAAGATGATAAAATTTTAAATTGATTAGATGTAAAACCTAATTTAAATTTTGTAGACCCGACACATAGTTGTCTAACAGTATCTTCAACTATTCCATCATTATTATTTTCAATTGTAAGAAAATGAAATTTAGATAAATTTTTATAATTACTAATATTTTTATAATCTTTTTTACCATTTACACCTTTTTCAGATGTTACAGAATCATCATTATTATCATAAGATTCTTTAAGATCGGGCAAAGCTCTAGAACCTTCGGTTCGTTTATTATGATTATGATTATGGACATTGTTAATAGTATAAGGTGTAGTCCACATATAAATTTTTTCTTGTTGAGCTAAACCATTTATATAAGATTTTAATAAATTAATATTTAAGTTGGAATATAATCCTATATACGTATCATCATCATATCTTTGGGGCATTTCTAATGTTTCTTGTTTATAAATTGTGTCTCTATAATAAACTTGACATAATAATTCTTCATTATGTTTTTTACTCTCTATGTGAATGTCATATTGATTTTGTTCATCAACAAATAATCTTATTTTTTCTTTGGAAAAAAATTTTAATTTTTTAACTAATTCTTTAGTATTGATATAATTAATAATTTTATTTTCTATCCAATCAGTATTACTAATCGGCAAAACTGCTCTGATAAACCCATATACATTATTATGGCCTATTATAACCATATTTTCTTTATTTAATTCAACATAAGCTACATCATTATATTTACTTACAATCTCCATAAATTTAATAAATGGATCACCTGGAAATAAACAATAATTAGTTTCTATAGAAGGTAAACCTTTAGTCTGTTCTCTAAATATTTCGGCTTGTAATTCAAACAAAAGATTAACATCTATACATGGATTATTATTATTATTATTATCAAAACATTTATTTTCAAATCCCGTTGATCTCGTCGAATAAGAAGAACAGGATGATGCGGACGAATATAATTTTTTTTTTAGATTTTGTTTTTCCATTTTTTTTATTTTTATTAGAAAAAAATTTATTTTTTTTATTGTTAAAAAATGATGTTACCAAATGTTGGTGGAGGTGCATATATCCCGAATAATCGTGAATTAGAAATAGAGATAGAAAATTATATCATGAAAACTGGAGACGTTTTATCTGGTCCATTGCATCTTTCTATTCTTCCGCAACAAAATACAGAGTTAACAAATAAACAATATGTTGATACACAAATCAATGATTTAAAAGAAAAATATATAAACGATGTTTTGGTTCCACTGATGAATGAATTGAAGTTGCTTAAACTTAATGACAAATCATTAAACGAAAAATTATTAAAACTTGATAAAAAGGATAGAGAGCTAGAAGCAGATATAGCAAAACTTTTTAAAAAGATTTCTGAACAATCAAAAATTTTAATATTACTTTCTTTAAATTTAAAATCTGCTGTAATTAAAAATAAACATCAGATAAAAATGTTAAAAGAACAATTAGAAGATGAAATAGAAAAACTACCTGAAAGAATTAAAAAAAATTTAAAGCAGTTACAAACTACATTCCAAAAAAGTGTTGATGAATTGAGTTCTAAAATTACTCAACAAATGAAAAAGATGAATAGAATAATAAATGAAGTAAACTCACTTAATCAAAGAGTTGATAAAATGAAAACTCTTAAAATCAATTTAGAAAATGAATTAAAGAAAAATTTACAAGAAAACTCTAAAGAAAATAAAGAACAGTTAGATTCTGTTAAAAGACAATTAGATGTTCTTAAAATTAAGTTAAATGCTCTTAAAACGGCATTGAAGATTAATCAGCAGAAAATGCAAGTTAATAGAAAAGAAATTAAAGTACATCACACGCTGCTTGACGCAATAGATAAAGTGCAACAGTCAATTAATAAAGTTATCTCGAAGTTGTTGTCCATTCACAAACGTAAATCTTAATCGGAGCGAAGCTCCTCAGGTTACTAACCAATCGGAGCGAAGCTCCTCGAGGCTTTAGCCGATCGTAAATATTTTTTCTCAAAAGTCAAATTTAATCCTAAAAATGCCTATAATTTATAAACACAATCTTAAACATTTTGCTTCAAATCAAAAAATTGCTCATGAACCACGTATGAATCCTGTTTATCATTATGATAATAGAGAAACAGTCGGAACAGAAAAGTTCCTAGGCACCGCAGGTGCCGTTCACACGGAAGGAGATGGGATCTTCTCTGGTATTGGTAGTATCGTTAACTTAATTAAAAATAATAAAGATTTGATTACATCTGCTGCAAAAGGAGCAGCTGCTATAGGTAGTACAGCTAGTGCAATATCAAATGCTGTCAAGTCTCAAAACGAATTAAAACAACTAGAAGCTATTCGTAAACTTAGGAATGATTCCGAAGAACTAAAAAAATTAAAAAAACTTTCAGATGAAACAAAGAACAAAATTGCTAACATTGCCGTTGGGGAAACGTTGAGGAGCGGAGCTCCGTCTGATAGTAAACATAATGAAAAAACAATTGAAGAAATAAGAGGTAATGGTCTAGCAAAATTCTAAAATTATATTTTAGTAAAATTTTTTAGTAATTTTTTTAGTAAAATTTTTTTCTGTCTGTGAGAAAAACAAAAAGTCAAATTATTTTTTATAAAAATGTCTTCGCTTATCGAAAATAAATTTAGATTAGACGATCCTCCGTTCGTCAGTAATAATCAAAAAAAGAATGACTATATAAGAATTGCTATGAATCCCGGATCTTCCAGTAGAGTAAATACTGGAGGTGATTTAATTTTTGAAGTTGATAATCAGCAGAGTTATATATATTTACCTGATTCGTTTTTACATTGTGAATATTCTTTATATAGTGATGCTAATTTTACAACACCATTACCAGAAACCGATAATATTGCATTAGAGAATAATTTTTTTCCAAGATTATTTACACAAATGCGTTTAGATGTTGCAACTCAAAATATAGAAACAATAAGTGATTCTCCAGGTGTAATTGATACAATGCTTAGATTTATAACAATTGGTGAAAATAATAAAAAGTATGAAATCGAAGGTTGCTTTCCTGATACTAATGATGGTATAATTGTTGATGATTTAACTCACGCTGGAACAGATGCAGCAGGTATTGCGAAAGATGTAGAAAATATTGCAAAACATTTAAATAAAACAAATAATGAAGCATATAAAGAAAGACGTGAATTTAACAAGAAAAGTAAACAGACAGTTAATTGGTCATTGTCTCCATTATTCGGATATTTAGATTATGATAAAATATCATATCAATTAAAATTTAAATTAATAATTCATCGTACAGCAAATAATGAATTAATCTTTTTTGGTAAGACTGGGAAAAAAGCATATTTAAAAATTGATAGACTTGAATGGTGGATTAAGCATATTACTCCTAGTTTAGAGGCTGAAACAGCTATTGCAAAAAGATTAAATACTAACAAACCAATTCCAGTAAATTTTCTAAAGCGTACTGCTAGTTCAGTAACTTTTTCCGAACAAAGATTTAACTGGCATTTTACTAGAACTGCGAATACTCCAAGATATTTATTACTGACATTTCAAAGAAATAATTCTCCAAGTTTTGATAAGAACAACAATATTTTTCATATTAATACAATTCGAAGTTTACATGTTTCATTAAATCAAACCCGATATCCAATTGATCCATTAAGATTCGATGATACCAATAATCAATTTATGGAAGGATATGATTGTTATCGAAATCTTTGTACAGAATTTGGAGTTGAACCACAATTAACTCCTGGAGATTGGAGACATTTATATCCAATTTTCTGTTTCGATTTAAGTGCACAATCTGAAGATATTATTAAAAATGGTTGTGATGTAACAATTAATATTGAAAAGAAAGATTCCACAACTTCATTGATGGCTTATGGTTTATTGCTAGAAGATATAAAATATTCTATTGAAATTCTTAATGGAAAGATGACTAGGATCGGCTAAAGCCTCTGAACAAAGTTCTATAGGTTAGTAACCTGAGGACCTTTGGTCCGATCGGCTAAAGCCCAAGACTTCGTCGATTAATTAATTTTTTCATAACTAGAATAGATTAAAATTTTTGTTAACTTAAAAATTCTTAACTTAAAAATTTTTTCATAACTAGAATAGATTAAAAAAATTCTTAACTTAAAATTTTTTCATAACTAGAATAGATTTAAATTTTGTTAACTTAAAATTTTTTTATTAAAAATGTCGCAACCGAAAAGTAATAATAATAAAACTGTTGAATTAAAATTACGTAATATTGTTGACAAAAATGCCACTCAAAACTATTACGATTAGCAAAAAAAGTATTACATAAGTAAAACAATGATAGAGAATATTCAATTACAAGAAAAAAAGAATGGCGGGATTCTCCCATTAATTCCACTAATAATAGGTGGCATAGCAGCTGCAGGAAGTGTTGCAGGTGGGACAGCTGGTATTGTCCAAGCAGTAAATAAAAGTAAATCAGAGAAGGCAGCATTAGAAGAACAAAAACGTCATAATAGAGAGTTAGAGAAAGTTGCTAAGGGAGAAGGAGTAGTAGATAATTTTATTAGTAAATTAAAATTAGTTGATGAAGGAAAACGAGTTCTTAAAAATATTCTCCACAATGTTGATGATTTAATTGAAATTAAAGAAACTAAAGATGGTTCTGGAATATATCTAAGTCCTAGTATGATTCGGTAATAACCTCAGGACCTTTGGTCCGATCGGCTAAAGCCTCTGAACAAAGTTCTATCGGCTAAAGCCTCAGGACCTTTGGTCCGATTAGGTAAAACATTTATTTTATCTTTTAAATTTTTTTATCTTTTAAAATGAATTCTACAAAGTCCGAAAATTTAATTAAATTAAAAATTTCTAATTTAGATTTATTGAATTATCTATTAAACAAAAATGAAAACTCAAATTGTCAGCATATTGGAGGTGACAAGAACAAAGTTCCATACCACTTCGGTGGTGATATACAAAAAACATTAGAAAACTTTCCTGGATTTATTTGGAGTAAATATTCGAAAGAAAAACATCTTCCTGGTCATTCATATACCGGTCCAGGAACTCGATTAGATATAAGACTAGATGAGAATAATAATCCGAAACCAGGTGAAGAACCAATAAATAGAGTAGATGCCGCAGCTTACAGGCATGATTTAGCTTATCGAAATCATGATCTAAGTTCTCGACATGCAGCTGATAAGAAGATGATTCAAGAATTAGATAGTATTCAAAATCCTACATTTAGAGAAAAAATTGAAAGAATGTTTGTTAAGAAAGCTTTACAAGCTAAAATATTATTAGGTCAGGGTTTAAATGAAACGACAGCTAAGCTGTCTGAGAGCAACGCTCGAACTAATAACTCTGAGAGCAACGCTCGAACCTACGCGTCCGAAATCCACAAGGAATACAGAAGGCCTAAATATTTATTGAAAGTAAAAGTATTTAATAAAGATGATATTTGGAGTGCTGATCTTATTCATATGCCGAATGAAAGGGACTACAAATACGCATTGACCGTTATAGATTTATATACACGATATGCTTGGGTAAAGCCTTTAAGAAATAAAAGTGGTCTATCAGTTAAATATGCGTTTGAAGAAATCTTTAAAGAAAGTAATAGAAAGCCAAGGAAATTGTTTGTTGATAAAGGGTCGGAATTTTATAACAGAAACGTTCAGCCACTATTTGAAACTGTTTATTCAACTGAAAACGCAGGAAAAGCTGTAGTGATAGAAAGATTCAATCGGACGTTAAAAAATAAAATTTTCAAAAAATTTACTCAGCAAGGAAATCAGAAATGGTTGAAGATATTACCAGGAGTTGTAGAAGAGTACAATAATAAAGTTCATTCTGGTATTGAAGAAACTCCAAAGAATGCTTCTGTCGACCCTGATTTGATAAGAAAAAAAATATTCGAGAATAATAATTTGAATGAGAGTAATCCGAATTTGCAGAAACTTAAGCCGAAATTTAAAATTGGAGATAGAGTTAGAATATTTAAATATAAGAATAAATTTGAAAAAGGCTTCGTCGGATACTGGACGAAAGAGATATTTGAAATTTCTAAAATAAATCAAAGTTATCCGATTACTTACGAAATCAAAGATTTAGATGATGAAGATATCAGAGGCCGATTTTATCAAAATGAATTACAACGAAGTGATTTTTAATTATCATTATTATTATTATTGGAACTAACGTTTCGGGAATGAAATTCCCTTGTTAGGCGTAGCCATAGAACCTACGGTTCGTTCAATTCTAACATTATATCTAGAAATGGTACTCCTTTTTGTAATTTGTACAAAACGTATAAACATAATTGTCCACAATAGGTAGTGCCTGGTGTTTGAATTTGAAACGTATTGTATGTTCCCGTTCCAAGTAATTCTGTTACTTCATTTGTAGGGGGCAAACCGTATGAATCAAAATAATAGTTCTGCTGATGATTTTTAACGCCTGCTGACCAATGTACGCCTTTTTGGTCTGAAGTGTGAAGATTGGTTACGAAATTTACAGTTATTGATGGAACTTTGTTCCGGGAACTGAAGGTTCCTGTTGGCTTATTTTTTAGGAATTGTAATTCGTCTCTCATTAGAACATGAAAATTCTTTATTCCTAATTCATTTGCGATTTTCTTTAGGTCGAAATTTGTCGTAGTTTGCGTTCCATATAATTTTAAAAACTCATTTATGTTGTTCATTTTATAATAAAAAAATTTCTTAAGGGACCCCTAGAAGTCAGAAGGGACCCCTAGAAGTTAGAAGGGAGGGGGTAGTAGAACTACGTTCATATGATATTGAAGGATATATTCTTGCGGCTTCTTCCACTTTTGTTTCTTCCACTTTTAAAGAAATATTATTAGTCACATGATATATTTTAAAAACCTGAAAGATGGATAAAATTCATGAATTTGAAATTCTCAACTTTTATGATTTTTGGTGTCCTTGAACGGTCATGATTTAAGCAATGAAAATTGTAATTCTCAAATTTTGAGATTCTTAACTTTTATGATTTTTTCGGTGTCCTGGAACGGTCATGATTTAAGCAATGAAAATTGTAATTCTCAAATTTTGAGATTCTTAACTTTTATGATTTTTTCGGTGTCCTGGAACGGTCATGATTTAAGGGGGGTAAAAATTGTAATTCTCAAATTTGAGATTCTTAACTTTTATGATTTTCGGTGTCCTGGAACGGTCATGATTTTGGGGGTGAAAATTGTAATTCTCAAATTTTTTGAAAAAATGGTACTTTTTGAATGGACTAAATTCATGAATTTGAGTCTTAATAACCTGAAAAAGGGTTCAAATTCATGAATTTATGTCGTTTTTAAAGATACTATTTTTTGAATTTTATGGTGTCCTGGAACGGTCTTTTGCCCATTACTCCCTTGCATCTTCTGGCTGTTTGTCCTACTCGATGGGTTGTTCGAGTCAAGGCAATGCAACGACTTTTGGACAACCTTGATAGAGTGAAAGCAACTGTTAATGAACTAATAGCCTCAAAGGGGAGCACCAGACCAGAAGTTCGGTCGACTTTACGGGGACACGTCCGGAAAATGGAGAAGAAAAAAATCCTAGTGGGAATTCAAATGGCTGTAGCTATCCTGAAGCCATGCGAAGAGGTTGCTGTGACGCTCCAGACGGCAGGACTTCCAGCCTCTGATGTGAAGAGCATTGTTGAGATATTGATTACAGAGCTTGAAGGGATGAGGAGTGACGACAAGTTCAATGAAATTGAAGAAAGTGCTATGATGACGATGAAGACCAACAAAGATTCAAGCATCAACGCAGCTACATCAGAGACTACACGATCATCAAAACTACCTTCGAGATACACATACACTGTCGAAGCTTACGGACATCGAAGAACTGACTCATCGGATAAGAATCTGAAAGTATCTTATTTCGAAGCCATAGATCGGGTAACAGCAGAGCTGAAAAGACGATTCCATCAGCCAGATTTTGAAACAT
The DNA here is from genome assembly GCA_907163375.1 of Prostheceraeus crozeri. NCBI lineage: Eukaryota > Metazoa > Platyhelminthes > Polycladida > Euryleptidae > Prostheceraeus > Prostheceraeus crozeri. Next base: position 215,951 of record CAJQUW010013469.1, read on the forward strand.
TAACCAATTTCGAAAGTGTTCTTCATAGAAGAGACAAAAGTGTCAATGAGTTGAAATCAATTTTGCCTGTTCACCACACTGACTTCAATCTAGAGTCTTTAGCTGCATAGCTACGAATGCTGTCGTCTTTCTTGAAGACGGAAAATGTGGATGATCCAACACAAGCTTCAGCGTTGCTGAAGCATTTAGCCAAACAGCCGAAAGCCGTTAGGATTTTGCTTTCGGAGGTAATTAAACTCATTCAGATAATCATCACCATACCAACGTCAGCCTCATCTGCTGAAAGGACATTCAGTGCCTTGCGCCGCCTAAAGTCTGATTACCGATGTACTATGATTCAATCACGCCTAACTTACTTGATTCTTCTTCATGTACACTAAGTATCTAAACATCAGACCATGGAATTGAGCATTTCCTCTATTATGAGAGAGTTTGCTTCCCGTACTCCCGAGAGGAAAGCTCAATTTGGCAACGGTGTGTAGTGAGATGTAATGACCTAAAGATGTACATGTATAATCTTCATTTACATGGTACTAGATTTTAGAATCAAAAATTACATGTCGGGCCGAAGTGTATCGATGTGTCGACCTGGTTTTGCATTGACCAGCAGAAAGTGAAGTAGCAGTTGCCATAAATGGTACCTACATGTCACGTCAAAACCGAACCATCGGATATTTGTAAGTAGTCAAGCAGCTTTGTGACGTCTCTCAAAAATAGGTTTACAATTTTTATCAATGGGAAAATTTTGAGACACATTTGTATTTAATAGGCTGACATTGTTTACATCGTATAGGTTGACATTACTAAATGCTATGCAGTATAGTGGCGGCTGGGTACTTAGTAGTTCTTTGAATGCTCAGAATTATTTTCATCAAATGTTGCCTTAGTAGACCTACCTTCACAAAATGAAGTTTAGATAGAAATGTCAGTATAGCTGGATTAATCATTGAATTTCAGCGCATCTAACACTTTTGGAAACAGTTTTCATCGTAATAGTGTCGTTCAGACGATTCATTGCCATACTCATGTTTATAAATTTGTTACATTGATTGCAGTACATGCAGCCAACACACGTGCATGCGCGTAGTTTTTATGAGTTTGAGTGAAATATACTCTTTGATTTCTTACTTTTGACTTTTGAGTTACATCATCCCACAAATGATACGTGTAGTACATATGCATGCATGAGAATTATGTCACAAGTCTACTGTACGCCCATGTGAATAAAATTAGTCTTGTTAGCCTCACTAAGTCTGAAATATTCGGGCGATGGTGCTTGAATATAGGCCTACTAAAAATCGTAGGGTTGTCCATGAAAAAAAAATTTGCTACCCCTAGTAAAAAATCGTTCCGACGCCCCTGACAATAATCAACTTTCAACATTTTCCAAGTTTAAGTCCAAAAATTAATATTAAGTCAATTGCTGCCTGTATTCTGTTGCATTCTTCTCATTCCAAAGCCACTGATGCATCACATTACTATAAATTACATTTACAAGGAAATGTGTTTACAAGTGACATCTAGATAGATCATCGCTGCAAATTTACAAAAGCGTAGAAAATAACAACCTGTTGTCCCAACATAAATATATGCAACATTTAAGTGTCTAGGAAGATGCACAAGTATTTGCACTCGGACCAGGCTATTTGACATACAGTATTTAAACTTCTGGCTGTGTCAATTCATGAGTAGTTGTGAACTACCAAAGTTGTATGTTGTCATTTTCTTTATTGAAATTCTTTAATGTGTAAATGGGAAGTGGCTATTACATCGGTTGTGCTGGTGCGATTTTCTTCCATGTCTGCTGCCACGCCTCATATCCCTAGGCCATTGGGGACTCACAATTACTCAGCATGACAATAATTATTCATCAGAATCTGTCTTGACTCGTTGCTTTTCTTACTTCACCATATTTTGTCTTCACTCGTCTTCTAGGCTTTTTTTAGAAATTCCGTAATTTCTTGAGCGAAATAAACTTATTTCCCAGCTATAAGACAATTTCGTTGAATCATATCTTAATTTTAGACTAATGAGTGAATAAAGCTTCGTGATTGAGAGGTCATCAGATCGAGTAGGGCAGAAAATATTGGAGCTAGACAATAGTAATGGATAAAAGACCGTTCCAGGACACCATAAAATCAAAAAAATTAGTATCTTTAAAAACGACATAAATTTATGAATTTAGTCCCTTTTTCAGGTTTTTAAGACCTAAATTCATGAATTTAGTCCATTCAAAAAGTACCATTTTTTCAAAAAATGGCATTTTTAAAAACGACATAAATTCATGAATTTGAACCCTTTTTCAGGTTATGAAGACCTAAATTCACAAATTTGGGCGTTTTTAAAAATACCCAGTTTTTCAAATTTTTCAAAATCTCAAATTTGTGATTATGACATTTTTCATTGCTTAAATCATGACCGTTCCAGGACACCGAAAAAATCATAAAAGTTAAGAATCTCAAATTTGAGATTAAGATCAATTTTCATTGCTTAAATCATGACCGTTCCAGGACACCGAAAATCATAAAAGTTGAGAATTTCAAATTCATGAATTTTATCCATCTTTCAGGTTTTTAAAATATATCATGTGACTAATAATATTTCTTTAAAAATGGAAGAAACAAAGGTGGAAGGAACTTCAGAAATGGAAGGAACCTCAAGAATATATCCTTCGTTATCATATGAACGTAGTTCTACTTTAATGGACATTGAAAAGATTAACATTGAAAAAATGAATAAAGAAAAACACAAAGATAGAGTTAGGTATATGAAAGATAAGGAATCACAATTATTATTAAGATTAGAGCATTATAAAAAATTAAGAAAGAGATGGACTAAAGTTAAGAATGTAACACAAGGAATTGGCATATTCTTTACAATAAGTTTGGGTGCTTTAACAATTGTTATATCTTCAGGTGTTTTAGTAATTCCAGTAGTTGCTACAGCTTTAACAGGTACGGGTGTTTTTGCAACTTCACTTGTTACAATGTTAGATAAATCTTTAATAACTAAGAAACGAAAATCATTAAAAACTAAGCATTTACATATTAAAGAAGTCTATGATAAACTACATTACTACTTTCAAAGAGTATGTGATGATAATGTTATTACGTTAGATGAGATTGAAAAATTTGATCAAATAGCTAATGAAGTAAATCAAATATCATTTCAATTACAGTCAGAAAAAGTTGATGATAAGAATAAACAGGATGGCAAAATTTCGAGTGATGGTAAAATTTCTAATGAAGAAAATGACAAAATTTTTTTAGAAGAGCTAAAAACTTTAAGCGAAAATTTAAGCAAAACTTTATTAAACAAAACTTTATTAAACAAAACTTAAAACGAGAAAACTTTAACCGAGAAAACTTTAAACGAAAAGATGTCAAACAACAAAGCAATAAAAAAATAATTTGTTCAGTAAAATGTTTTTGCTGTATTCCAATGTTACCACAAAATTCAAATATTATATTTTAAAAATGAATAAAATTAGAGCTGATAATTATAAAAGAATAAAACAATTAGAAGAGTTAATAAAACAAAGAAATATTATGAAAGAAAATCATCTTCAACATAGAATGATAAAAGCTGGTATTCAATCTGATATGTTTGAAAAAATGCAGCAAACCGAGCAAGTAAAAACTGATTTTGAAAAAACTATGGAACCATTTAAAACTCTTGAAAAAGAAAGTACAAATAATGATAAACAAATTGATATAACAGATCCAGAGCACAAAACTATATTAGATGACTATGGATTACTAGAATCAAACATTAATAAGAAATTACCAAAATCTATGCAATTTGAACATTCTATTTCATTTATAGATGGAAAAACAATACCTAGATTTTATCTCGGTCAAAAAGAAATATTTCCACAACCTTTTCGAGGTATAATTTTTTCACCAGATAAATCTCCTTTTAATTTAGATAGAAATTTTGTTGATCTTTTAAGAGGAGCAGATTTAAATAATTATGCTGTAGAAGATCTCATAAAATATAAAGCTATGTTAGACAGAGTTGGTGCAGTAAAATCTCTTAGACGTTATAAACAATTAGAAAATTTATTATCAACGGGAGTTAAAGTAGGGAAAGGTTTATCTGAAAAACAGAAAACTGAAACAACTGTATTTTTACCAGATGATCCACAAGAATTACTAAATAGATTAAATATTTTAATATCTGCAATAAAAGAAGGACATAATTCTAGTTTCAATGAAATTCATGCTATATTGAAAAGACTGTTAGAAAAGAAGATTCTAAATGAAGAGGATTATAAAAGTATAACCGGACATCTCTGATGTCCTCCAGGGCTTCGCCCGTAGCTGAAATATGTTGTTGTTTTTAATTTTTTATAAAAAAAAATATTTCATAAAAAAATATTTATTTAATTTTTTTAGTTTAAAAATGTGTTCAGCAGATTTAGACAAAATTAATAATCATTTAGAAAATTTGATAGAGATTTTGGGTTCATCAAAATTTAGTACGACGTTAAAAATTATAACAACTACTTCATCACACACTTGTAATTTAGAACCCATTCTACATTTGGAACAAAATAAAAATTATCAAATTGCATTGACTAGTTTCTCTACATTTAACACTATTCAAAACGTTATCAAAGATGTGAATGATCAATTTAGATATTCTACTGATAAAGGAGAAACATGGAAAATATTAACTTTTCTTCCTGGTTCTTACGAAGTTGAATCAATATCAAATGAAATTAAGAGGCATTTAGGTATACCATTTAAAGATAAGAAACAATTACATTTTGCAGTTGAACCGGCAGTTAATAAATTTTCTCTTACTTTAGACGAAAATCATCAAGTTGATTTTAATCATGATAGATCATTGTCAAAGCTATTAGGATTTAATAAACAAACCTATAGTCAAGGTTATCATTTAGGTGAGAAGATTCCAAAAATAACTGAAATAAATTCAATTGTTGTACATTGTGACATTAGTGAAGGAGGATATATAAATGGTAAATTATCAAATTTAATATTCAGTTTTCCAGCTTTTACTTTACCCATTGGTTATAGATTAAATGTAATTCCACAAACACTAATATATTTCCCTATTACAAGAAAAACTATTAACAACATTAACATGAGAATCACTGATGAGAAAGGACAAGAAATAAATTTTGGAGGTGAAGAGATTATGATAGATCTTTTGGTTCGGGAGGTATAAACTCCCACGCGAAGCTAGAGAAGTTTAATTTTCTTCTTCTTCTTTAAAAACAAAAATAAAATAAAAATAAATTTTTTTATTAAAAAATGAGTGAAGTGCTACCATTAAATAAAAAAAAACTTAAATTTAATCATCATCCAAATTTATCTAATAAAGTTTTGTCAGTTATTTGTGGAAGATCAGGTTGCGTAAAAACGTATCTATTATTTAAAATTTTAACGACTCCAAATTTTTTGGATTATAACAATCTTATAATTTATACAACAACAGCAGAACAACCCGTCTATCAATTTTTAAAATATGGATTTGAAAATAATCTTAAAAAAACAGCAATTGCTTCATTATTCAAAGAATATGAAAAATCTGAAGATGAAGAAGAAATAAGTTCGTGGTGTGAAGAAGCAGCAAAAAATAATCAGTTAGTAGAATCTAATAAAAATAACCATATAAAGATACAATTAATAGATGATAGTGGTAATATGCAAGATCCTAGTAAACTAGATAAAACAATGAAACATTGTGTAATTTTTGATGATTGTGTTAATGATAGAAATCAGTCAATTCAGAGAAATTATTTCACAAGAGGTAGACATAATAACTGTAGTGTATTTTATTTAACACAAAGTATGTATTCATTAGACGGAAGTGTTATTAGAAAGAATGCAAATATATTTATACTATTTGAAATAAATGCAAGAAACTTAAGTGATTTGTTAAGAGATTTATGCGTAAGAAATAAAGATGAATTTAAACAATCGTGTAATAATGCTTGGTCAAAAGATTATGGCTTCATTACAATTAATATTGATAAAAAAATTCATGAAAGAGTTATCGAAAATATTTTCGCGGAGTGATAAAAATATACAAATATAGTGTTACAATATTTTTTTTTATTTTATATATATATCAAATTTGTCTATCTTAGAAATTAGAAAATTAAAAAGGTTCAGTAGTTATTCCATCAGGTAACATTTTTCTTTTATCATCAAATGGATCTAATGCTAATTTATGTTCTTCTTTTAAATACATGTTATGTTTTTTTGAATTAAGTCTATAATTACATGCTGTTTTTATTTCATTATTAAATAATGCATTTTTATAATCTTGAAATGTTATTTGATTAGCCACTGATGCCTTTGAAATTCCTTTTAATGTTTTATGTGTTTTAATATTATTAGTTGTATCATAACAATAACATTTAGATTTTAAAAATATAGCTTCTGTTATGAAATCTTCATTTCCTTCTAATTCATCTTTTACTTTACATAAATCAGAAGGATGAATGATATCTTTTATTTTATTAATTTCTTCATCAAGTGTAGAATTATACGGTATTGTTAATTCTAAGAAAATAGAATCGGTATCTGTAAAGTGTAATTTATAGTTTTTGCCATAAGCAGGTGCTAAATAATCATATATAAAACTATACATAAATAGTTTAGCTAATTCTAATATAGTGAAACCAATGAAATTAAACTTATCATGTTTTACAATGCTTCTTCTTAGATGAACAGCACAAAGTTCATCACTGAATCTAGTAGTTCTTTTATATGTAGGTTTCCTTGTTAAATTTTGAAATCTATCTCTATCATAAACTATTTCAATATTTTGTCTATTACGCACATTTTCTAAAGTCTTACCATAAAATGCATTATTCATTAATTTGAAGAAAACGTTTCCAAAATCATCTTTATTTCTTTTAGCTATTTTACGTTTTTCAATATTGAACTCTATATAATTTTTTAACCACCTAGATTTTTGATAAAATAGTTTTCGATGTATTTTGGTGAGAATCATGCCATGATCTAAATACCAATCTAGCATTCTTCCTTCAACAACATACTTTCCTTTATTACCTTGTGTTAACATAAGTTTTTTTGTTGGTCTGTATTTTTTCGGTATTATAGATTTTTGATAATCTGAAAAATCTTCTATATTGGGAATTTTGTTTTCTGGACAGAAAGGATAATATTTTGTTGCGTCTTTTATATAATCAGGATATACTAAATCAACTTCATATACATAACCAAAATTATTTTCACCATCATATGTTCTTTGATAATCTAGATCTGGCGAAGCCCTAGAACCTTCGGTTCGATTATTACACCATGTCATTTCACCTGTTGGTAATTCTTGTATCATGCAAGAAAGATATAAGCTATTAAAATCATAATATAACAAATAGTTTTCTCTCATGAATTCATCAATTGCTTTTTCACGTTCTACTCCTTCTTGTTTCGTTCGAAAAATTTCTAATATCTTTTCTTTTTCTTCTGGAGATAAAGGTTTCATTATTCCATATGTATGTGGATTTACTTTCTTATTATAACATTTAACATATCTATTACCTAAAACTGATGAAACTCCACCTCTAATTCCAGATTCAAAAAATAATAATTTATCATATGTATTTTCTTTATAATGTTTAAGTTTAACGGACTTTGTCCTAGAGCCATCGGCTTGAACACCAGTATGTTTTAATCCTGCTAGCCATGTTAAACCTGGTGTAGAATAACAATAACATGGATCTATTCCGTAATATTCTAAACACATGTCACGAAAGTTTTCGAAAAGATCAGCTAGTATTAATACATCTATCTGAAGATATTTCATTGTATAATCATACATTGTTTTACAATTTAACTCTCTCCAATTCTTTTCAGCTTCTGCATAGTCTTCGTCTGATAATTGTGATTGTTTTAATGTTGATTTAAATTTATTTATTGGAGGAAGTTGTTCTTCTTCCATAATTTTATTCACAGAATTAAAATCTCCAGTTATGTACTCATACGGAAATATTCCTTTTAAAGGTTTTAAATTATATTTATTTAATATTTTACATTGTTCAGATTTCAAAGTTTTTCCCATAACATCTAATGAATAAGGAGTAAAAAATCTAAATGCATCTAAAATTCTAATACAACCTAATTGCATTGAAAAATATTCTTCTTCTTGTTTACATAGTACATTTATTTTTTGTTGTTGTAATTTTTCAGATGAAAATAAATCTTTCATTACTAGATGGAAATCATATTTAGAACCATTGTAGAAATATAAAGGAACAAAGTTATATTTAAATTTATTAGCATTAAGATTACAAGAATTATGTGCTGCACCTCCATATAATCCATTTAGATGATCATGATCTTTTACTTTATCAATATATCTACCTCTGCCAGTTTCATAATTTTTTGCAAATTCTTTTCCACAGTAATAACAATTTATTTCATCATAAAATTCTTTTCTTTCTTCATCCGTTAATGGTATCATTGGTTTATTTGTTTCAAGCAATTGTGAAAAACGTCCTTGTAATTCTTCTACTTTCTTTGTAAACATTTCTGAACTATCTTCACCATAGTATTGTAAATATTCTGATTTAAATAATTCAGGATAATTTGAATGAATGTACATTCCCCAACATAATGGTTTTTGTTCAAATAAATATTTTTCTTTACTTTGTTCAGTTGAACTTTTTCCAGGTGCACTTTTTTCAGAATTAAAATTTTCAGAATCGGGTGAAGCCCTGGAACTTTCCGTTTGATTTTGTGTCATATTAACATTATATGCTTCAAAATCACAATAAATAGTAAAGGGTACTTTATTTTTAAAATACCATTTATTATATTCTAAATAATCATCTTTAGGAAAAGTATTTTGAACTGCTTCGTTTTGTTGACAATTCTCCAAATGTCTATTCATTTCTTCTAAAGTTCTAAAACTTGTCATACATTGAAGACAAGGAAAATTTGTATTATCTGAAGTTTTTGTAAATATAGAAACATCTTTACACAATATAAAATGACCCTGATAATATAATATATTCGCTTGTGCTGGTTGTTTTGTCTGTTCTAGTTTTTCAAATCCATCTTTATATATTTCATGTGTTTCATTAATTTCTTTTGCAAGATTAAATGTATTTTGATGATAATTTTGATTTAATATTTGTAGCTGATAACTATATTCTTTATCATATTGTTCTTTATATTGTTGTAGACATTTTCTTAAAGATTCATTTATTTTTTGATTGGTTTCATTTTCTTCATTATTTAATTCATTATTTTCTTCATTTAATTTTTGAATCGTTTCTATCTTATTTTCATATTTATGGCCATATTCTTGTACTAATATTTTTGTTTGTTGTTGATAATCTGTTTTACATTTTTGTAAAATTTTATTTAAATTTTCTAATTTTTGTTGATATTCTGAAGATAAAGATGAATATTTGTAATTATAATCATCAGTACGTCCTTTATAATTATTATGATTAATCATTATTGGTGATAATGTTTTAACAAGTTCAAATTTTTCAGTACATATTATATTTCCTTGGTAAAAAATATTATGATGCATGTAATTTCCCCTATCATTATATACTATTTCTGATTGACAAAAATTTTTATTATTCAAATAAAATTTTTTTGAATCTGAGTAAAGTGGAGTAATTTTACCAATAGAAACATAATTCACATTTAATTCAAAAACATTTACTTCTATTAAATTTTTATTCTTTTTATGAAACTTTTTTAACCTATTATAATCATATGGAAATTCATGTAAACCATCCGAAAGATCAAATTCCTTGATATATTCTTCTTTATTGTAATGACTTAGTCTTTCTTTGTGATATTTTGCAGGATGTAAATGTGCTATAATACTCCACAGAAAACAATAATCATCTTCATTTTTTATGTTGATTATTTGTGGTGAACTGAAAGGCAAAGGAACATAACTACCACCAGTATTATTTTTATATTTATCAATTACTATTTTCTTAGATAGTATTTTAACAAATCTCCAACCAGATTCACGTAACTGGGCTTCAATTATACAATTTTCTAATTTAAGTATCATCGATTCAAATATGGGTTGTATATCATTTACATTATGAATTTCTTGTGAATTTGTAAAATGTCCTTGTATTATTTCTTCAGGAATTCCATCAGGTCCATTTTTTGTATAAAGTACTTCTACATTCATATAACATTTGAAAGATTTCTTAAATATATTATAAAAGTTTGTTAATACATTATAAAAAGTTTTATCGGTTTCATTATATTCAAAAGACTGATTAAATAAATATTTTATATCTGTTACGGGCGAAGCCCTAGAACCTTCTGTTTGTAAGGCTTCATCGGTTCGTTCAGCTTCATCAAATTCATCAGTATCGCTAAATAAATATCTTCCATCTGGTACGGGCGAAGCCCTAGAACCTTCGGTTTGTATGGTCTCATCTTCACTATTAAAAACTTTTTTATATTCCAAATGTGAATAATCATCAAACATTTTTTTAACTTTTATATCAGTAGGCAATGTTTCTAGATAGTTTTTATAACTATTTAATTTTAATATATTTCCTTCATCAACTCGTTCTACATTTTGTAAATGCAATTTACTATTTAAATGAGATTGATAACTTCTTTTTGTTTGCAACTTTTTTTACATAAGACACAATAAAACTTGGTATTTTCCATTTTTTTTAATTTTTTTAGAGAAAATTTAAGAAAAAAATTTGTGTTTTAATTTTAGATATAAACATTCTAATATCAAGGACTTGAGTGTTATTTTATATTATTATATATTTCACGTTCTTTAGTTATTTTTTTCTTTATCATATTAAGTTTTATCATATTAAGTTTTATCTTATTAAGTTTCATCATATAATGTTTTATCAAAAGATAATTTAAATTTATTTTCACTAACTATTGATTCATCATCATCATCATAAATTGTTTCTTCATCATCATCATAAATTGTTTCTTCATCATCATAAATTACACTTTTTGGTATAGGATGCCCTTCCATGATAGGATACCATTCTCTTATTGGAATATCTAATTCTAAATTACATCTTTTATTTTGTTAATAATATAATAGAGAAAAATATTGGTCTTTGATCTCTTTTGGAAAATTTAATAACACCACCATAATCTGAATCACTTTTAGTTTTTGTTAAAGATGATAAAATTTTAAATTGATTAGATGTAAATCCTAATTTAAATTTTGTAGACCCGACACATAGTTGTCTAACAGTATCTTCAACTATACCATCATTATTATTTTCAATTGTAAGAAAATGAAATTTAGATAAATTTTTATAATTACTAATATTTTTATAATCTTTTTTACCATTTACACCTTTTTCAGATGTTACAGAATCATCATTATTATCATAAGATTCTTTAAGATCGGGCAAAGCCCTAGAATCTTCGGTTCGTTTATTATGATTATGATTATGGTCATTGTTAATAGTATAAGGTGTTGACCACATATAAATTTTCTCTTGTTGAGCTAAACTATTTATATAAGATTTGAATAAATTAATATTTAAGTTGGAATATAATCCTATGTACGTATCATCATCATATCTTTGCGGCATTTCTAATGTTTCTTGTTTATAAATTGTGTCTCTATAATAAACTTGACATAATAATTCTTCATTATGTTTTTTACTCTCTATATGAATGTTATATTGATTTTGATCGTCAACAAATAATCTAATTTTTTCTTTCGAAAAAGATTTTAATTTTTTAACTAATTCTTTAATATTGATATAATTAATAATTTTATTTTCTATCCACTCAGTATTACTAATCGGTAACACTGCTCTAATAAATCCATAAACATTATTATGACCTATTATAACCATATTTTCTTTATTTAATTCAACATAAGCTACATCATTATATTTACTTACAATCTCCATAAATTTAATAAATGGATCCCCCGGAAATAAACAATAATTAGTTTCTATAGAAGGTAAACCTTTAGTCTGTTCTCTAAATATTTCGGCTTGTAATTGAAATAAAATATTAACATCTATACATGGATTATTATTATTATTATTATCAAAACATTTATTTTCAAATCCCGTTGATCTCGTCGAATAAGAAGAACAGGATGATGCGGGCGAATATAATTTTTTTAAATTTGGATTTTCCATTTTTTTATTTTTATTAGAAAAAATTTTATTTTTTATTTTTATTAGAAAAAATTTTATTTTTTTATTGTTAAAAAATGATGTTACCAAATGTTGGTGGAGGTGCATATATCCCGAATAATCGTGAATTAGAAATAGAGATAGAAAATTATATCATGAAAACTGGAGACGTTTTATCTGGTCCATTGCATCTTTCTATTCTTCCTCAACAAAATACAGAGTTAACAAATAAACAATATGTTGATACACAAATCAATGACTTAAAAGAAAAATACATAAACGATGTTTTGGTTTCACTGATGAATGAATTAAAGTTGCTTAAACTTAATGACAAATCATTAAACGAAAAATTATCAAAACTTGATAAAAAGGATAGAGAGCTAGAAGCAGATATAGCAAAACTCTTTAAAAAGATTTCAGAACAATCAAAAATTTTAATATTACTTTCTATAAAGTTAAAATCTGCTGTAATTAAAAATAAACATCAGATCAAAATGTTAGAAGAACAATTAGAAGATGAAATAGAAAAACTTCCTGAAAGAATTAAAAAAAATTTAAAGCAGTTACAAACTACATTCCAAAAAAGTGTTGATGAATTAAGTTCTAAAATTACTCAACAAATGAAAAAGATGAATAGAATAATAAATGAAGTAAACTCACTTAATGAAAAAGTTGATAAAATGAAAAATCTTAAAATCAATTTAGAAAATGAATTAAAGAAAAATTTACAAGAAAACTCTAAAGAAAATAAAGAACAGTTAGATTCTGTTAAAAGACAATTAGATGTTCTTAAAATTAAGTTAAATGCACTTAAAACGGCGTTGAAGATGAATCAGCAGAAAATGCAAGTTAATAGAAAAGAAATTAAAGTACATCACACGCTGCTTGACGCAATAGATAAAGTGCAACAGGCAATTAATAAAGTTATCTCGAAGTTGTTGTCCATTCACAAACGTAAATCTTGAACGGACCAAAGGTCCTCAGGTTACTAACCAATCGGAGCGAAGCTCCTCGAGGCTTTAGCCGATCGGACCAAAGGTCCTCAGGTTACTAACCAATCGTAGATATTTTTCCCAAAAGTCAAATTTAATCCTAAAAAATGCCTATTATTTATAAACACAATCTTAAACATTTTGCATCAAATAATAAAATTGCTCATGAACCATCTCAGAAACCTGTGTACCATTATGATAGTGTAGAAACTGTCGGAACACAAAAGTTCCTAGGCACCGCAGGTGCCGTCCAAAAAGAAGGGGATGGCATCTTTTCTGGTATTGGTAGTATCGTTAACTTAATTAAAAATAATAAAGATTTGATTACATCTGCTGCAAAAGGAGCAGCTGCTATAGGTAGTACAGCTAGTGCAATATCAAATGCTGTTAAATCACAAAACGAATTAAAACAACTAGAAGCTATTCGTAAACTTAGGAATGATTCTGAAGAACTAAAAAAATTAAAAAAACTTTCAGATGAAACAAAAAACAAAATTGCTAACATAGCTGTTGGGGAAACCTTGAGGAGCGGAGCTCCGTCTGATAGTAAACATAATGAAAATAAAAATAATAAAAAAACAATTGAAGAAATAAGAGGTAATGGCGTCAGCAGCAACCTTCGGTCTAACCAGCAAAGCTGTAGCGGAGCTGGTCTAGCAAAATTCTAAAAATTATATTTTAGTAAAATTTTTTTCTATCTGTGAGAAAAACAAAAAGTCAAATTATTTTTTATAAAAATGTCTTCGCTTATCGAAAATAAATTTAGATTAGACGATCCTCCGTTCGTCAGTTATAATCAAAAAAAGAATGACTATATAAGAATTGCTATGAATCCCGGATCTTCCAGTAGAGTAAACACTGGAGGTGATTTAATTTTTGAAGTTGATAATCAGCAGAGCTATTTATATTTACCTGATTCATTTTTACACTGTGAATATTCTTTATATAGTGATGCTAATTTTACAACACCATTACCAGATACCGATAATATTGCACTAGAGAATAATTTTTTTCCAAGATTATTTACACAAATGCGTTTAGATGTTGCAACTCAAAATATAGAAACAATAAGTGATTCTCCAGGTGTAATTGATACAATGCTTAGATTTGTAACAATTGGTGAAAATAATAAAAAGTATGAAATCGAAGGTTGGTTTCCTGATACTAATGATGGTATAATTGTTGATGATTTAACTCACGCTGGAACAGATGCCGCAGGAATTGCGAAAGATGTAGAAAATATTGCAAAACATTTAAATAAAACAAATAATGATGCATATAAAGAAAGACGTGAATTTAACAAAAAAAGTAAACAGACAGTTAATTGGTCATTGTCTCCATTATTCGGATATTTAGATTATGATAAAATATCATATCAATTAAAATTTAAATTAATAATTCATCGTACAGCAAATAATGAATTAATCTTTTTTGGTAAGACTGGAAAAAAAGCATATTTAAAAATTGATAGACTTGAATGGTGGATTAAGCATATTACTCCTAGTTTAGAGATTGAAACAGCTATTGCAAAAAGATTAAATACTAACAAACCAATTCCAGTAAATTTTCTAAAGCGTACTGCTAGTTCAGTAACTTTTTCCGAACAAAGATTTAACTGGCATTTTACTAGAACTGCGAATACTCCAAGATATTTATTACTAACTTTTCAAAGAAATAATTCTCCAAGTTTTGATAAGAATAACAATATTTTTCATATTAATACAATTCGAAGTTTACAAGTTTCATTAAATCAAACCCGATATCCAATTGATCCATTAAGATTCGATGATACCAATAATCAATTTATGGAAGGATATGATTGTTATCGAAATCTTTGTACAGAATTTGGAGTTGAACCACAATTAACTCCTGGAGATTGGAGACATTTATATCCAATTTTCTGCTTCGATTTAAGTGCACAATCTGAAGATATTATTAAAAATGGTTGTGATGTTACAATTAATATTGAAAAGAAAGATTCCACAACTTCATTGATGGCTTATGGTTTATTGCTAGAAGATGTAAAATATTCTATTGAAATTCTTAATGGAAAGATGGTAAGGATAGGCTAAAGCCAGAGGAGCTTAGCTCTGATAAGTTAATTAAAGTTTTTCAATAACTAGAATAGATTAAAATTTTTGGTAACTTAAAATTTTTTGGTAACTAGAATAGATTTAAATTTTTGATAACTTAAAATTTTTTAGTAACTTGAAATTTTTTAATAACTAGAATAGATTAAAATTTTTTGGTAACTTGAAATTTTTTCATAACTAGAATAGATTTAAATTTTTGATAACTTAAAATTTTTTTATTAAAAATGTCTCAAGCGAAAAGTAATATTAATAATAAAACTGTTGAATTAAAATTACGTAATATTGTTGACAAAAATACCCCTAAAACTATTACGATTAACAAAAAAAAGTATTACATAAGTAAACCAATGATAGAGAATATACAATTACAAGAAGAAAAGAATGGCGGGATTCTCCCATTAATTCCACTAATAATAGGTGGCATAGCTGCAGCAGGAAGTGTTGCAGGTGGGACAGCTGGTATTGTCCAAGCAGTAAATAAAAATAAATCAGAGAAGGCAGCATTAGAAGAACAAAAACGTCATAACAGAGAGTTAGAGAAAGTTGCTAGGGGTGACGGAATAGTAGATAATTTTATTAGTAAATTAAAATTAGTTGATGAAGGAAAACGAGTTCTTAAAAATATTCTCCACAATGTTGATGATTTAATTGAAATTAAAGAAACTAAAGATGGTTCTGGAATATATCTAAGTCCTAGTATGATAAGGTAATAACCTCAGAACCTTTGGTTCTTTTCGGTAAAACATTTATTTTTATCTTCTTAATTTTTTTTATCTTTTAAAATGAATACCGCAAATTCCACAAATTCAGAAAATTTAATTAAATTAAAAATTGCTAATTTAGATTTATTAAATTATCTATTAAACAAAAATAAAAACTCAAACTGTCAGCATATTGGAGGTGACAAGAACAAAGTTTCACACCACTTCGGTGGTGATATACAAAAAACATTAGAAAACTTTCCTGGATTTATTTGGAGTAAGTATTCGAAAGAAAAACATCTTCCTGGTCATTCATATACTGGTCCAGGAACTCGATTAGATATAAGACTAGATGAGAATAATAATCCGAAACCAGGTGAAGAACCGATAAATAGAGTAGATGCCGCAGCTTACAGGCATGATTTAGCTTATCGAAATCATGATCTAAGTTCTCGACATGCAGCTGATAAGAAGATGATTCAAGAATTAGATAGTATTCAAAATCCTACATTTAGAGAAAAAATTGAAAGAATGTTTGTTAAGAAAGCTTTACAAGCTAAAATATTTTTCGGACAGGGTTTAAATGAAAATCATAATTCAGGCGTTTATGCATCTGAAATTCATAAAGAATATAGAAAGCCTAAATATTTATTGAAAGTAAAAGTATTTAATAAAGATGATATTTGGAGTGCTGATCTTATTCATATGCCGAATGAAAGGGACTACAAATACGCATTGACCGTTATAGATTTATATACACGATACGCTTGGGTAAAGCCTTTAAAAAATAAAAGTGGTCTATCAGTTAAATATGCGTTTGAAGAAATCTTTAAAGAAAGTAAGAGAAAGCCAAAAAAATTGTTTGTTGATAAAGGATCGGAATTTTATAACAGAAACGTTCAGCCACTATTTGAAACAGACGAAAGTCATCGCCAAGGCTCAGTTTATTCAACTGAAAATGCAGGAAAAGCTATAGTGATAGAAAGATTCAATCGGACGTTAAAAAATAAAATTTTCAAGAAATTTACTCAGCAAGGAAATCAGAAATGGTTAAAAATATTACCAGGAATTGTAGAGCAGTACAATAATAAAGTTCATTCAGGTATTGAAGAAACCCCAAAGAATGCTTCTGACGACCCTGATTTAATACGAAAGAAAATATTCGAGAATAATTATTCGAATGAGAGTAATCCGAATTTGCAGAAACTTAAGCCGAAATTTAAAATTGGAGATAGAGTTAGAATATTTAAATATAAGAACAAATTTGAAAAGGGCTTCGTCGGATACTGGACGAAAGAGATATTTGAAATTTGTAAAATAAATCAAAGTTATCCGTTTACTTATGAAATTAAAGATTTAGATAATGAGGATATCAGAGGTCGTTTTTATCAAAATGAATTACAGAAAACAGAGCTTTAACCTTTAGGTGGCGCTTTAGCTAGCTTCGCTTGAGTTATAGATTGTTTAACTCTAACATAATATCTAGAAATGGTACTCCTTTTTGTAATTTAAATAAAACATAAAGACATAATTGTCCACAATAAGTTGTTCCCGGTTTTTGAATTTGAAATGTATTGTATGTTCCCGTTCCAAGTAATTCTTTTACTTCATTTGTAGGGGGCAAACCGTATGAATCGAACCAATAGTTCTCAGCCTCCGGGCGATCAAAATAATAGTTCTGCTGATGATTTTTAACGCCTGCTGACCAATGTACACCTTTTTCATTTGACGTATGAAGATTTGTTATGAAATTTACAGTTATTGATGGCCTATTTTTTAGGAATTGTAATTCATCCCTCATCAATATGTGAAAATTCTTTATTCCTAATCGATTAGCGATTTTATTTAGGTCGAAATTCGTTGTTGTCTGTGTTCCATATAATTTCAAAAACTCATTTATGTTGCTCATTTTATAATAAAAAAATTTCTTAAGGGAGCCCCTAGAAGACAGGGGTGGGGGGTATTGATTTAAAACTGTTCTCTAATGATGTCTTTCTTTACTACTTAGTCAGAAGGGGTATTGATTTAAAACATTTTTATAATGATGACTTTCCTTACTACTTGGGGGAGGGGGGTATTGATTTAAAACTGGTCTCTAATGATGTCTTTCTTTACTACTTATTCAATTTTGAAATGATTTAATTTAATCTAAATTTAAACGTTACATTGTTGCATTGTGTTAGTGTTTCGCGCATATTTTATCAATAGTAATTCATTACTCATCAATATGTGAAAATTCTTTTCTCCCAATTGCTTAGCAATCTCATTTAAATCGAAATTTAATGTGGTTTTGTTTGCTGTATATTTTTTGGAACTCAGTCATGTTATTAACCTGAGGACATATATCACCTATATTACTCAGTCCCACAGAAGGAGATAAGTGACGTGTAGCTGACGGATTTTCACCATTCATTTTAAATGAAATAAAAATGTATAACTTGCTGACACGGTGTGATGATTTACTAAAATAATACAACAAATTCAATAGCACTTTTGGAGATGATTTACTAAAATAATACAACAAATTCAATAGCACTTTGGGAGATGAAACAATAATAGCATCAAATAAATCACTATTTCCCTTGAAGAATGAATTCAGTTTTCTCCTGATGGTGGTGCATGTGAGGGCGTCGCATGTGTTGGTTGTTGCGCTGTGCGTTCTTCCTCCATTTGTAAAAGAACCTGCTCATAACTTGGTGGATTAAATGGACGTTGGACGATGGACGATGGTCGTTGGCGAGTTTCTTCAATTAAAACTTCATCTTCCTCTTGCAATAAAGTTCTTTGCAATGAAATGTACGCCTGCTGTCTGCGTTCTATTAAGTTCAATATTCTTTTATCAATTGCATAATTGACATGTGAGTCACCCAGATGATGAAAAATGTCATTCATATTTATGTGAGAAAATATTTTACTCCGTGGTTGGAGTCTGGCTATCTGTCTTGTTACGTCAGTAAGTCTCCGCTTTTTCATTTCCAACCGTAAATCGCGTTCTTGATTTCCTACCATTGTAAAATAACAGCACAAACAGACAACTGCAATTTTCAATGTAACTGGTTTGCAAGAAAGTGAATTCAATAAACTGCACACCCTTTTAAAGTAACGTCCTTCAAGCGCAAATACAACGTTAATTTTCCCTTCAATGCGGGTTGTGAAATTCCATTTACACTATGGGAACAAAAGAACAAGTACAATCTAAAGACAATGGACATATGAGAGAGAGAGGATGAATTAATGAATGAGAATTTCTCTTCGTTTTGGTTTCCATAACAATCATTCATGCGACATTGCTTGAATGGAAAAATACACCAACTGTCGCGCCGATGTCAGAAAGTTTGTCGATAAACCTGTCGACATGGCGCGACAGTTGGTGTATTTTTCCATTAGCGTTCAAGGTCATTCTATTAAAAGCATATGGGAATTATTCTCATTGAAGACAAGCAATTGTTTTAAAGAATGCATTGTGAATACAATATTCCTGTAACAGACAGGAACGAGAGAGAGAGAGAAAGAAAGAAAGAAGACACGCTGCTCCGTAAAAGTTTAATTGAGATAACGAAGGATATATTCTTGAGGTTCCTTCCACTTTTGTTTCTTCCATTTCTGAAGTTCCTTCCACTTTTGTTTCATTCATTTCTGAAGTTCCTTCCATTTTTGTTTCTTCCATTTTTAAAGAAATATTATTAGTCACATGATATATTTTAAAAACCTGAAAAATGGATAAAATTCATGAATTTGAAATTCTCAACTTTTATGATTTTCGGTGTCCGGTTTTACATGACCTGGAACGGTCATGATTTAAGCAATGAAAAATGTCATAATCACAAATTTGAGATTCTCAACTTTTATGATTTTTTCGGTGTCCTGGAACGGTCATGATTTAAGCGAGGGTGAAAATCGAACCGAAGGTTCTAGGGCTTCGCCCGATTGTAATTCTCAAATTTTGAAATTCTCAACTTTTATAATTTTTTAGTGTCCTAGAACGGTCATGATTTTCAAGGTAAAAATTGTAATTCTCAAATTTGAGATTTTGAAAATTGGGTATTTTTAAAAACGCCCAAATTTGTGAATTTAGGTCTTCATAACCTGAAAAAGGGTTCAAATTCATGAATTTATGTCGTTTTTAAAAAGTACCATTTTTTCAAAAATGGTACTTTTTGAATGGACTAAATTCATGTATTTAGGTCTTAAAAACCTGAAAAAGGGTTCAAATTCATGAATTTATGTCGTTTTTAAAGATACTATTTTTTTGAATTTTATGGTGGCCTGGAACGGTCTTTTGCCCATTACTAATAATACAGCACGATGTGGATCTTTGATGTGAACATTTTGCTGATAATCTATTTCTTTCCTATACATTTGATTTGCAAGAGGTTGCTTTACTTGCTGCATGGCAGTCAATTGTACATATTCATCCTGAGGAATAACAATCATGCGAGAATAAGAACTCATAGTTTGTAGATAATCATGGGAGTTTTCAAAATATCACTTCGAAATCTAAATTCTTCCGGACACTCTTGCGTAAAGTCAATGAATAAGTAACCGTATGGTTTTTCAGTAGCTGCTTGAAAAATTTCAATTAAGGCTTTTGATCCTCTGGGTGCAACTTGTCGCGCTAAAATTTCAAATTGACTTTTATCTCGCGGATTCTTGAAAATAGCATAATAGTGTGTATTCAGGTTTCGTGTACGAGCTTCTTTTCCATCAGGAAACAAATTTTGTGTAATATAGATGATAAAACACCTTTTATGGTGTGCTGCGCGAGTGAACATATCTGTAACATCTTCTGAATTCTTACTTTCTTTTAATAAATCATCCAATACAACAACATCATTAGACTGAAGTTTATCCACTGGAATAATTCCTTCATGTCGAATAAAGTTGCGACTTTGCAATTCCTGAAACAGCGACGGTTGATAAATACCATAACACCAAATCACTCGATTGATAGGTTCCTTAAACAACTCCCTTCTTTTATCCAATAAATTCAGCGTGAAAACAGTTTTACCTGCATGAGATGGACCTGATACAGTCAGAACTTTATCACATTGAAGTCTGAAATCCATTTTATTACTTTGAGACTCAACATTTGCATAATTAACGCTTAGAGCCAAAGATATTTCCCAATAGGTTGCCCACGGCAGGAGCTATCATTGGAAGTATTGCTGAAAGGAAACCGCCCTTTTGTGTTAGAGTTTTCCTCTTTCTTTGAAGGGCGACTTTAGGATTGGAGATGAAACGCAATTTCGTAGCATATCGCTTAAGTAACTTTCGTTGTTTTGGCGCTAATTTCTTCGTCCTCAACTTCCTCACATGAGAAATAATTTCACAAATGAATTTATCGTTAGCATGTCGTATAGCATTGTATCGCTGATTTGCTTTCATTCGTCGGAGAGCTTGAATGGCTGAAGAAAACTTTTGACTTTTACGTTTCGTCATTTTACGTTTCGCCATTTTCCGTGTTAGTCTTTGCTAAAACCTATCTTTACCACATTTGCATAGGTACTAACTATTGCGACATAAGTGACACTCGAAATGAGCAATGTCACAGTGGTTACATTGGCAAAGTTGAATGCAATTACGTATGAAACAGCGTTGACAAAAAGCATGCTTACATCTCTTGAAGATGCGCTTTTCATTTCCATCCTTTCGCTTACATACATCGCAACACATAGTTTCACCGTTACTGATGTCTATAGCAAGTCTTTTTGAAGATATGAATTTGCTAGCCTTTTCTAAATAATAGACGCATGTACAGAAGGAATATACTTCGAGAGTGAGCAGACATAGCTCGAAAACCAGTTGTGCTACAATCAAGTACCACTGCATTTTCAATTTTTCTTTATGGAAAGTTGAATGTGAATATCTGAAATCGCTTCAATCACTAGACTGCTACCATGATGGTTAAATGCGTTAAGACGTTCAGCAATTTTTATCATATGTCTTTTAAAAAATTCTTCGGGGTGATCTACCACTTCCATTGAATAAGAAGCAAAATGGAAAGAGCGACTTTCCACCTCTTCCTTTCCAAAATGACTAAACTTAATTTTCGCAACTAATCGCGCCATGATAATGCTATCAGAGAATGTACTCATTAACTCTAGAAATAGAGTGCTAGCATCATCAACCACTGCTTCGATGTCGGTCTCATCTTTATGAAAATTTATCACATAATCTTGAACAGCTCCTTTTAAACTTTGCCTATGAAAACGTAATGTTCCGCAGTCGTTTGAGAAAGACATGATCGCCCTTTAACTAACCCATCCATTGCATGAAAACAACAACTCTTCTCATAGTAACATTTATTGAATAACGGTAACAAGCATGCATTATAAATCAATGGTTTGAAAGAGATAAAATAGATACAGCTGATAACTATCATACAGCGAGCAATGATAACCATACAGGACTTTGGCAGTGTTGAGGTAAGGAGGAAAGAAGCATTGGTTATGAACGTAGCTACTACAACGAACAGACAAAATAGGAACACACAAATCCTTAAAACGTTTCGTGACTTCATGATAATGTTGATTCACTCTACTATCCCAAGGCGGGAGCAAAATATCATCAATGATTAGATTGGGAAATACTTTCCTCTCCTTACCAGGATTATTACAAAAGATGCGTATAACATTGAAAGCAGCTAACCATCGTTTAAAGTCAATAAGAAGAGCACTCTCGCAAGAAAAGCCATAGTCTTGCAAATATTTCAGATTAAGTCCATGAATGTGTTTTCTCGCCCATTGATCAACATTGGGATCACAGTTGGCATGTTGATGATAGACACTAACAATCTGATATGTCCAATTGTTCATAGCAATAGCACTGAGCTCTTGTACAGGTTCACCCTCACAATCCATAAAAATGATGATAGAAGCCTAAAACGGAAATTTACACATCTAAGGAAGCGTTCTATAACATATTACAAAATGAAGAATTACATCGATGCTTTTCACGACAAAATACACAAATGATATGATGGCAACGAAGAAGTAAAATGTATCTAATAAGACCACGTCTACGACACTCAAAGCACATAAGCGAATTGTCATAGGGTAGAGTTAGGAAAGGACTAGTAATTCTCCTTCTTTGATTTGCGTTTTGATGTAGCATTCTTCTCCGACTTGCGCTTCGTACCACTGCTGTTAAGGATTTGATCAATTATGTCGTCCACGTTGGGTGGTTTCGGAATATATAGGATGGATTCCATATGCATGGAGAGAGAGGCTATTTTATTATCCTTGTGTCGACCATAATATAGCCCATTCACTTTGAAAAGGATATCCCAAGTACCTTCTCCGAGCTCATCACATCTGATGGGTATTGAATGATCTCCATCCTTCTTATAGTAAGTACACCAATGTGATACCGGTAGGCAAATGTGATTACCATCCCAAATCTTTCTATAGGGAGTATCCTTGTCATCTCTCGCCTTCCACTCTTGAGCAAGAGGAGTAGGAATGTCCATATTTAATGTCACGTACTCCTCAATAATATCAAGTTGGTGGCGAATGTACGGACTCACGGGGATCAGTATGTAGTCCCCATACTGATTGTGCATTATCTTGACATCCGTGGAAGGGAGCATTCCCGTTTGGAGTACTACGCTATGATCATCATAACGCAAGGCTTGTTTAAATTTACGCTGTAGCGGTGTAGGATTATGTACCTTGGATGTTTCTTCCACTGGCCTCAGTTGTAGATGATCTGACCGTAGCGAACCTTGTAACGTTTGACCGCCATTTTGTCCTACTAGTGCAGCAGATGGAGTAGATGCCTGAAAATGAAAAAAGATTGTATTAAGTTTACGTTCAAGGGAGGAGAGGGAGGGAAGTAGCGACTTACCATTTTAGTTGGGTAATAGAACAGGGAACTAGAGAGAGAGAAAATGTGCGTCCGTCACTCGTGTGATTCAACGATGGAATGATTCTCACTGTGGAAGGCTCGCTATTTATAAAGAAATGCTTGATTCTCATTGGATGATGATCCTCATTGGACAATAACATCAAGCTGATTCCAAATCTGGCCTCCGTTTTCCAATCCGATGCTTCGTTTTGAAGCTAGAGCCCAAAACGTCCCAAATTCTAACTCTGTCGTTTTTCACCAATGTCCCAAAATCTTAAATGGCGTCTCACATCTAAACGAAGACAGATAGGAACAAGCCGATTCTTTCACTGAATTTGTCTCACTCTTAGCTTTCAAACGAGCTATCGCACGACAAAATCCGTCCACTGGAAGCCAAAATCGAAGCAAGCTGTCCAGAGGGGGGGGGACGTCAGCGAAATTTCAGAATTTGATGAAAAATGTTTTGGTGACGGTCCCAGGTCGAAATTCCACACTTTGGAAAATTTTCAAAATTTTACCCATACAAAGTCACTCTGAAACTTAGGATTTTTTCAGGTAAGCGAGCTCCGACCTAAAATCTTGTAACCGCTCTAACTTTTGAACGAAGACAGATAGGAACAAGCCGATTCTTTCACTGAATTTGTCTCACTCTTAGCTTTCAAACGAGCTATCGCACGACAAAATCCGTCCACTGGAAGCCAAAATCGAAGCAAGCTGTCCAGAGGGGGGGGGGACGTCAGCGAAATTTCAGAATTTGATGAAAAATGTTTTGGTGACGGTCCCAGGTCGAAATTCCACACTTTGGAAAATTTTCAAAATTTTACCCATACAAAGTCACTCTGACACTTAGGATTTTTTCAGGTAAGCGAGCTCCGACCTAAAATCTTGTAACCGCTCTAACTTTTGAATGAAGACAGATAGGAACAAGCCGGTTCTTTCACTGAATTTGTCTCACTCTTAGCTTTCAAACGAGCTATCGCACGACAAAATCCGTCCACTAGAAGCCAAAATCGAAGCGAGCTGTCCAGAGGGGGGGGACGTCAGCCGAAAATTTTTTCTCTCCGATTTCGCTGGAAACATCCTTCCTAACCCAAAATTTCACGTAGATTCCGAATCTGGCCTCCGTTTTCTCATCCGATGCTTCGTTTGGGCGCTACACACCAAAACGTCCCAAATTCTAACTCTGTCGTTTTTTCGAAAAATGTTGAAAATTTTTTCTCTCCGATTGACTTGAAACTCACCATACATATAAAGAATTTCACGCTGATTCCAAATCTGAAATCCGTTTTCCAATCCGATGCTTCGTTTTGAAGCTAGAGCCCAAAACGTCCCAAATTCTAACTCTGTCGTTTTTCACCAATGTCCCAAAATCTTAAATGGCGTCTCACATCTAAACGAAGACAGATAGGAACAAGCCGGTTCTTTCACTGAATTTGTCTCACTCTTAGCTTTCAAACGAGCTATCGCACGACAAAATCCGTCCACTAGAAGCCAAAATCGAAGCGAGCTGTCCAGAGGGGGGGGGACGTCAGCCGAAAATTTTTTCTCTCCGATTTCGCTGGAAACATCCTTCCTAACCCAAAATTTCACGTAGATTCCGAATCTGGCCTCCGTTTTCTCATCCGATGCTTCGTTTGGGCGCTACACACCAAAACGTCCCAAATTCTAACTCTGTTAAAATTTTGAAGAAAAATTTTTTCTCTCCGATCGACTTGAAACTCACCCTACCGATGCAGAATTTCACGCTGAACACGAATCCGACCTCCGTTTTCTCATCCAACCACTCCTTCCACTCGAAACAACCCATTTTACAACCCAACATTCAGCAGATTGCACCAAAAACATCACACACTATAGCCTCAACACTAATCCTGGCGGTCGCCCAAGTCCACCACGACACTCTATCGTTCCAGAGGGGGGACTCAGACACGAAGCACCACGGCGGCCGACCACGACACTCTGCCGAGCCAGAGGGGGGGGACGCAGCGATGGCGGCCATCTTGCGCTATCTGGTGTTTGTCACTTCCTTACTACTATGACATTTTCCATCTTCCTACATAGTCGAGTTTCTACTAAAAATTGAAAACAGATTGCACAATCAAGAAAAATCGTAGACTGAAGGAACGACGGTCGTTTAATGTTCACCATTGCGGCAGGACATGTGACCTTCACAATCTGAGTAAGCAGACTTAATTAAAGCTTATGACTTTCCTTGTTTTAGACATGTCTCAAAGAATTTCACTTTCCAATCAGTGGCGGATCTAGGAATAAATCATAGAGGGGGCGGTCACACAATACATATTAGGATGGTGGAAAATTGACCTCTGTTGAAAGTCTCTTACCATGTCGCTAAGTATACTACAATAGAGGAAATAAAATGAATTTAATTTCTGTAATTATATTTCAAATGTAAAGTTCAATCAACGTTTTGATAAGGCAAAAGTATCGATTACTTCTTCAACAGGAATTGAAATGTTCGGATGCATGTGCATTAATGATATAATCACCTGCATCATTGCCCTTGCCGCATCGTCTGCAAATGAAGGATGAAAGTGGAAATTTAAGTAGGCTAGTAGTTAAAATTAATAGAAACTTTCAGAGATTCACGTAAATTAAGAACAATCGCAATGTGTGAATGGGCAACAAATGTAACCTTCTTTCAGTATTCCATTAGTGAATTTTTTGACGAGGAACGTTATCAGCGGAACTAAAAAGCAATTTTACTACTACTTAGATTCATAGTGGGGCGGCCGCCCCGTTCGCCCCCATTAAATCCGCCCCTGTTTCCAATTTGCCTTCGTTATTGTGTTCTTAACATACTCGTTAAAAATGTACTCGTTACGTCGTGAACTCTTAACATACTTGACAGATAAAAAGGCGTCTTGCTTCCTTTGCTAATCCAATGGCATCACATTAGTTTGCCAAGTTGAGGGAAGGTCAAATGGTTGTCAACTACTGGTTTCATAACAACCTTTGTACAATTATCTTAAACGGTGCATTACAACCTAAACGGAACACACTGGATTCCTATCTATACACAATCATCCTAGTTACTAATTCGACGATGACCTTAATTTCAATGAATTTTTAAACTGACATATTTGATGATATGGTATGTATGATTACTTAATGAAATGAAAGCAGGGATGCGGAGTCGGAGTCCCGGAGTCCTATCATTTTTGCTGGAGTCGGACTCCGGCCTATAACTAAACCCGAAATAGTATAATACAAATAAATTAATTATCCTCGTGCATATAGCTGTCACTGTCTTGATGTCAACTTTCTCCGTCAAACGAAAGTACAGAGACACTGCTGCGTGCAAAGCTTGTAATAGTTGAGGGAATATGAACTGTGATAGTGAAAAAAGGATCGTCTAATCACTCGTTGATCTAGTAGAGAAGACAAGCCTTCCTAGCCTCGATTACACCTATGCACCTAAGGTCACATCAGAGACAAAAATGAAATACTATAGTTTGCTTATAGTTTGCTTGAGAACATTACCTCCATAGAGCACCTCTTGACCTCACGTTAATCGTGTGTGATGGCTCCTCCAAAGCGCATATTAAAATCGAATGTGTACCTGCCTGGTAGAGACTGGAGAAAAACCGTGTGAACCACACATCAACAAGATGGGAGGAATCGAGTCGCATGCATTCAACTTAAAGCGACATTTGATGAACTTTCATCGAAAATGATTGATAATTGATACAGCAATGATCACTAAAAATAGGTTCATGCAAGCCTAGTGATCTATGATGTAGGCTACCAGTTTTTAAAAAAATCTAGGCCATAGATACTTGCCACCCGGAGTCGGACTCCTATCAACCCCCGGAGACGGGTCCTATGAAAATGATAGGACTCCGCATCCATGAATGAAAGTACGTGTTATAAATAAAAGTAAGATTTCTAAATGAAAATACATTGAAGCTCAGGCTGACGCTACAGCCGAGCATCAGTGGCAGCAACGAACAAGTTGCCAACATCGCGCGCGTGTGTGTATCTGTGTGTGATGGAGTGAAGCAGCTGTTCAGCACGCGTGCTTAAGTTCATCTGAGCGCATGATCTGATGTTCAGACTTAAAAACTGGAAGAGTTGTGTAAAATAATCAAGGCAAGATAAATACAAAATAATGATGCTTTTCTTTAATATAAATATTGGTAACTAGATTATTAATGGCCCTGCGCCGAAGGTCCCGCAGGCACGGAGCAGAGGCCAGTGGTCTAAATGTTGATAAAATGGCCGTTGTGATATCCGAAAATGAGCAGATGATTCAATAGAAAACGTTCTTTTATGATATGACTGTGATGTCTATTACAACGAGAGTGCGAACGTTTGCCGACTTAAAGCCTATTTGGGCTGAGCTGCTTAACCAACACTAGTAACAGCGGAAAGAGAAAAAAGATAACACGAATGAAACGAAATCTTGATAAGTAATACGAAAATAATTATGTCCTCAGTCACATTGGCATTATTATCTCTATCAACTTAACTGTATTCAGCTTCGAAAGTCTGTAAACTAAGCAAATTTCCTATTGTCATCAAATGAAACAATTTGAAGTGGTAGGTAGCATAGCTCAGTTGGATAAGGGCCACGCTTCGGTAGGGAAATGCTGAAGGTTGTGAGCTCTAGTCTGTACGCCTTTCCGGAGACACCGCTCGCTATCTCCTGAGGAGATCAACTACAACCTGATGAGAGTTGTCTGTGTATGAAGGTCCTACCATGTCCAACTTCTTCATAAAGCTTCGTGCTTTGGAAGGGACAAGATGAAGTAGAATTACATACTGTATATTCAAAATTATATTGCATATATTATCAATTGTATCATTACTACCAATTATCAATTATCTACTGCATGGTATATAGTTTTGCATATTTTCAAAATCGTCAATATTATATAAAATACGATTTGCACACACGTAATCAATGAATGGTCGCATACTGATGGTGAGGCAAAATCTTATCATCTCACGGTGATGAACAACTCTGCATTTACTTTAATTACGTAACCCTCGCCATTTTGGTGCTTGGTACACTACATTGAATAATTATGATAATCACAGCAAAAGATATGATGATGCTGAGGACTCCACCATGATACATTAGAGAATAAAGCAACAAACTAACTTAAATCAATTTAGAACTTGAAATAGTACCTGGTTTACCTGCTGCTAAGAACATAACTTTCTAGGTATTTTCTTCAAAACGGAAGATATTTGAGCAACTATTTTAAAATTAGGGCCTACTAGATTTCGGTCTGCATCTCCAGTTAAAAACGGTGCTTTTAGAAGGGCGTTATTACGGCAAGCTATGTTTTTATTCTTGAATTCATGTGTCTCATGGTCCTGCTTATAAGATATTCGGTCGCGAAACAACGTATTTTGGGGCTGGGGTGAGCTAATACGTGTTTCAGCGCAACTTTTCAAAGTTTTTGGTACAATGGTCCGAACAGGTCTGAAACATTTCTCTCTATTATAGCCACAAATGATTGCTGCATATGCTAAATGTTTGTCAAAAAATATCATAAAATTTCTATATTTGAACTTTTTACCTGCAGAAAATTGATTCTGTTATCTCTAATTCATTGATGAAGAAACATCGATTTGAAGCACGTCTTCACATGTTGCAATTATTGAATATCATGTGTTCTTATTGATCAAAAAATCTGTGAATGAAGATGAGAAGACGGTGATTCCAAAGACAGTTTGAAGGCAATCCGAGTTTATCAATCCATTAAGAAATGACAATAAATCTATGTCATAGGAAATGATAACAAAACATCCGTTTCTTGATGAATCTAGTAAAAGCATGGTGGAGCTCACGCAGTTGCGTTAAAAAATGAGCTCAAGATTGATTGAAAACTATAACTTGGCACAAGACTGACGATAATCGACAACACTGATTAGTTGAATATGATGAATGCAAGAAAGAAAGTCTGAGAGATATCTAAATTCAGGACAAAATTACTAACGAGAAAAGCGTGTTCTTAAGCGGTAACATTCTAACAGCGAGATAGCTTCTACATGAGAAAACACAATTTCCATCAAGTTGCATGAAGAACCCGTAGATTGATCAAGTTTAATTTCATTTCAGTATCTAGCAGAATCACGAACTTCTACAAGCCCAAAAAAATCGAAGGAGATACAAAATAACGCAAAATAAACAAGCATTAAAGGCTTTAACATAATCGAGAGGATGAGAAAGTTTCCGCAATATGGACCGAGGATTTTACTACTAAGCTTTATCAAAGCAGAATCTTTTGTTTTTGTTTCCAGACTTTGTATGAAGACTGCAGAAGAAAGTCGTGAATACTACACATTCCTATCAAGACTGAAAATATTCTTCCTGTCTGGTCTGCATGCAAAGAAAATGATTCATAGTCGTTAATTATAAAGTCAATATTTCATATTGACCATGTAAAGAAAACCTTTATTATAAAATTGGGTCCCTGAACATTAAACGTGAAGAAAAAAATACTGTCTAAAATTAAAATATTGAAGATCAGTTAAGAAACAGAAGTGAAACATCAAGAGCTTGAAAAATTGCTCTTAAAACCCCAAAGAACTGTGAGAATGAAGGCTGTCCCCCAAAGTCGCAAATGTTGTCGTCTGCTTTACTTTCAGCAACAACAATTAAAAAAAAGATTTCAAAACTTAGAAATTCGCTTATCTTAGTTTGGTATTCGTGTAAATGGGTAAATGGATAATCTTAGTTTGGAGTGATTTTTTTCCTCTAATTTGTCATTTAATGCTCATATATAGGTATGATTGTAAAGAGAGCATATCGGATGTTAGGATTTGTCAAAAGAGTCATGAAATCCTCAACTGATGCAAATGTCCCAAAAGTTTTCTTCAATGCGCATATTCGTTCTCACGTTGATTATTGTTCATCAGTTTGGTCTACTAACTTCAAATGTTCGGTCAGTAAGCTGGAAGGTGTTCAAAAGCGATTTGTGGAACACCATTGCTTCGTTAGTAATATCGTTACTGTTCATATAATTAAGAAAGTTTGTGTACAAAATTGAATTTAACTACGCTTGAAACGCGAAGCAATATTACGGATATATTATTTTTCCAGAGAATTCTGCGTGTTGAAGTGAATTGCCCGTATCTCACTTCGTCTGTATTTTTGAACATCCCAGTAAGATGCACCAGACATGCTGTGTTATTTGCTCCAAAGAAAAAGAGTCGTCTGTTGTTGCTCAAGCAAGATTTCATAGCAAGATGTTCTGATTTAGCAAATTGTATGGGCAATGAGGATCTCTTTGTGAATGGCACCGCTTCCTTTAAGTGTATTCTGCTTTGTCAAATGACTTGAATTTTAGCACTTGCGTTTTACACCTTTTCTTTATGTCTTTTCAATTTCTTTATCGACGGCTGTAATTGGCTTATTGCTGTAGCTGTTCCGATAAATTAAAAAATAAAGCAAAACGACATGTAGGCAATTTTGATATTTTGCAGTGCTGCCAATCATTCAACGTCTGATGCCGACTGTTCATTATGCATGCAAGACGAAGGCTTATGAGACAGAAAAACTGGGTTAAAGAGGCCTACTTCATTCCATTGCAATAAGCCTATAGGCACCTTTTTCACATGACAAATGTCCCATCAGTCAAAATGGTTTGAAATTTAGTACGCTTTGAATGCTTCCCACATTGGACGAGTTCTGAGTATCTTAAATAATTTTTAACGGCCAATATGTATGCTTAAATAGCTGAAACGTTGTGATACTTAGTATTGTGTGCGCCGGAATTTTTGATTCTCCGAATCGATCAGTTTTTCTATCCGTTTATTTGTTTTTGAGGTCAAGATTCTTCCGAATCGAAGAGGTTAAGCAACAATGCATCTGAAGTACTAATATGTATCTGAAAATCTACCAAGTGTAGGGGCCTGTATGCAGTATGCAGTCTGTACATAGCAATTTTTTTAAATCTAGTAAAAAGGCTGCAAAAGAAATGAGCAAAATATCGAGAATAGTACAAGTAAAAGACATGTTGGCAACAAACAAGTGATCCATCCAACAAAATCGGAAAATCTGGCCCAGTCAAATTGCGGTGGTGAATATCCAAAAATGTTCTGCAATCTGACGACGGGGACAGTTGTCTTCCATTTTTAACTGTCGGGGTATACTATTCTTTGCAAATGCTTACCATTCTATTCAATTGCCTCTTGAAGATTGCCTCTCTGATGCAGTGAGACAGAAAAAGTAGTAGGATACGAAAGCAAATTCCGTCTAGATCTGTAAAGTATTCCAACCAACAATTCACATTCCTTTTAATTGCGTATAATTGTGAAATAACTTCCGAAGGACGAGGGTGAAATTGCCTTTCATCTTACTTTCGAAAGATTGTACGTATGTATACGTACAAGTATGCCGTGGTATCAGTGAAAAATGTGTTTGGTTGATGCATTCAGTAGCATTCATATGCGTGTACAAATGCATCACGATTGACATGATGTTCTGAAGCATCTAATTGCAACTTGATTTTGTGGTGGATTTCCGATGATTGCGCAATAGTAGTCGCTTACTTGCCCCCAAATTCGCTTTATGAGACAATTTCCCATATTAGGCAACCACGTAACTGTTGCACGACCGAAAGAGAATAGGATGAAAACCCTCTAGGATAAATTCGAACCCGCTACTTTCGAGACAGTCGCCCAAGTCAGAAACCACCACACTGACGACGCAGAAGAACGACGTGTCGGGGGCGCATTGGATTAGCTAATGATATCATGGCATTATAATCAGGATATTTCACTTGATCTCATGAGCTTTTATGAGGCTTGCCGTTGGGATGGATTTCCAGCCCAATCCCAACCCAATCCCAATGAGAATTTCCATTGGGATCCCAACAGATCCCAATCCCAATAGAAATCCAAATAGCCTGCTTAAGACCTAAAAACGTACGCAATTTGACCCAAGGTTGCATCGGACTTACCGCTTAGGCCTGCCAAATGTGATACTTTTTGAATTGACGAAGTCCACGGTCGTAGGCCTAGGACTAGACTGGCCTTAAGATACAAAGGTAATTTGCCACCTTTCAGCTTATAGGGGCCTACGTGTATAGGTAATATGCATGTATGAACTACAAACACACGTGGTATTAATTAAGCCTAGATCGGAAATGCGGCTTTAATAAACAGCTCGCTACACGGGCTCACACGTGCAGTAGGCAACAGGCAGTAGACAGCAGCATATACGGTTAAATAGGCTTGAATAGCTCACAATGTATAGCTTAATTACAGAAGCGGCGAAGCGCATGACAACGTACAGGCGAATTTTATAAGACTATACATACTATTACATAGCTGCTACCGTTTTAAGCAGCACCATTTTTAGCAAGTAGGGAAGTCAAAGTCATAGAGTAGGGTTAAAGCTTAAAATTTGTGTAGATCACACTAAGAGCTCTCAATGCTCGAATTCGAGAGAGGCAAGGTCAGACTGGACACACAGAAAAATGAACTGCTCGGTACAACCCGAAAACATGTGTGACGTACTGAATGATGTCAACGATTACATGCATAATTTGTTAGGAGAGGGCTTATTGGGATCTATTGGGATTTATTGGGATTTGGGTGGATTTTTGGTAGCCCAATCCCAATAGCTATTGGCATCCCAATTGGAATCCCAATCCCAACGGCAAGTCTGGTTTTTATCGAACACAACATCTACTGTGTTTCAAGTACACGGTGTATGCAATTGGCTTTCATCAGGAACCCTCTCCTCTCATGCTAGCTCAGACAGCTGCATTTAGTTGAATCTTTGGCTGTTACAACGTGGAGGCCCAAAGTTGGCGACCCAATAGCTGCAACTCTGTGCGGAGGAATAAGCAAATAATTTAAAAGTAAATTATGAGTCATTTTTTCCTGAATTGAGCTTTTCAAAAATGACTCGGGATTTATTGTTGACTAAGAAATAGTGACTGAGAGTCAATATTTGTCACGGAGTTATCATTAGCTGCAACAATAGAATAAAATATTTTGTTTATCTGCTTCGGATTGCTAGAAGTGCGATTAATACGAAATTGGCGGCACATCTAGGAACCTATTAGTGGGCAAAAAGGAAATCCTAATACCTTACAGAAATAGGAAAAACAGTCGTGCGTCGCTTCCGGATTAATGTGAGTTCCAGCAAAGGGCTTCGATTGCCAAAATTCCTTCAGATTCGAAGAATTCAGATCATTGCACACAAGTTTTCTCCATAATGTTGGCCCTTCCGATCATTATAAAAAAAAGTAGCAGGCGTACAAAAATTAGTTCACTTAATGTTTTCACCATCGTCTTCTCCGCATATTCCTCACTGTATAGTGCAGTGGTGGGCAACGCGTGGCCCGCGGGCCTTATTGGGTGGCCCGCAGACATTATTTGAATCGATGATGTGAAAATGACTCACTCCGATTTCGAGTGCTTCTATGTGTGATGGATCCTCTTTAGAATTTGCAAAACCATTAATTAACAACTAAATGAGCAATATGATGGCACAAAACAAAAATTCACATTCACATTATCCAAGCATGCTTCTCTCGCAATGAATATCTTCTCGTATAAACGCAGGATGGTGATCACCTGCGCCAATTTATGCAAAGTCACATAGCATTCGATGGCCTGCTGATCATGTTTCTCTACACAATAAACCACGCCTTAATGAAGCTAGAAAGAGGCTATATTAATTAGGCATTGACTACGAATGGAGGAATCCAACCGTATGATTTTTTCAGGTCAACAACATATTTTTCAAATATTCATACTGAATTTAATTTGTATATATTTTTTATGGAGCCCATGCACGGTTTTTGAAAACCGTATATGTTTGGGTGACATATGTGCACGCATGTACATGTAGCATAATCAATAATTGTAGCAAAATCAATTTTATCATGTGCGGCTTTCAGGCGGATAGTTGCACTGCACTTACAGACCGCTGTCTTTGGATGAAATAAGGTATAGTCGGTCAAATCACCAAAAAGTATAATTACCTCTTAATTACACAAAAGAAAAGCTTCCATGATTTGTTACAGGCCTGTTTGCTCTTCAATACTCACATGAATTGTAGAAAGTACATTATGGTTCCTTAATTAATACCAAACAAATTAGTTGTGTACAATACTGCTGTATACATTAACATATAAAATTTTATTATGAAATGCGACCACTATATATGCACGTACGTTACAGTAGCCCATATGTGCACTTCAAAGTACGGAATAAAAGAATATTATACCCATACTACTCCCTTTTAAAATTGGTGGCCCGCGAGCCTTTTCGGGGGCCACTCCTTGTGGCCCGCTTTCCCAACTTGGTTGCCCACCACTGGTATAATACATACACTGAATCGAATGTTAACCAGACGGTGTGTGCTTCGGTCTCTGCGAGGTGCCCAGAATTAAATATTTTCTTTATCTGCTTCTGCTCGAAGCGCGCAGATGAATCTAATTCTGTGGATATCACAGCACGCACGCATCTCTCTCTGGCTCTGGTGTCCTCTGCTTGCGGCTTATTGTTTGCCATTTCCAATAGCAAGCGATACACGAATTCTCTATTCGAGAAGGAGCAAGTTGTCTAATTCTGTGATGTGCCACTTTGATATTAAGGCTACATATAAACCTTCCTGTCTAGGAAACCGAAGCGCGCACAGATGAATCTAATTCTGTGGCTGCAACTCTTACACTGCTTCCAACTATGGAACATAGCGGGATGCAAATATTACTAGCTAGAAGAAGACGACAAGGTGGGAGTCAGCTTTAAATCAATTTAAAAATGTATTACTGCCATCTAGCTGAGTCGCTTTGCAATAAAAAATGAATGTAGGCCTTTTAGGTATACAGTGTATGATGCATTGATTGACTATATAACTAGGGTAGACATGGACCACGCCTACGACCAAGCTTATATTACGCCACAGGTAGTCAATAAAAGCTAACTATCATTTTTACTACATAATATGGCCTAGCGGATTCGGGTCGGGCGTGATTTTCTGAATGGTCAGGCCTGAAAATTCAGGTCCTTTTACAAG
This sequence comes from Prostheceraeus crozeri, assembly GCA_907163375.1. Classification (NCBI taxonomy): domain Eukaryota; kingdom Metazoa; phylum Platyhelminthes; order Polycladida; family Euryleptidae; genus Prostheceraeus; species Prostheceraeus crozeri. The sequence goes on from CAJQUW010013469.1 coordinate 251,722, forward strand.
TCTGAAGGTGCGCATCAAGGCCCATCCTAAGCCCAACTAATAAAAAGGTTACATCGACAATGACGTCTTTGAAATTGGTTCACCATTGAAACTATGAGTTAATGATTTTCAAAATTGATTCATCTCATAATTAACATTCGTTTAGACGGTCGGGAGGTAACGCATGAAATGTTTCAATCTCATGGCTTTTGAGTTTGACATCACCGGAAAGTGAGTGCAATTTAGATAATCATAGTTGTGTTGCATAACAATTCGGTCTCGCTTTAATTATTGATTTCCTCATTCAGTTAACTACGTGAATGATATATTACTTTAACCACTTAATTATCCCTTTTAGGCAACGATAATGGAAACCATGTGAATTGGTGTTGAAACTTTCATATTGAAATGGCTGAAATCGTGTCAAATGGAGGGATACAACTCCACAATTATATACTTTCTCCATGAATATTGCACGCATTGAGGCGTTGTCCCTTTTTTTAGGAGACATTACAGGCTGAAATTACAAACTCGTCTAGGGAATTAAAATATTGAATTTAATTTGCACTTAATCTTGGAATGATCAAGAAGACAGCATTGTATCGGAATTATCCTTTTCATTTTTTGTCTTGACGATCATGTGATTCTTTGTCTGGATATGATATCTGATGTCGTGTTTGCAATAGTTCAGGGAAACAAAACATTTGAAGTTTAGGGACAGGGGCTATCAAAAATTAATTTTAGTTATATCGGGCTGTGCAATCAGTTAATTGAAATTGCTCGTTCTCATAATTTGAATTCGTATTCTCGATTTCGACTTCCTTATGCTACAGATGCCATATTTTCTCTAGCAAGCGTCACAGCTGGAAGTACAGAATAATTATCAATGTGACGCCTATAAGAGAAAATACGATGGGCTACACATTACAGCTTGGCCTAAAATCAGTTTGAAGAGTTCTGGGCAGTGAGTAGATATACAATACGGATTATGCGAAATGTATGTCGTTATATTCGTAATTGAGCGAAACATTGATCAGCTTATTAATTACGGACGTACGTTCATGCATCTTGGGCTCTTGGTACTATTGCTTGAATAGGACTAGATTTGTGCCGAGCTCCCTCCATTGGAAACATGTTATTGAACACATGGTCCCTCTCATTTTCATCTATCATCTATGATGAATTCAAACTCTAAGCTTGCATATACGTGAACACCGTGTGGCCATGCATCCATGTACATAATTGGCACTTGAAAAATCATTATGATAAAATTATTGGGCGCTTTAGTCTATACTTTCATTGAATTATGGGAAGGTTGAAAATAAAAAATTTCTCTCTTAACTTTTCCAACAATTCGCATTTGGGAGAACCTTTCAGGGCATTTTTTACATAGTAACTGGTGGGCTTATGGGCCCAGCAGTCCCATCAAAAGGGCCCACCAGCTTTGGATTTTTCAAGTCACTGGTGGGCCCATGGCCTTGCGTTTATCAATTGATTCAATAGTCTTGTTTCTGCTTGCATCATTAACTTCAGTTAATGACATATGAACATGTGGAACTAAGACATCTGCGACCACTTTTAAGCCTTGCTTAATGGTTTATCAACTCTTTGAATGCGAACGAACGCTGGTCGCCTGCTGAGATATGGCACTCATATCATGATGTACTTGAAAGCAAGTGTTATCCCCATTAACAATACGAAGACAACAGCAGTAGCGACTGCTCACCATAGAGGTAGAATATATCTTAATATCTTAATATCTATAACAGGTAAGATATTCTACCTCTATGCTGCTCACTTCCTGTGGATTACAAGTCTGTACGACCGAAAACATGGACCATGTGTCCAGTTCACCAATGAGAAGAGTTACTCAGTGGTTAAAACTTATGTCCGTCATTCGATTCGTTTTCAATATCTCCTTAAATGTTTGCAGCTGACGAATATATCACAAGATATACATGCATTGTCCTTCAATGGCACTCACTTGATAAACAGAATCTTATAATTTCCCACCTCCTATGTCAGTGTTTCTAAACCTTCACTTATCGCGGACTAAGCGCTCACCCCATGCCCAAGTGAACTACGTAGACTAAGACTTATTTCAATAAATGCGGATCTATCATATGCAAGGGCGTCTATTTAATCGGGCTGAAATACAATTTAGCATTTTTGTCTTAAATGGAGTTTCTACAGATGATGTCTTGTAAGTCCTGTCGAAGGAATGGTAGCGAGTCAGATGTTCTAGAAACTACGAAACATCTAGAAAAGCAAAAAAAAAATTATGTAGCCTGTACAAAAACAGTATACAATATAGCAACACGTCAACTGAGCGAGTCAATTGGAATAACGAATTCTTTAGCCAACCGTGAAAAATCGATAAACACAGTGCGTCACCCCAGTAGTGGATAGCTGATGCTGACTGAATCGTACACTCGTAATTTGCAGTAGAGTAGCGCTATCATTAACACGTGTAGCTTTATCAGCGTAGCCTCATATGAAGTCACATGATCTGCAGATTTCAGGGTTGGAACCGGCCGGGGCCGGGCGGCGTATTCAAAACCGACCGGTCGGGGATGGGAAGGTGGCTGTCCTCTCTATATTCGTTGGTTAAAGCTTTGATCGTCAGACATTATTTGGTCAACTTATGCCATAAGACATTATTCAACTTCAACATAGCATGCATGAAATGCATGAATGGTAGGTCATCAGGTACTCCGAATGAGTGAGAGTTGCCTACATGTATTACAATAACATACAATGCAATTATTCGCACTCTGTCATCATGTTTTGTGCGATGAGCAGTAATACTCGCAATGACTTATTTACTAGTTTAATGAGTTGTAGGCCTACTTTATAATTTATGATAATGCTAACTGCATTTTCAAAGTCAATCAAAACACGCAAGTTGAAATCAGATTATCAAAATAATGACCCAAATGGGCATTGATGTAGCAATAACATTGATACAACAACACTGCATACAAGCGTACATCGCATCTCGCCTCCACAAGAAAGCTTTAAGCGGTCAACAAATGCCGGCGACTGGTTCCAATCCAGCGTGTAGATGCTTTTTATGCTAATCATGTTGAAGAAAACCTGTTCTTCTTCGACTCTGAGACAGCGTCATCGTATTAATAAACCAAATCAAAGACAGTGAAAGACGTCTTTGGACCAAATCTTCCATTGATTAAGCGGTTTATACCAAAAGCGATCTATATTTCACATTAACTTAGCGGACTAAACTGACCTGTTCCGCTGACTAACTTTAGTCCGCGGACCGGGGGTTGAGAAATGCTTTCCTATGCAATACATCTATTCTGATTTGATTCTAGACGGCAATTGATATTTTCAATGACATTGATTCATACTCAAGGTCAGTGGTTCAACACACAATGGGGTTAATCCCACAGCAGCACATTTGTAGTCAATCACATAGACAGAGAAAGAGAGAGAGAAAGAACGCCATTTCAGAATATCGAATGAGTGTCGCAATTACTTCTAGAACATTAGGCAAATTGAAGAAATGTACGTGTGCACATTTTGCAGTTTTGCTCAAAAAATTAACCTTTCTTTTCGTAAATCACAATAGAATTAGCTATATATGAAATTATCAGAATAGTTTTAGCGATAATCACAATGATCAAAATAGCCTAAGACACTCAAAAGATACATTGGAATTATCAAAATTAGTATACGCATGTAGCATAACAGATGAAGCATGATAAATGAAAGCAAATGCGATTTCCGACTAGATATTTATGTGCTAATGATATAAACCCTTTGTTCATGCGGGTAGAAAGGAACAGAAAATGCATGAAATATAAGAACAAGCGTTACGATTTCTGGCTTTATGCCCATGCGTACCCAAGCATTTGATTCACATGATGGTAGGTCTATAATCCGTACCATGACATTAGGAGATGCGTTTAAGTGCCCTGAAATTAATGTGGGCCCATCAGCAAAAATTCACTAAAAATGCACTGGCAACCTTCGGTGCCATGTTTGTAATTTTCGAAATATATCTCAAGCTGGAAATTGTGCTGGCGGTGAATGGCAACTTCGAAAATTGTTTACTTAAAAATTTGACTTTATAAGTAGAAACTAGTGGGCCTTATAACTTACAACCAATTGGTGTCCAAATAGCAGCGACAACGATGCAGAAACTATAAGCTTGCCTAAGGCAAAATCTGAGTGAGACTCAAATGAGAATTGCATGTACATAAGATGTCTATCCCAATATAAAGCACGAAAATAACATTGACTGACTAAAGTAATCAAGTCGAATTCGAAATGCATGCACTAGTGTAAGCTTCCTCTTTGACAACACCAAGTAAATTTGACTGTATTCCCTTGATGGCGGGCAATAATTGTCATCATCATTACAAATTCATCAATCAATTGATATCAATTATCAGATAAGGCCAATCAATTAATTGTAAATTTTGATTGCAGCAATCAATTAATTGCACAAGACTGTCACTGACTCTTCTAAAGTTGATCCGTCGGGATTCATAAAAAACAAGAACATTGCAACCAATGCAGCCTCAAAGAAATCAATGCAAGTACTACATGTATATCAACTTCGTGACTTCTCCGACAGATTAAGATCAGCTATGAAAATAAGAATGGCTTCTTCTTCTTTGTTCATGGTGCATGCGAACTTCTTTTAATTTTAATTTTTAACTTTTATAAGAACATTCTTTTAATTATTTGAAATTAATTGCAGTGCAATTAATTTTTGATAAACCCTAACCAGGGAGTTTAATATACAAACTGTGATGTATTCGCATTCATCTTTGCTATATGATGAATAAAGGGGGGTGTCAGAAATAAGAAGTAGAAATCGTCTTCAATTCATTCAGAAATCTTTGTGAAACACAATTAGCATTACAGGTGACTTTGCTTGAACTCAATTCATATCATGTTTTCATTTTTCAAGCGTTGTTGATGACACACATCAGATTATCCAGCTTTTATGAGACAAGCCCTGTTTTGGGACATATGGTATGAGGCAACATGTTAAACTGTAGATGGATGTAAGGTAACACTCACCATTGCCTCCTGTGTCATAGGACTCCTAATCAATTCATGTGAGACAAATTTATGGAAAAGACCCTATTTCACTTTAAGACTATGTAGCATCACGTCTCTTTTTTTACACATGCATGTATTTACAAATGAAATGATGGATGCATTACAATGCATTGGATAAATATCAAACCACATTATGCTACAAAAACGAATATGATATATGTTAATAATTATCAAAATTTATGATATTATAGCTTATAATTTTTGAGCACCTTTGGAGTGTTCAACCATATTTCGCGTGGCTTCAAAAATGCGCGCGTGTATCTGAGATGTACCATTGCTTTGAGATGGAGCATTAACAAATGGACACATATTGTTTTATAAATATGAATTAAATTGAAATGTGAATTTATTGGCAAATCATTAGGGAATCATCCCTTGGCTGTACACCTAAAGGAACATTTAAATGATACTAATGTGTTCTTCATCACTTCAAAAGTTCACACAGCAATACGACAGAAGGATTTTAAGGTAAGGAAGAGCTTGTTTGTCGCATTCTGCTTGTATCATTGAAAGTTTAAAGCCTGTTATCAAAATCTGCTGGAGTTCAATCATTTGACTCATAGTTTATCTTCTTTAATGTATATTCAAATCAAATTGCATGTTCCATACCGCTAAAGATACAATGCATTTTTAGCAAGTTGCAATTGTTTCATTTTAATCAACTCATGTGAGACAAATTTATGGAAAAGACCCTATTTCACTTTAAGACTATGTAGCATCACGTCTCTTTTTTTTACACATGCATGTATTTACAAATGAAATGATGGATGCATTACAATGCATTGGATAAATATCAAACCACCTTATGCTACAAAAACGAATATGATATATGTTAATAATTATCAAAATATCAAATTATTTTAATCAAATATCAAATTATCATTTTCTATCAGCAATACTCATTGTGATTTAATTAGCTATTTGGTGCTTGTATTGATAGCATGACTCAAGATGGAATTCAAATGACAGATCATCGAATATTCGAATACCCATGGTAAGTGCTTGAATTTTCTTCTCATACACATCTTGGCACACGTTGACAAAGCTTGTTATTCCACATCCTTATTGGTAACTTAAGATACAACATCGTTAATATATAATGTACATTTTTAAAAGAACACATTATAAAGTAAAAAATTCTTCAGTGGTATAGTTCTCTTCGAAATTTCCGTCGAATTTCTTCGAAATTTCGAAGAGAAATATACCACTGAAGAATTTTTTACTCTATGCTAACTTCGTTCTCGAGAAGAAGGAACAATGTAAGAACACATCAGTTCGAGATTTCAGAAGCCAAGTTTACATGAATGTGAACAACCTGCAAACTTCAAACTGCAGGCTACACCGCAAGTCGTTTATCTGTAAAATTGATTTTGTGAATGTATTATGTACTGATTTAATACGATACTCGCATAGCCTGTAAATTGTAAATTTGTTATTTTTATGGCTTGCAATTAGTAATATGCAGGCTTCAATTTATGATTAGGGAATTCAGCAACAACTGTGAAATTTTGGTGTCCAATGTTGGTGAGGTACAATGCTAACCATTTTACTGGTATTTTGCAGACTGTAAAATTGTCAACTGTTTGGGAATGGATCTAGTATTGAGAATGATGTACTTATCTGACAATATTAATTTTCAAAATGTCTCCGGGTTGTATTCAGCAGCACCTTGAAAACTTGAAATCAAATTAGGCCCCATCCTTTTAATTCATTTTAATCCCATTTTCAGGTTTTACAGGACTTGGAATCTCACCGAAGGTACTTGCGACAGCAAGTTTAAAAGAAGATGAAAGTATTCAATAATGTTCGTAGAAAATATAACTTTTAAAATCAAGTATCTTAATATTTTCGTATATGCTATTCCTTCTTGTTCATAACTTTGAAAATACCTTAATTTCTATCTTTGCAATTCCATTAAAGGTGTGCAAATCCGATCCGACTGTCAGATCGTATTCGCTTGGACTCATCTTCTACGCTTCAGATCACAAGTTTCAAGAGTCGGTTCGTTTCGGATTGAATTGCCATCTCTCTGAAAATCCGAATAATTCCGAAAAAATCCGAGCTTATCCGACATCGTGGAATTCAAAGCTAGTCACACAAACAATTCGGAAGCAGAAACTTGCTGTGGATAATTTTATCAAATCCCAGTTACACTATTCTGTAAAAAGTGGTGTCGTATTTGTTGCTGCATGTATCCAGGCTATCCAGACGACTGCGCGCTTCGTTAAATTCCCTGAAACTATTGGTTGGAGATGCCACAGATGTCGAACATAATCGATATTGTGCTCCTCATCAGAGTTGGAAAAGTCGGAATTGGAATTGGAATCGACGATATTTAAATCTACTGGAATTGGAATTGGAATTGGAATTGACCTTGACAAACCTCAATTCCACTTTTTCGATAGACCTGTGATAAATCTATTTGTACAAAAATTGAAATCACAGTATTCGGCCGTTGTGTTAACTGCACGCAGAGATAAGAGAGATAGATCGACAGAGCTAGTTTTATTCTATTGTTGAATAAAGGGTGCTAATTGTGACTTTGATGGGCCTACAGCCCCGGACAATGTTAATTCAGCAATTAAGCAAACGATGAAAAGACAATCATCTTTGTTCAATCTGTTATTTAGTTATTTATCAAGCAAGATAATTAATCAAAATATAACAATTATTGAATTTTGTTATTGATTGGATAGGCACAAAAATTGGAGATGAACTTAATTGTTGTACACACGAAAAACAATCGGTTTGGAAAGAGGAAAATTAACCATGCATTAAAGGGCAGCCTGTCAGTTCAAATCACAATATAGACAGTGTCAACAAATTATTCTAATAATTAATGATTCAACTAAAATGGCAATGACATGAAATATTATTCAACTTCCAATCACAACAATTGACAGTATTAATTTTCAAGACTATAGTTATACAAATACGATACTCAACGATAAAAGAAAAACTTTAAACTTGCAGTTCACTTCTTAATGTTGAATTCACTTCAATTCGATCGGACTCACTTATACCAAAATAATATCATAAATATCATGAATATCAGTGTCACTTATACCGTCAATCTTCAATCGCGCTCGCTGATGTTTTGCCGCATGTGTTGTTGTTCGCTGGTAGGCAGTTGTAGTTGTTACTTCTGTAGTCAAGTTACACCGCGAGAGCCCGGAGTTCTTCGAACAGCTACTGAAGATGTCGCATGTGTTGTTGTTGGTAGTTGTTGCTGTTTCAATTTCTCATCGTTTCTAATTTATGCAAATTTTTGACACTTGACGATAAATCCACTTTCTTTTGAAAATTGAAAGAGTTTCCTTTAATCTCTGCTCGTTAGCTTTCGACCCGACCACATTTCGTTCTTATCACGGAATTTTTAATCTCCTTTTTTAACATGGACCATTAATCAGTTTTCATGATGTCATTTTTATCGTCGTTTTTTCTTTCATCAACAATCACGCTATTCGCTTCTGTCTGTTTATTAATAGATTTATTCGCATCTCTCTCTCTCTCTCTCATGGAAGTAGACAATAGTACACTAGAATGGAAGTTTGATATCTTGCCTATGTACAATGATGGCACATGGAAAAATCTATGGTTTGTAGATCAGATTCGATCTAAAACATTGTATCATAGTCAAACTATTTGCCAAGTTGGTTGTGGAAGTTGTTGGCAGCAAATTAATGCAGGATTTTTATGAAGATAATATTAAGTGAGATGGTGGCATTGTTTCATGTGGCATAGCCTACCTGGGTTGGTATATTGTGTCGATTTGCAGCAGTCATTAACAACTATTTTTCAAAATTCGAATTAAAAATTGGTCCACAAAGTCATAATTGAAAGTGGGCGGTGCACTGGTTGTAAGAATATCTCAAGAATTCAATAGAAAAAAATCTAATTATAGGATGATTTCTCCTTCATACGGTTAAGAAGCCTAGCGCTTTTGTCGAATAAACACATTGAAAGCTTCTTCACCGACAAAAATTTCTCAAATAAGTGAATAGTCGCTGGAACTTTTCAATTAATCATTAAATGACACATGTGATATAGTGTGATGATATTTTGGAAGCTGATATTCGAAAGCATGTAAAGATTTTGAAAATTGTTCTTATATTATACAAAAAAATTATATTTGAAAAAATAAAGTGAACAGGGGAGCCCTTTCAAGTAAAATGAATACTCTGAGATTTCTTGACCTCTGATTTCAAGCTGGAGCAATGTATGTTCTGTAAATCGACATTGCAAGTTGCATATGTGACTGATAATACTCTTGATAGATTATAGGAGCGATATTTCAAAATGATGAACGTACAGAACGTTTTGAAGGATTTCTTTCTTTGTCATCCTGTCGCCGCAGTATTTTGTAAATTCACTATTGCTTTTGTGTACATGATCTTTGGACAAGGGGCAGCAATCCAGATCACAATTTGACTTGATAAAGATAAAGATAAATACAAATAAGAAAACATGGAAACCAGCCCGCACAATTTGCGTTTTGCTCCAACTTAGTTCCCCCGGTGTGTGCCATAATTTTCATGCAATTTTCATTCTAGGACTCTCTATGGTACTGTTAATTTCTATGCTCTCTCTCTCTCTCAGCGTTTGATTCTTTGCTGACCGTTAATTTTCTTTTCTCTTTTCCACAAGATGTTGAATATCTCGTTTGCGAAACGAAAATGGCGTAGGCTGACCGGCTACATATATACATGTACATGTACACAAGAAATATGAACTATGAACATGAGAATGCACATAGGAACGATGCAGGGAACGGCACACAGGAATAACGAGGATAGGATACGGGCACATGGGTTAGATTGAAGCGAGGAAACTTTAGATACATTAACATATATGCGTCATGCAATTATCGGAATTGAATCTCATTATGGAATTGGAATTGAATTGAACTGTTTCGACTGGAATTGGAATTGAAATTGAAATTTCTGCTCTGGAATTGGAGTTGGAATTAAATAATTTCAGTGGAATTTTTCCAGCTCTGCTCCTCATGGCTTTGATGTAGCTAATCGCGATAAGATTTAGTTTTCCTCAAGTAATTAGCTGTACGTATTATTCTTGTGATGATCTGAGAAATGATTTGACATCTTTTGTCTGTAGCCTTAAAACTTATGTATCTTTCATGAGTTTGTTATTTCAAACTTTTTTCAGGATGTTTCGCCATCCATGTCTTAGAACTACTATCTGGATTTCTCATATTGTTAAAAAATTATCTGACTGATAGATATGCTTGTCTACAGCTGAACGGACATCTTTCAAAGTATTTCTTGATTGCTTCTGGTGTTCCTCAAAGAACTATTTTAGCACCCTATCTATTCGCTGCATTTTTTGGTCATTGTCATTGTTTTTTGAAAACACAGTTTGTGAAATGTGCAGACGATTTGACTATGATATTATTGCCCATTGACGGAGATAGAAAAAGCTGTAACATTGGAAATTGAGCTTGTGAATAATTGGTGTATTTCAAATGATTTGAATAAGAATTTACTGAAGTCTATTGTTCTTCCATGTTTTAAAAAGAATATGCAAGAAGATTTATGTTTTTTCCGATCAAAACAGTTGAATCAATTAATGTGTTAGGTTTGAACATTTGTAAAGACTTGAATTGGACGAATCATGTACAAAAGATTGTAAAAATTGCAAATATGCGCTTTTATGTTCTGCGAAAACTCTGGCTACTAGTTTCAAGCGATGAACTGCACTTATTGTGCACCTCGTATATACATTCAGCTATTGAATATGCATGTCCTGCTTTTTGTTGGTCTAAATAAGACGTTGTCGAATTGCTTGATCGTTGTAGATAAACGAGCTCATAAGATCATCTGCAGGAACAAAGAATGAAAATGTGAATGCTCTGATGACGAAGTCACCAAACGAAAATACCAACAAAGCAAGAAGCTGTTCCCATCGATTGAAAAAATGAACATCATGTTCTCAATCCAATTATCCGTACGAGACATATAAATTCAAACAGCATTTCAATTCCATACTGCAGAACTGAAAGGACTCGGACTTCTTTCGTTCCTTTCACTTCCTTAATTGTAAATGATGCACGCATAAGTTGATTTTTGTATGCTTTTGAAACGAACCGCACATAGAAGTTTTTCTAGTTTTTTAGTTTTCTACATGAAAAATTGTATTGCCAAAAACGAATTTGTCAGTTTATCATTTTTATTTCAATAAGCACTTACTTGCTTGCTATAATCTGGTGATACGTACAATCATCGTGTGAAACTATACGTTCTTTATGTAGGAATGTTGCTTCATCTTCACAATTAGGAAGATTTAGTGACCTCGGCTACTGTATGAAAGGAAGTTATACACGTATATGCCCTACAACCTCCATGGAAAATGGCAGCAATCTATGAAACATACAATAATCAATGTAAATGACCATCACGCATGTAATATTCGGCTAAATAAAAATAATCGCAATTATTTCAGTGACAGTCGCAAATGACACTTGCTGGCGTAGAGTATATGAACTTGGTGTCCAGAAAGCAATGTTGCTTCATTTATGCACGTACATTGATTTTTCTGTAGTACATGTATATTAACATTTTTGAGACTTATGGTATTTTAAATTGTTGCTTGATAATGCTTGAAATATGAGAAAGCCTCACCTTTTGCACATCCATGTGCATTATGCTTCGGCGTAGTTGGAAATAAAGCCTGATGAAAATATGCCGAAAATGAGATCCCCAATCATTCAGTTATAAAAGCATACAAAATATGAGTAATTTTATCAGATGTGGGAAACAGAAAAAGGTATATAGGATGTTTTAGCTTGTGTGTGTTATGAAAGAATTATTTCGGATTAGTCTGATAATCACAGTGCAAATATCACTGCTTAGAAGAAAGGCATATGTCCAAGTAGCAAGATGTGTTAAACAAGGAGATGTCATCTCACCGATGCTATTTAAAGTAGACCTTAAAGAAGTATTTAAAAGTCTGGACTGGTCCCAAAAAAGGTATCAACGTAGATTGTAAACACTTGAACCATCTACGCTTGTAGACGATCTCGTGTTGATCGCATCAACACCCGATGACCTCCAGCACATGATCAATGGCCTAAATCAGAAAAGTAGAGAAGTAGGGCTGCGGATTAACATCCAAAAGACTAAAGTCATTGAGAAAAATTCCAGTCAGCATAAGTGTCGGTAGTCAAACAGTACAACAAGTCGATCAATATGCTGTATATACCTTGGCCAATGGTTTCGTATTAAAGATCCGACTCAAATCGAGAAAGTCAACAGACGAATTCGAGCAGAATGTGCTGCATATGGACTCTGCAGAGAAGTATTCGCTGGTAATTTTTCCATCTCACAAAAGCGTCAAGTTTTCAGCCAGTGTATTCTTCCTGCCCTGACCTACAGCGCAGAAATTCCACAAAGGAATAATGGACAGAATACAAGCAGCCCAAAGAAGAATGGAGAGACGAATGCTTGGCATTTCCTATCTAGACCGACGGAGGATTACTGATATAAGATCAATCAGTAAAGTGAAAGATATGGCAGAGCACATAAGGATGCAGAAATGGAGATGAGCTGGCCATGTTAGTCGCTACCGTGACGACAGATGGTCTAAAAGATTGACCGAGTGGAGCCCTCGAGGACAAAGTCCATCTGTTGGATGCCCGAGAAGAAGACGGAGGCGGGACATAGGCAACTTTTATGGCTGCGTCAACTAGGGTGCTGCTGCGCAGAATCGACGCTGGTGGAAGTCATGGGGCAAGGCCTTTTCCCGAACCGACGGGATCAACTCAGGCTGCTCTTAAGTAAGTAAGCCGGATTATACAAAATGAAAGGATCGGATCGGATTCGGATTCTGAAAACATTCTGTCTGATCGTATTTGTTTGGATTCATTTTTTTCTCTTCGGATTCGGCTTTTGCTCTTGAGCCAACGGATCGGATTCAACCCCAAATCTTATCCAATCCACACCTTTAGGTAGATTACATAGGTAGTGTGTTCACCGCTAGTTGTAGGACAAATATAACTGATTTAATCAATTAATTTCTCACTTCAAAATTTGATTTTAGCCATGCTCATGAATATTACTTTTGATATTACAGCTTCTGTCACAATCACAATCATTGGCCCTGCTACTAGTGTTCATCAACCAACACTGTTCAGTCATCGACAGATAAATATCAGTATGCCTAAATTTAGACTCTTTCAATCAATGAAACTAGGTATCCATGACACTGCTCAACGAGCGACGTCACCTTCACGGATCTAGAAAGGGATAGATGGACTGCTTTCCGCGTTTCCCTATTTCAGCCGTGAAGCCTGAAAACTTCCCATCGCCGCCACGCCTGCTCCCCATATGTAGGCAAGAAATGACGGCCGCTGAGCTGATCGCAATTGACACCTGTGGTGTTGTTTTCAATTTATGATGATTTACGTATTTGATAAGGGTGACAAAATTTGTGTACTTAACGAAGCTGGGATGAGTGTCGTAACACAGTGTGGCGATGTCGCAATAATTCAACAAGATAAAATTGAATTTGACATGCATTCTACCGACGCTAAATGGCGATTTTATAATTAAATAAAATCCTCACGCCCTAGGCTATTGCTATCAATTCTCCTACTCTTAATCCGAAACATGTGTTCAAAAGGCATAAGAAAGATAAAATTTTCGAACAGGTTTGCAAAACTGTTTACAGAAATTTCATTTCTTGAGAAATGGTTACCTCGTGTTGTGTTCCGCGATCGTGCTTCCAGAACCGTGCTTCGAAAAACTCGAACATTTCTTTTCACGCCTTTCCGTTCTCAAACCCCGAATTGCTGAAGAAGTGGCTTCATAATATTCGACGTAAGAACTTTACTCCCTCTAAGAATTCATCACGCGTATGCAGTGTTCATTTCACCGATGATGACTATAAAAAGGGCCTAAGTGTTATTCATGCAAAGGGACAGTATGGAACTCGCCCCAGAACTCGAAGGAAGCTGAACGATGACGCAGTGCCTACTGTTTTTGAAGCGTTCCCCCTTTATCTGCAAACACCTTCCAAAAAACGTCGATCCCCAAAGCAGCGCAATCTTTTTGAGCAGTCTTTTGATGCAACTTATGCCGAGTCTCAGTCACCAGGGACATCATCGGAACCCATGGATGTGGATCAAGACTCAGATATCCGCGCAATTCCAAAACGCATGGATCAGGCTACTCAAGTTGGTCGGTACACAATGTATATAAAGCTAAAAAAATAATATATACTAATAAATATAATATATAAATCAAAATACACTTATGAAATTTTCGTGTATGCTCATACAATTATTCTATAATTGCAGCTAACTAACACTCCGGGTTCGGCCCTTACCCGTCCCCCTGGCCAAATTTCTATAAATCAAAATACACTTATGAAATTTTCATGTATGCTCATACAATTATTCTATAATTGCAGCTAACTAACACTCCGGGCTCGGCCCTTACCCGTCCCCCTGGCCAAATTTCTATAAATCAAAATACACTTATGAAACTTGTGCTTGCCAATCGATTAGGTGTCAAGCACATACATTATAAATTATTGTTAATTATTGTTAAATTATTAATTATTGTTTTCAGTAAAGCAGAGAGGAGGCCTATCCACTCCTAGTTTCGCTGTATATAGTATCGTAAAAATTGCTGAAGTAGCTTTCCGCTCTCTTTTTCCGGATGTTCACGATGTGACCCTCTTCCCCACAGTATCGAATATTGATTTGAAAATTGAACATTTTGTCTTGCAGAAAGTTGATGTAAAAACTTTATTTCCTACCCTTTTTGCAGACCACTTTTATGACCATGACTTTCATCAAGACTCTGATCATCTAACAAAACTTATCAGGCTGATCACGTCGAATTATGTTAAAATTCGCCTCTTTCGGTACGGTAAGATATATTTTGAACGTAATATCTTTAAATCAAAAGTCCTATCACGTCAGCAGGCAATGAAGCTGATTCTCTTTAGAGGCAAATAAATTTTGATTTACCGAGTTTTCTTTTGAATAAAACGTTACTTCGCATGCACCTAATTTTCTATTTAGGCTACATTTATGTAAGCAATCATGATGAGTGAGAAAGTATGACATTGCAGGTCATCAGGAATTGTCAACATTTCTATGATTCGTTATCAATTATTATCGTCGTTGAAAGTTAATGTGCTTATTATCATTACATTCTCACAGACACGTGCATGCCAACATTTGTTTCTTGCCTACATACCGGGATTGTGCGCGCGCGTGGCAGGGAAAGCAGGCTTCACTCAAATCAGGGAGTAGTCCATCTATCCCTTTCTAGATCTGTGGTCACCTTACGAATGACAAAATTTAGCTTGTCATGAATAAAGCTGAATTACTTTTCATGGCGATTTGCTTCAAAGTGCCGCTACTGATGGATGGTCACCTGTAGGTAGTTAAGTTCTGCTACATCGGATTGGAACCGGCCGGTCAGTCTAATTAGGCTGATGTTGACAATTGACGATTTTCTAAAATTAGCTGTCTAGTCAGATAAAATAGAATTTCATCATTATAGGAGAATGGCAACATAATTTTTATGACAAAAAAGTTGAGAATCGTTTCTTGAAAATTAGAAATCGAAAAATCGAATGATGTCTAACGAATATGCATTCCCGATTTCCCGTCTTTTTTTCGTGGGTGAATTGCGATCCCTGTGATTACCCGTTTGACACTTCGCTTACACAAAGCTTGGAACTTGCCAGCTAGCATAGGCCTAGGTTAAGCCTTCAGAAATAGTGACTAAAGAATACGATGTAACTAAATTCGATAGTGATTATTCAATTACATAATGACCTTAGCCTTCATACATTAGTCCCACGTCACGTATGCCGCCATGAATCCCAACCTGCATATCTATTGACTGGATACAAATTCGCAGATTAAGTCATTATATTGTGCATGCCCGTGCCCATAGGCGAAACCCCTCTGCCCGCAAAGATTGAGATGACCGCAGCGGACCCCACCCCAGTTTATGGCTTTACTTGATGTAAGAGCAACATAATACATAATATATTTAAAAAGTAGAGATCAGCTTGACACTCACACTGCGAGTAGGCCTACTTCATCACAACTTTTAAATTCAAACTGCTCAATGCCTTGTGATCAAGAGATGAACTAAATGATAATTTAGTGCGCATCATGAAAAATTTAGTTCCTGCATGGAGGGACTTGAGGCTCCTTCAGACTTGCTTTTTCAGTTTTCACCACTGTTAGACCGCATTGATGGTGATAAGTGTAGATCTTCAGTAGTGAATCGTACATGTATTTTCGAAATGCTAAATCAAAAACAAGAGGTGGAAGCATTGTGTGATAGCAAGTCTCTTGTCATTTTATTCACGAAATGTCATTGAACTGAAGTCTTAATGCTTAAACAAGCAATTTCGAAGAGCATCAATAGGCCTTTCTTTTATCGAAATTTCCGAGGTTTCAGTACCACCCCATGCCAAAATTAGCACCTAAATATCTTCAAATTTCAAAATATTACTTTATTGAAGTCAGAGTGCGTAAATAAGCAATTTTTGAAAGTATCAAGGATTTTCTACCATTGCTTTCCTGGGTTAATTACCGCTCAATCACGTTCAATCAGGCAAAAAACCGTTCGTCCCGATCACCGTTCATCGGCTTCGCAGACATACATTTCGATAACTTGTTCATCAGAAAAATGAAAAGATGCCGGTCAATCGTTCGTTCAGACCGTTCGTTCAAATGCCCTGCGTAGCTTATGTAAATATGTACTCACCTTTGCTAAAACAGGTCTTTTATGGTGTCAGGGAACCAGAGAAATGGCAGGAGACACAAAGTTCGGTCCTACTACTGATTCTAATGATTCAACCATTCAGTCTTCCTGAAATTTACCCACTGAGCAATATATTTCACGCATGCTCCTTCCAGTGCGTGGTGGCATCGATTTTTGACAACTTGTTCATCTTGAAGAAGATGGTTGATATCCTCCACACCTTTGGAAAGTGTCGACAGGCCTCGTATCCGGTTGCCAAGTCTTTTGCGACAGCATCAAAATATCGTCATGCTAACCAAAACATTCGAAGAAAAAGTTCGGTGCGCTTATCAGGACCACTCGAGACTTTCCAAAACTGTGTAGGATTTCAAGCATCTTCTTCAAACTCGGTGGCATGCGGTGGAAGCAGTTCTCCGACATCATTATCGGTCCAGTTCACGAAAAATGTACAGGAGGCATCGCAACAAGTACCGCAAAAAGTATACAATCACCATATAAAATGAACGAAGGTTCAATACAAAACAATTAGCAAGATCATGT
>CAJQUW010013470.1:0-48904 GCA_907163375.1 Prostheceraeus crozeri
CCGGGCAATATTGACGGTAAAATGGCTTTCGGGCTCTCACAGCTGTATTACTTGGATCTGAAATAAACTATGATATCCAAATAATCTCTTCTTGCTAGAATCTATTAACTCATCAATTTAATTTGTGATCCTATGTGAAAAGCAATGTGTACCCTGTCATATACCGCTTGTTGTATTGACTATTAAAGAATATAGCATATTTCCATAATAATAATAGGAATTCTTTAATAGTCAATGCAACAAACGGTATATGACAGGGCAAATAGACATAACAGTAAACATCACGTACATCTATAAAATTTTGAACATGGTAGTATACTGTCGGACAGAATTTCAAAATTCAATGTTCCACGACGTAAATTATATTAAAAGAGCAAGACTGCCACTTGCAAGACTGGAGTCTTGCAAGACTGCAAGACTGGCAGTCTTGCTCTTTTAATATAACCTATAAAATTTTACAGAGTTGTTGCACAAACAGAGTCTCCTTTTCTTTGATAGCAAAACACGCTGATGTCTGACATCTGAACAATTTTCACCCCGAACAATGAAGAATTGAGACAGAGGATGATTATATTTATCTCTGACAGTTTTTTGTATCGATTTTATACAAATTTTACTCAACATGCTGCTTAAGGAGGGCTTTTTGATGCCTGGGGTCCAACGCCTAGCAATATCGTCCAATTTCTCGTTTTTTTAAACATGGTGACGCTGATGTCGCAAATAACAGGCCACGCATACGCCATGTGACAGAAAACAAGACCCATAT
Source organism: Prostheceraeus crozeri (assembly GCA_907163375.1). Classification (NCBI taxonomy): domain Eukaryota; kingdom Metazoa; phylum Platyhelminthes; order Polycladida; family Euryleptidae; genus Prostheceraeus; species Prostheceraeus crozeri. The sequence continues at coordinate 767 of CAJQUW010013470.1, forward strand.
ACGCTTGCCAGATGATGGAGGGATGATTATTATTGCATTTAAGACGCTTGAAGAGGGATGACGAGCGACAGCATCTGTTGTACATAGTGAAGTGGACATTCCAACTCAAATCCTTAGAAAATGTCACACCTAAAATTTTCAAGTGTTGAGCTTCTTCAATGGGAACGCATCTTCAATGTCTGACGATGACAGTCGAACTGCGATCAATGTGAGAGTTCCTACTACCTGTCATGCTTTTCGTTTTTCGAACATTGATGGTCATTTTTTTTATCTTCAGCCCAACGAACAAACTTGTCAACAAGATTCTAAGTACTGACTAAATCATCTTTGTTCGTGAGGTGGACCATTGTGATATCATCAGCGTATGCAAAAATATCAGCATTGCAAAAGTTAGGTAAATCATCATTAATAGAAAAAAAGAGTGGGCCCGAGAACAAATCCTTGCGGTTCACCACTAGACACGGACTTCTATGGTGTCATACAGTCGATAACAGAAACAGATTGAATGCGATCAGATAGGAAGCTTTTAATCAGTTGAACGATATGTAGATGACAATCAAAATTCTGGCTAAGAGACTTTAAGATGAGATTGTGGCTTAGACAATCGAAAGCCTTGCTGAAGTCGAAGGCCAGAACTCGGGCGCAGTTGGCAGACTCGAGTGAAACATGTTGAAGGATGGAGAGGCGAATGGAGAGAAGAGCATTTGTACAGCCACCAAAGCCATAAGACGTATAGCCAAATTGATTCAGTTTGAGGTCATGGCTTAACGAGGGGCTAAAATGCGATCACGTATGATTCGTTCAAATACCTTGGTCAGAAAGGGAAGGACAGAGATTGCACGATAGTCCTTATTTCCTTTCGGTATGGGGTTATAAAGGCTCTCTTCCACCTTTAAGGAAAATATGCAGACTTTCAGCAACAATTGTAAATTTCTGTGACAGGCGTTACAAGAGCAAGGGAAAAGTACCGATTGAAGAAACCAGGGATCTTGTCTGGGCCTGCGGAGTTGGTCTTGCATTTCAACAATAAGTTGTGAACTAGACATTCATTTATAGATTCTCCAGACCAAGTAGCACGTAAGCGATTATCACGAAACTGATGAATGTCACTGGGATGGAAAGCACCATGAAATTGATTGTTTAGTGAATCAGCCGTGGCGTGGTCAATAGGAGAAGCACGGCATTTATTCAACTGATCATCAATAGCTTTCCATTTCTCAGAATTAGAAGAGGAAGCAAATTTGGAAAGATGCGCAAGCTTGGCCTTATAGCTTTCTTTGATAAATTTTTCACGAAAAGTCAAGTACTTCCCATAGTTCCCCTTATTCAGAGCACAATCCCTAGCATCAGATATGGCTTTGAGAGCGGGAATGATCCAAGACGGATCGGAACTTCTCATCATACCCGTTTTTTCGGTGAAGAACTTCATATAGCAAGAAAGCAAAATGCACTCAAAGTTTTCGACAACCTCATCAATATTTTCATGATGCAGACAAGAGTCGAACCAATTGACTGAAGAGAGAACCTGCCAACAAGCGGCGAATGAGGATGGAGAGAAAGATGCCAAGTAACTTATGACCCAGGTCACAATCAAGCAGCATTTAGTTCAAATTGAAGTAACATTGTAAAATAAAGGCGATAATAACTGTGAAAAAGCAGGTGTCCCAAGTAATATGGCGCGTACTGTATATATGTGGTTTTCTATTTTGTACAAACTCTATTCAAAAAGTTGGTGTTGAAGTTGGTGCTAACTTCAACGACATTATTACAGGCTCAATCAGTACGAAGTGTGTTTGTAGCTTGTACATGCATATTAGCTACACACGAAACCCTTAAAAGCTCTTATGTGAATGCAGTCTCGGTGCAAAATTTAACCATACAGTAGGCCTATTATACATAATTGTGTAAAATCAATTAAATCCCCTAGGCCTAATTAATAGTCCTAGGCCTACGACCGTGGACTTCGCATATTCAAAAAGTAACACATATGGTAGTCCTAAGCGTTAAGCCCGATGCAGCTTGGGGTGAACTTGCGCACGTTTTTAGCTCTAAACCAAGCTATTGGCATTGGGCTGGAAATTCATCCCAGCGACAAGCCTGGAAATTATACTTACTTGATCATGTTGATAGCACTGACCGTCACATCAGGAAAATTGTAGTGTTTGGGTGATCTGCTGCTACCACTCCAGTTGGTGCTTATATATCATCAGTGGCGTCGCGTGCTCCCAGACCACAGGCCTTCGCTCGGCATTGGAATACTATTTCTATACTAGACTTTTTTATGTTATAACATTAATTTTCATAAAAGATGAATTTTTAATAACAATTTCCCGAACATTCTTTAATGCAAGTGAATGTGCACATGAGAAGTTGATTGCTCATGTCGCCTAACCGCCTTACTCAAGGAGCTGAGATTACTATATCACCTCTCTGTCCAGACCACATTTCTCGAGAAAAAAGGAGGAAGGGAAACAGTTCCTTGCGTTTCTCACGGCTGGTCAGCCACTCATGTGTTTGAACTTTGATGCAAATGTCTTGTGTATTTCTTACTTCTTTCTCTGTGAGTACTTTCAATTTTTAAATCAGGTGTTGGCCTACCTTGCTTGACGACTGTCATCTTTTCAGTATATTCCCTTCGGACGAAAGGCGTGATTATGAGCTCATCTACAGTACTAAACATAGCGTCACATCAATCACGCAAAAACAAATCATGGAATTCTACGGAATCTGGGTGTTCGAGTCAGATGCATTACTCTGCACTCATTGGCGAACGCTCATCATCTGATCACAGTCTTATCTGAACGTCAGTCAGCTGCTATTGTTGACGTACTGGCCTCTCCGACGAGAAACGAATGACAGGAACAATTGGGTTGCGCTCACAGAACAAGGAGAAGGTAGAATGAGTGTTTCCCAAAATGTGTGAAGCTCTCGCTTAACGGTAATAATGTCACATCCCAGCGAGTGGGAAAATGATCGATAGCGGACTTCAGTCGTTTATCGTCTCTCAGTCTCTCACTCGCTTGCATGCACTAAGGAGAGACAAAGATGAATGAATGAATGAATGACAAGCACTTTTAAAGTCCGCAGCTTCATAGAGCAACATATCATTTATGAAGTTTGCCATGCCTAAGTCAGTCGGTCCATATTGCTCTGCATACGGATGCTCAAATGCACGAGGGAAAAACGAGGAATTATCATTTCACACATTTCCAAAAGATCCTGAAATTCGCAAGAAATGGGTAACCGCCGTTCATCGAAAAAATTTCCAACCGTCGAACTACTCCGTATTGTGCAGTGAACATTTTACCCAAGACTCATTCGTCGAGCATGTGTCTGGAAGGTCAACCTCAGAGACATCGCGAAAAAAACTTTATCCGAATGCTGTGCCGTCTATCTTCTTCGCTATGCCAGAACATTTGCAAGTGACACCGAAACGCCGTAAAACGAAGGCATCTGAAAAAGCAGCGAGTGTTGATATTGATCACTTTTTAATTAAGCATCGATCATCATCCGTCGACTTCGGAAAGTGTCATCGTTGAACCTAGTCAAGACTCTACAACAAATGACGACGATAGTGAGTTGCGTAAGCGCATCGAAGAATTAGAGACTAGTTTGCAAAGAGAGAAGGTGAAAGTTAGGAGTTTACAGAGACGTTGTAAACGCTTACAAAAAAGGGCTGAGAAAGCTGAAAGATACAGGAAAATGTATGAAAAATCACGTGCAATTAGTCTAAGAAAACAAAAAAGCTTGAAATTAATTCGGCAAGCAAATCAGCGAGTTTCATAAATTTGAAGGATTATTATGAGGGCGACTCTCTTAATCTAGTGAAACAACTAACTATGAAAGGCAAAAGAGTCAAGCAGTTTTCGAATGAGGTGAGGACGTTTGCTTCGGCTCTTCACTTTTACAGCCCTCGTGCATACGAATACGTCCGAAAATACTTTCAGTTGCCGCACCACTCAACATTGAGGAGTTGGATATCCAACATTGAATGTCGCCCTGGATTTTGCACTCCTGCCTTCGAAGAATTGAAAAGAAGGCGAGAGTCAGATCAAGGAGAAAATTTCAAAGTCTGTTCTTTGTTAGCTGACGAGATAAGTCTAAAGAAACATGTTCAATTTGATTCTTCATTGAGCAAGTATTTTGGGTATGTCGACAAAGGACTGCTCCACGAAACCGACGAAACAACAAAGGCACAATCTGCTCTTGTTCTGATGGCAGTTGGTCTTAAGGGCTATTGGAAAATCCCATTAGCTTATGTTTTGGTCAATGGAGTGAGCGGTAGCTATCTAGCTTCGATTTTGAAGGAATGTGTGATTCGACTTCATAATGTAAATGTCACAGTGGCATCTATTACATGTGATGGAACCAGCCACAACATTACTGCATTGGAGTTATTAGGTGCCTCAATATCCATTAACAATCCGAAACCTTACTTCAAACATCCAAGTGACCAATCACAAAATGTGTCCGTTTTTCTGGATCAGCCACACATGATTAAACTAATTCGAAATTCTTGGCAATCTCTGAAAATTATAGTGTGGAAAAACAAAGGTCAAGCGCATTGGAGTTATATTGAACGACTGGTAGAAATTCAGGACACTCACGGCTTGGTGCTGGCCAATAAGTTAACGAACCGTCATGTTCAATTTCATCAACAAAAGATGAAAGTTTATTTAGCGGCTCAGGTTTTTTCGAAGTCGGTAGCAGATTCATTGCGGTTTCTTCACTATCAAAAATTTCCCGGGTTCACGCATTCTTACGTTCTGGTGACAGCTGATTTTTGCCAATTTTTCAACAATCTCTTTGATTTGTTCAATTCCCAAAAGCTCTTTTCTTATGATTTCAAAGCCCCGTTGAAACTTGAAAATATGGACCAGAGGATAATTTTCATGGAACAAGCAAAAACAACGTTGACTAGTCTTACTGATTTGCGTGGCAACAGTATTATACAATCGATAAAAAAGACTGGTTATCTGGGTTTCTACGCTAACATTGAATCCCTGAAATTGTTGGCAAATAGCTTGTTGACACATAAAAATTTTCAATTCATTTTGACCTACAAGTTATGTCAAGATTTCATAGAATTATTCTTCAATTCTATTCGTTTGAGGAACGGTTGGAATTTCAACCCAACACCACATCAGTTCAGATCTGCTTTCCGACAACTTTTGATTCATGCTGGATCAGACATTTTGCATTCTCCGCCACTATCGACTAATACTCAGTCGCTTGATGCAACTGTGCAGCTATCCCTCCAATTCATATCTTCTGAAGAGAATATTTTTTCTGAAGAGAGACACGATGCAGAAATATTCTCTGATAAGGATTTCGTCGATCCCATAATGCCAAATGATGACCACTGTTCTAATCCAGCAATGTGCGACATTTGTGAGTCAATAGTGTATTACATCGGCGGGGCGATTGTTCGTCGCATTCAATCAAAAATAAATTGTGAAAATTGTCGAAATTCTCTGTACGCAGTTCATCGTGCGGACAATTCTTTGCCGTCAAAACTTATAAATCAAAAAAATTGTCTCAATAAATCCGGTTTAGTGAGGCCAAGTAAGGTTGTCTTTGAAATACTCCTCTGCACTGAAAAACTGATAAGAACATTATTGAAAAAAGGAATTAAGCAGCCTAACGCACCGCGAATTATAACCAAAGTCGTCGAAATGAAATCACATACATTAACTCATGAGTGTGACTTTGTTGGAATTGAACATCACCAACTTCATTTGATTCGACTTATCACTTCAAGCTACATCTACATACGGTATCAGAAACTGGCGAAAGATATATCACAGGAGAAAATTGGTCGACGGCAGCGCCTCCATCGCACGGTGATATTCGAGAACTTGTAGTGTTTTTGGTAAGTTAACTTAATTTCATATTACAAGTGAAAAAATAAATCATTCCACTGCTGTTGCTTAGTACAATACATGTTATGAAAATGTGCGTTGACTTTAAAATTTGACACCGAGATATTTGGAACATTACATTGAAACATTGTTTGCATTTATTCATAAATCATTTCTATTGTATGAAATCAGATTCCTGTCGCTAAATTATCAACATGAACTAAATTTTCCCCTTGAAAATATGGGGATCTCAATTACTTTTAAATCAGAAAATCTTTCCGTCCTAAAAGCATTTACGACAAGCAACAAGGCTTAAAAATATTTAAAACATCTTTTATTCATAAATGCAAAGAAAACCTTGGCAATTTTGTAAAATAGCTTTTGGACTTGCCGCTTGAATTAATGGAAAATATATTTCTTGAAATTATCTCGTCAGATTTCGGTTGTTGTTCGTTACCAGAATGCATTGACTACTTTGAATGAAATCATTGCACCATACCGTTTTGCAATCATGATTTTTGGCAACATCATTCAACAAATATTCTTCTGCCTGTTAATAAATGACTTCTTTCATTTTTTGCATTATGCATGTACATGCTACAAGAGACCATTTATTGCCTAGAGCTAATTGCATAACAGACGTGATTGATTTGCGCTTAGATTTATTTCTTGACGAATGATCGACACAATGGAGATATTTAAATTCATTTTGTAGGGTTACTAATTACCGCGCACATGTTTCTTTTAAACGCAATGAATTGTCTGAATCTTCTGTCTACCGTCAGAAGATACATTTCGCCAGCTAATAAAGGAGATTTAGAAGGGTTACCAAATTATAGATCAAAGCCAGCATTTAGAGACTGTGTGAATAGGTGTAAGCCACGTGAAACGTTTATCAACATGGACAGACGGAAACGCTTAGTATTCTATTGATCGCTCGCGGACGAGAGGAGTGTGACACTTTTCCCACTGGGAGTCAGCCTCATAATTCACCATGCCGGCAGCCGATAACACGCATTCTACTTCTCCTTGTTCTGTGGTTGCGCTTCCCTTTCTATATTTAGGTACCGAGCCTCGATCAAGAATAACGGAGAATTTCATCGTAAAAATTGGAGAAGGCAAAGCATTATGTCTATCGGGAAAGCCAATATTGGTGCAGGCGCGTGCGCTTGCTGCCTCACACGCACACAACTCTCCTTCGCTCCGTCTGAACACACGACTAGCATGTGTGTCTTATCGTTAGAAGAAAACAGCTGTGGTTCGTGCACACGCAGCAAAACTGCTCACTCTAAGGTTGAGCGTCTGATTTTGAGACGGACAGCTACCACGAGAAGCTATCGAATTTAAATGAAACATAATGAATGATGACACTTTTCATTTTTATAAATGCTGGTAAATTCCATGAAAGGAAGATTAATTTCATCTTTTAAAATGCACAAAAAGCAGGCTATTGATATTCTTCAGGTGTCCAGCGATGTAGCTTGCAATGCAGTATGCAATATTGTATTCATTTTGTTCTAAAAAATCATTCTCCATCAAGTTGCCGGTCATATTCATCATCATCTCCTCATCATCATTCCCGATTCTCCAGTACAATGTGAAGACGATGGTAATGATGCAAGAGTGTCATTGACGCCGCTAAATTACTATGGGATGTTATCAACAACAGTTTATCTGTCTAGACAATGTGACTTTAATAATTGTGAAATAGAGGGATGCGAATTTAGGAATTAATTGAGAAATAACGATGAACCCGGAATATACCGGAATACTTATAGCCGTAATTTTAACGTAATAATTTTAACGTACTACGGTAATAGTTGAATGAACAAAATTGAGAAAAAATATGAAAGATAATTCACAACATATTACATATAGACCTATATATTGAACTGATTTTTACTGTAGAGACCTAACTCTCCAAAGTCAGCCAATTCATAACATGCAAACTGTGACAGGATTAATTCTGATTATTTCAAATGTTAGCGGGCGGAGTTCTACTTTCTCGCAAATATTATGTTTTACAAGGTTGCTGCTTGGGTTGCTTGAGTTTTGGACCCAAGGCTTGGGTGTCAAACCCAAGCACAAACCTAAAAGACGAAGCAAAACTTCTGCTGTAAGTCTAATATAAGTATACAAGTAATATTTTGTAAGTCCTGTACTGGTACAAACTTCACATTTTCCATTGAGCATCTAACCTACTTGTTTTGTGGCAATATCTAACATGTAGGCTATGCTTATCATGTACTACAGTGCACTGTATGGCCTATATTGTACATTTTTGCGGCGAGGCTTAACTATCATAAAGTAGTGGCCTACATAACTTATCAAGCAAGCATATAAAACAAATAACAGTGCGCATAAGCTCACATGTGGTGCAGCAGACCAGACCTAATTAAACTATAGCCTAGGCCTAGTAGTTAAACTACATATTGTTTGAGCCTACACGTAGGCATATCTAAGTAGGCATGAGTTTCGATTTATCAATTAACTAAATACAGGTATACATGTACAACAAAAGAGAACTAATACGAGGCCGATTGCTACACATACCCAAAATATCTAGACTATATACACTGTACTGGTACAAGCTTCGGCTTTATCTTAGATAATGGCTGTGCTTAATAAGCCCCAACCCATGGCATTATTCATAAGCCTATCAAGAATCAATTAATAAGTAAGTCGTAGCCTATAATGTAGGCCTAGGCTTGCTTCCGGGAAGGTAGGCTGGACTTAGAAAACATTACTTAGGCTAACTTTGATTAGATTCGCTTGGCCTGACTATGTGGACCAAAAATCCATTTCGTTTGGCTTGATGAGGTGATACAGAACCTAAGTCTGACCCATGCATAGGCTACCCGGCTACCTATAGCCCGGACACAGAATGGCCTAAACACATGGCCTAGACACAGTGCCGGTGCATGACCCGGTTACTATACAGCCAGGTTAAAGCGTAGGCCTATAGTATAATTTATTTATGGTATAGGCCTGCAATAATGGTATGGGGCCAATGGGGAATCTAATGGCAATCTAATGGGGAAAGATCCGGAGACCTGGGTGGCCACCTGGTGGGAAATGCACGTGCAATTACACGGTCACCAAACACTTCCTTTAGGAATTCAGAAACTTTCTTGGCGAAATGAGGTGGCGCCCTATCTTGCTGGAAGGTTATATCATTCATCTTGCCCGAAGACTGAAGTTGTGGAATGACATGAGTATGGAGCATTTTAAGATAGCTGTCACCTGTGACTGTCCCTTCAAAGAAATAAGGGGTCAGTTTCAGTTCTTTGGAGAATCCCATCCAGACACTGACTTGATTGGCATGGAGACTCTATGAAACTGGGTGTGGCCTCTATGTTCCCTACACTATGCAATTGTGTCTATTTACGACACCATCGAGTCGGAATATTGCTTCGTCGGTCCACAGAATATTTCCTAGTTGAGTCGGTGACAGAGATCTTATGTGGTCTGAGAATTCAAGTCTGGATATCTTATCTGTCTCAGAAATTGCTTGACAGAGTTGAAGCTTGTAGGGGTGTAAACGAAGATGATGACGTAAGATTCTCCATACACTCGATTGTGATAATTCAATTTTATCACAGATGCGACGAGTCGATGTTACACCAAGAGGACTGTCAGTTTGATGATGTCGAAGAGTCAGATCCACATCTTCAATGCAATTCTGAAGGACTGAAGGTCTTACAGTGATAGGTCGGTCCATGACAGACCCTGTTTCATCAAACCGTGCTATCAACTTTTTGATGGCATTGTAAGAAAATCGACATTTCTTAACATTATGCAAGCGGTTATAAGCTCGAATACAAGAAGTCACATTCCCACCATTCTGATGATGAAGTTTTCACTAGGGTTGCACCGGATATCCGGTTTTACCGGATAGTGAAAATTTTAACTATCCGGTATCCCGTACCGGATAGTTGATTATCCGGTACGGGATACCGGATAGTGTATCGATCAAAACTTTCCACATTCGTCAAATTTAGCCACACAGAGTTAGGATATGTTTCATCTGTCACACAATGACTCACACTTGATCTGTCACAGACGGACTCACACGGTCACACACGGACTATGATTGGTCCCCTAATTACTTGTTCGAATAGCAACGCAGCTTCTTCATACACTTGCGATCATGAACTGCGTGAGTTTGCTTACCGCAGTGAGGGACAAAGCGAGTGCTATACAGTTGCTTCTAGGAAGGGATATTACACAAACAACTTGTGAAGCCGGTCATGATATGAGACTGTACTTAGACGTCAGAGAAGATGGTTGGCGTTGCAGCACTCGCGTGAGTCGACAACAAAATGTGGGTGGAATGAAAAGAAGCACCAAATTATCTCAAAGATAACTTATCTTTCTTAGATGACGTATCTACATTATGTCATCAAATTCTTTACAGTATGAAATAACAACATTAAGTCTCATAAATCTATATATAATCTTTAGAATAATGAACGAGGGTAGTACATTCAATGAATGAATAATAATAGTGAATTAATCCTACATAAATGCAAGCTACATGCTTGTCTGATGCTTTTTAACTTTAAAGTAAGGGGTGCGTTAAAGACACATTTTATCTCATTTGTAGCATTCACCGAAAATTTCATTTACTTACGGCCTACTATTACTTTTATTTCATTATCATTACAGTATATATAAATCAAAGATTGCATAGGGCTTTAGACAAGTGCGTTCATTTCTCTTAATATATACATACTGCTTGATAATCTCGCGAAAGATCTTCCGCTTGACATAAACTTTTTCTATATCAATAAAAATAATGGAATCCTCTCCTGAAATAATTTCTATTCAATTTCTCTTTAATTCAAAGAATGGATATCTACGGTAAAAGCGATAAACATGAGAGTAAATGTATAACATACAATGTCAATAAATAACAATTAGTTGATATATGAACTATCCGGTATCCGGTTACCGGACAACAAAACTTCTATCCGGTGCAACCCTAGTTTTAACAGCTCTTTTCGCGTCTGAAAATCCATAGCGAATGATGACTGTGTCTTTGTTAACATCAGTTTTGCGTTCAAATGTTGGATATCTATGAACTGGATACTTATGCACTGAGTCAGCAAACAGAGATTGCAAGTGCGATGCAGTGAATAATTCGAGCAACTATAAAGCATATAAATCATAGCGAAAACTTCTGAAATTTTCAGCAACGGAATGAATTAGTGTGCTAGTGTAACAAATAGATTATCAAATCCCATTCCTTTGACAACTTAAAGAAGAAAAAATTAGGTTGATATCTTGAATAATCACTGAGATATCGCCGTTTACTTTTTGCACCGACTTTTGAATCATCTACTTTAACTCACCGACTTTGATAAATGATATCATCTATATATAAATGTGATTTTTATATTGCTGATATTGAGAGAACTGTGCCTAAGGTGAAACAAATGAAGATTCTTGGATTGACATTCTCCTCCGATCTGAGTTGGTACAGTCACATATCCCATGTGTGTGCAACAGCAAATAAACGGATGCTTATCATTCGAACGTTGAAGCCTATGACTACTGCGAATGAACTTCATCTTATATACACTTCGACCATTCGACCGCTTCTCGAATATGGCTCTCCATGCTTTGTCGGCCTCAATCAAAGTTTGAGTGAGAAGCTTTCCCGGTAGAAAGAAGAGCGCACAAAATCAGACAATTTGGAAATGACTTCGCCTGCGATTGCAGCCTTTCTTCCATGAAACGTCGACGAGGAAACTAGAGTCAGAAGCTGTTCAATGAATTTCACGCTAATACCACTACATGGATATCATTTATCTTGCCTGAAATTGAAGGCGTTTTATTTTAAGCCAGAAATGGTATCACTCATTGTTTTTGTGGCTGCAGCAGAATAGGCCAAATGAAAATAATGAGCACTTATAAACAGTACAAAAGCTTCACTGTCTAGCTCTTGAACAGAAGTCTGTTTGTGCATGATAAAAAATCATTTCAAAGATTCTCAGATCCGACAAAACAAATTTAAATTCGCTGATTTTATCCTTTCTAGATTTTCGACTTCTTTAAAGATTTACCCATATCACCCTCCTAATTCCTGACAGTTTCCGCACCTGAGATCGCATTCAGAATTCTATTATGCATATGAATGCATATGAGTGTTGATTTGTCAATTTTTTCATACTGATGGCTAAAGCTGCAAGAGACCTAAGTGAGTATCGACGTTAGATTGCTTCAAGTCAATTGAGTTAGCAAATTTTCGGAATTGGTATCAAATTACCCTCCATTTCAGTTTTTCGCCACTCATTCCTTTAACGCGGTAATGCTGCAACTGCTTGAAAGCTAGCGAGAATCATTGACCTCGGAAAATGAGCATAAAATTCCTCGAGCAGAAACTCAGAAAGCGCTCTATTTGTAATATTTTCCAAAATCATGAGCGCTCAAAATCATCGATGTTTTGAAAAATGCAGTTTTTGAATAGGCTAAAAATGACCCGTAAATTCACATACCTATTCTCTCGATGGCGCTCGAAACACCTGCACATATTTCGTCCCTGGTTAGGGTTAAAGTTCCACAGTACCGCCATAGTTCCTCATTTGACCTGTCAGTTTTGATCATACGGAATAGCTCTAACCACACACACTTCACTAAACCAAGCAGTGCATCAAACAAACATGCACTTCATTGAGCAGAATGTGCAGATCAAAAACCCATACCGGTATAGAGAGTCAAAATACACAGTCAAAGGTTCAAACTTGTGTTTACCTAAGCAGACTCAAACTCATTTTGCGACATAAAATGGATCATCGTGTCAATGACCTTTCAACATTGATTTCAACAAATTTCACTCGAAAAGTCCAGTATGCTATACGCACAGAAATTTTAAGAAAAGCTGAATATTCTTTTCCGTTTGAGCATTAAAGAATCTACGGGGTATTTCGGGGGGCGGGAATTCTCCCCCGAAAACACAGCTCTCCCCCCGGACAAAACTAGCCTATTTTTCCCGTATGCTTTCTAGCAAGCCATTCGAATTCTTTATTTCCATGTTATCTCAGCCTATTTTGTATCGAATCACAGTAGTTGGCTTTATCAGGCAAATCAACAACCAATTATGGTTTTATTATACATTTTTTCATGCATTTAAATTGGCTTGGTTATAGATCAGTTTGCTTGAATTAATAGTCACACTTAGGTATAATCATGTACTTAAAACACAAAAGTTATACTAAGAGAGCTTAAAAAATAATTAAATAAATCCTTTAAGCAGTGTATAGGTCCATATGTATATCGATGTACTTCATGCTATGTAGGCTTATTACTTTTTTTCATATCTTGGTGGGTGAATTGACTAATATCAGTTAGGCCCATTCTTAATAGGAAAATATGAGAATATTATTCGATTTAGCTCAATATCGTTTCTTATTTCGTCCTATGAATTTCTTCTGTTTGTAAAAATCCAATATAGGTACAGTACACATTGAAACAAACACACCAAGCTAACCTGATCAAGATGCTATAGTTCTACTATATGAGTCACACTGCTCATTTTGGTCATATTTAATCGATGGAATTACATAGATTTAGTTGTCCTCTCTAAAGTTTCTGGATCCAACCCCCAAGATTCCAATCCTATATTGAACACTGTGTTTGAGTTACATTATCATTAACGGAACACAAATACGACGCATGAAGCGTGAACTAGCATGGATAACAGAGGAAATTGAAATTCAAACAACGCAGTACTGTACAACTCGACGGTACGGCTGTACAAATTGCGACAACATGTCAAGCTTAAGTCCCCAACAACCGCCAAATTGAATCTGTTTCATAACTTATTTTTTTCTCATCATGGCATGCCTTTCAATAGTACAAGCTTTCATCAGTTAACAAAGTAGAAAACGGAAAATTTTCTTTTTAATATTGCATATTCAACTGTGACTGTGAAACAACCGAAAGAAGGTGTCAACGAAATGAGATAAAAACCAATCTGCCCAAGTTACAAATGTCTTCGCGACGGGTCACAGGTTGGCTGCTTCCTAAAGCAAGTTAGTGCTAAATGTGAATCTGACATGCAGTACACTGTGACATCGATATCTGAAGAATTAATGATCACAACTCCAGCACTAACCTTCAAGTAGCAGAGTGAGACGTCCATCATCCGGAACAGCAGTAGTGCAAGACATACGATAGATGAAAGTAGGGATGCGGAGTCCTATCATTTTGATAGGACTCCGACTCCGGGGGTTGATAGGACTTCGGCTTTTGATAGGACTCCGACTCCGGGTGGCAAGTATATAAGCTTAGTTTTTTGAAAAATTAACTGGTAGCCTACATCACAGATCATTATAGGCTTACCTGAAACGATATTTAGTGATCATTGCATCATCAATCATTTTCGATGAAAGTTGATCAATGTCGCTTTAAGTTGGATGCATACGACTCTGCTCCTCCGATCTTCTTGATGTGTGCTTCACACGGGTTTTCCCCAATCTCTATCAGGCACGAAAATCTCCATCCTTCTCTACAAAATTTGAGTACACTTTCGATTTTAATATCCGCTTTAAAGGACCCATCACACACGATTAACGTGAGGATAAGGGGTAATGTCCTCAAACAAACTAGTATTTCATTTTTGTCTCTGATGTGACCTTTGGTGCGTAGGTGTGATCGAGGCTAGGAAGGCTTGTCTTCTCTACTAAATCACCAAGTGAAAAGACAATCCTTTTTCACTATCACGGTTCATTCCCTCAACTATTATAAGCTTTGCATGCACTGCTGTCTCTGTAGCCTACTTTTGTTTGACGGAGAAAGTTGACATCAGGACAACGGCAACCATGCATGAGAATAAATGATTTGCTCGAATTATATTATTTCGGGTCTAGTTATAGGCCGGAGTCTGGAGTCCTATCATTTGATAGGACTCCGACTCCGACTCCAGCAAAAATGATTGGACTCTGGGACTCCGACTCCGCATCCCCGGATGAAAGTGACTAAGTATAAAGAAATAAAAATCAAAAATACAAGTCTAGAGGTGTAATCGCAAAATTAAAGACATGCTAGTTATACCAAGAACATTGTGTAATCCATAAACTCTTCCCGATTATTCAAAAATGGATTTAGACTTTCTATCGTCATAGCTTCAGCTATGCGACAGCGAATTTGACTGCTATGTCTGCTGACAACTGAAGAATTGAAAATATCTTTTGGGAGCTCGTTATGTGTACATGCATGTTTGAAGATGCTCGTAGCCCTACTAGCTTGAAAATGCTTTGCGACACGGTCGTGGAACAAGCGGCAAGTGCTTCAAACATTGAAACCTCTACATACAGTGCATATGCCTTTCTAACAAGGAAAGAAGGTGTGTGTAGTAAGAACACGAGAATGACACATCAATTGCTGAGATATTAATCTCGTAGATGAGGTATGCGATTCCTTTATGAAATCACAACATACATGCTTCCAAACCTTGTGGTGAAAACGAAACAGCTCAAAATTGATGTCTATGTCTTCGGTGAATGAATTCAAGGTCGGAGGAAAATTCAAACTATACATCGACATCACTCCATTGCTCCAAAATTCATCTAGAACTCACACATCTCAACATAAACCAGACTCGTGCTCCTCTATCTTCAAGTGAAAAAATGAACAAATTGAAATCAAAAGAAGGACAAGCTTTTTAACATCAGCAGATACAGCAAGAAGACTTTCCCGAACTACATTATCCGTTGTAAGCCAGAAACATTAAAAACTGTTGCAAATTTCGTCTCCTAGTCATCTCAGCTTACTCAATTCATTTTTTGCTGAACAATTCAATTTACTTTAATTTAGTCGATTAAATTAATTAGATTATCTCAAATTTCTAAAAATATTTTCGTAAATATAATTAGAATTGAAAATTTGCGATTTTCTATGATAATGCTTAACAGGCATTATTTTACGACTTTTTCCTCAATCTGAAATATTTAATTTTTGAGGCTGGAGGGCCTGCCATTCATGCCAGGGCACTTATCCGGTCCTTTTGTGGTATTTACAGCAGCTTATGCCGATCTAAAGGTTCTCCCAAAAACTCGTTGGATTCAGTCCACTTTAATATCAGATTAATGTTTGATCATGAAAAGTGAGCCTACATCTAAGCGCTACATTTTTCCACCTAGGAGCATTACGACATTGAATATCTCTAGACGACTCGCTTATTAAGATCATAATCATACTTGTCACGATACTGAAGAAACCGAACGTCAATTTTGCAGTCAGACGCCATTGATGTCAATCCAAAATGATAAAAACAAAGCTGCTCTAAAAATTGCTTTACAATGCGAAAATACAACACAAGGACAATTCAAAATCTGTTGTAGCAAAATATTCATAATAAAAATAATAAGACAATCCTCTGTAAAAGTTCGAAAAACTTCCATTCAGAACTTTGTCATCTCCTGCACTTTCTCGTGCAAAATTGAAGCATCCCAACTGATTTCATTTTGATAATGCTTCCCTACTACCAAGGGAACACCACAGATGTATCATTTTCCTCCACAACTTCTACAGAACTTCCAATTTTCCTCTCCACTTCAAAATGTTATCATTTTCAATCACACAAAATATTGTTCTTCTTGCATTAAAAAAGGACGATAACAATGAAATTCTAGGATATCAAAAGAGTTTACACCAATCATGAATTTAACAGAAGTCTTTGATACCAGTGTTGAGGAAGCGTGAGCACTGAAAACTAGCGCTTCCGCTTCTGAGTTCTGACTGTATTGAAATTCAGTTCAGCAACTGAAAAAATAGATCGCATCTAAAAATAAATATGCATAATATGCCTATTAATTAAATCTGTAGAATTCCATTGTTGAAAAAGTTATGCAAAAGTAATAAAAACTCCCCTTTTCACTTTATGGGCCGATATAATAAAGTAAAAATAAAGTATTTCTGTGACCGGCCTTCGGCGTCCACATTATTATGTAGCCTATTTATTTCCCTATTATGCATGTATGCCTAATGTGTTCTGCCTACGCATATAAAACAAGATTATGTAGCCTACGTATTGGCTATTGTCTGCACTGTATATGATCGAATGTCCTCATCAGACTTTAATGACGACAGCACTTAAAAATCCTGCGTCACCAATCGCTACACCAATTATCCGATAAAACTGGCAGCTCTATTATTAACATAGCGTTAGCATCAATAAGTAACAATAACAAGAAAGTAAAGTTCTATGTTTTGATTCTAAAATCGATTTTGTAATTTATATGAATAGACAGCTGGAAAAAGAACACAGTAGACTGGACTACTGAAAAAGAGAAGACAAATTTATATTATCGTAGGTATTCTAATATAAGCTCAATTGTCAAATTTGAGAAGCTACCTATATACATGCCTATAGAGGCCCAATAAGATAGTGACAGGAGCTTAGACAGAATGCTCCAGTCTGAAGTACTTAAGCTGGAAGCGGAAGCGATGGAAATGTGACCGCTTCCGCAACCCTGTTTAATACCAATGAAGGCGCATCATTCTCATCGTCCACTGAAGAGACTGCTAACTGCAGTTTTTTTCTTTCAAAAGTGAGGGCTTTCAAAATTCAATTCTTGGAGGGATCCATTAGCCTGATAGTAGGACTAGAAGAGTAGTGTCATTTTGGACGGACCAGGACAAGGAAGAAAAAAAAAAAAAATAGGGACCCCCCGAAATTTATAAAAAAAAACAGTCAAAATAGTTACAAAAAATGAAAAAATACAAAAAAATAGGGACCCCCTGAAATTTATAAAAAACAGACAAAATAGTTACAAAAAATGAAAAAACAGTCAAAATAGTTACAAAAAATGAAAAAATACAAAAAATAGGAAAGTACCTTAAAGTATGACCCATGAACAAAAATATTCATTTAAAAATGGAAGATGAAAAAACAAAAGAACCATCAGCCCCTTTATATCCTTCATTATCATATGACATAAAACCTTCGGTTCCCAATGAAATGGATATAGCAAAACACAAAGATAGAGTCAGGTACATGAAAGATAAGGAAGCCCAATTATTACTTAAACTAGAACATTATAATAAATTAAGAAAACGATGGACCATAGCTAAGAATGTGACACAAGGCGTTGGTGTATGTTTAACAATTTCTTTAGGCGCTCTCACTATTGTCATTTCGTCTGGCGTTCTTACAATTCCTGTTGTCGCTACTGCTTTAACAGGCACAGGTGTCTTCACAACGTCACTTGCAACAGTGATAGATAAATCTGTAATGTCTAAGAAACGAAAATCCTTAACTAAGAAACATACACATGTCAAAGAAGTATATGATAAACTACATTACTACTTCCAGAGAGTGTGTGATGACAATGTTATTACGTTAGATGAGATTGAAAAATTTGACCAAATAGCAAGAGAAGCAACTAAAATTCCTGTTAAACCTCAAGACAAAGTAAACAATGAAGCTTTTTTAGAAGAAATAAGAACTTTATTAAAAACGTTAGAACAAAGTTCCATAGAACAAAAATAAGTTGTTCAGTAAAATGTTTTTGCTGTGTACCAATGCTACCACAAAATTCAAATATTATCTTATAAAATAATGCAGAGCAATGAGACAAAAATAAAACAACTAGAAGAATTAATAAAACAGAAAAATATTATGAAGAAAAAACATAGACAATATCGAATGCTACAAGCTGGTGTTCAATCCAATATGTTAGAAAAAATACGCCTAACTGACCAAGTGAAAACTGATTTTGAAAAAACTATTGCACCACTCAAAATTCTTGAGAAAGAACTCGCAGTTCATGATAAACAAATTGATATAGCGGATCCAGTGCAGAAAACCATCATGGATGATTATGGTTTGTTAGAAGCAAACATAGAAAAGAAATTACCCAAATCTATGCTCTTTGAACATTCTACTTCATTTATAGATGGAAAGCCATTTCTTAGATTTTACTTAGGTGGAGAAGAATTATTTATAAATCCTAAAGAAAGTTTAATTTTTGCACCAGACAAAACACCTTTCAGTTTAGACAAAAATTTCGTGGATTTATTAAGAGGAGCGAAGTTAGATAACTATCATACTGATGATCTACTGAAATACAAAACTATGTTAGATAAGGTTGGAACTGTAAAAACTCTTAAGCGTTATACAACTTTGAATGACTTATTATCCAAACCGTCTAGTACCAGTAAAACAGGAACAAAGATACCAATATTAACAGCTGCTTCGCCAGCAAGAACTGGTTATTCAACACCGACTGGTTATTCAACACCAATGGCTGCTTCTCCAACATCAACCAGTGTTCCAACACCGCCTAGTTACCCAAAAACAGGAACAGGTCTAAAAGAGACAACGGTTTTCCTCCCCGATGATCCACAAGAATTAATAAACAGATTAGAGATTTTATTAGCTGCAACAAAAGAAGGGCATAACTCTAGTTTTAACGAAATACATGCAATCTTAAAAAGACTAATGGAAAAGAAAATTATTAGTGAAAAAAGACTACAAAAGCTTAGCTAAATTATTTAGTTAAAAAATGTCTTCGGCAGAACTAGAAAAAATTAATAAGCATTTAGAAAATTTAACCGAGATTTTAACCTCATCAAAATTTAGTACGACATTAAAATTTATAACAACTACTTCATCCCATACTGTCATTTAGATCCTATTATTCACTTAGAACAAGACAAACATTATGAAGTAGCACTAACTAGTTTTTCAACATTTAACACTATACAAAATATTATCAAAGATGTAAATGACCGATTTAAATATTCTAATGATCAAGGTAAAACTTGGAAAGAATTAACTTTTCTTCCTGGATCTTATGAAGTTGAATCGATTTCCAATGAAATAAAAAGACATTTAGGCATTCAATTTAAAGACAAGAAACAATTACATTTCGCAGTTGAACCAGCAGTAAATAAATTTTCTCTTACTTTAGATGAAGATCATCAAGTTGATTTTAATATTGACAAATCTTTATCAAGACTATTAGGATTTAAAAAGAAACTCTATACACAAGGTTTTCATATAAGTGAAAATATACCTAAAGTAACTGAAATAAATTCAATCAACGTTCAATGTGATATTATAGAAGGTGGTTATGTTAATGGAAAGCTGTCAAATAATATCTTCAGTTATCCAGCATTTACAGTTCCGATTGGTTACAGTTTGAATGTAATCCCAAAATCATTAATATATTTCCCTGTTACAAGAAAAACAATTAATTCAATTACAATTAGAATAACAGATGAGAAAGGAAAGGAAATAAATTTTGGAGGCGAAGAAATTATGATAGATCTTTTGGTTCGGGAGGTATGATTAAAAAATATTGACTTAAAAAATGAGTGAAAGCAGCTGTGAAAAATATCCACTAAACAAGAAAGTGAAATTCAATCATCATCATAACTTGTCAAATAAAGTTTTATCAGTTATTTGTGGAAGATCAGGTTGTGGAAAAACATATCTATTATTTAAAATTCTCACGACACCCAAATTTTTGGATTATAACAATCTTATCATTTATACAACAACAGCAGAACAACCTATTTATCAATTTTTGAAACATGGTTTTGAAAATAATCTTACAAAATCAACTATAGCTTCACTGTTTGAAGAATATGAAAAATCGGAGTATGAAGAAGAAATAAGTTCCTGGTGTGAAGAAGCAGCGAAAAATAAACAACTAGTAGAACCCAATAAAAATAAACACATAACGATACAATTAATAGATGATAGTGGCAATATGCAAGATCCTAGTAAACTAAATAAAACGAAAAAACATTGTGTGGTGTTTGATGATTGTGTTAATGACAGAAATCAGGCAGTACAGAGAAATTATTTTACAAGAGGCAGACATAATAACTGTAGTGTTTTTTATTTGACACAAAGTATGTATTCATTAGATGGAAGTGTTATTAGAAAGAATGCTAATATTTTTATGCTTTTCGAAATCAACCAAAGAAACCTAAGTGATTTGTTAAGAGACTTATGTATAAGAGATAAAGATGAATTTAAACAATCGTGTAACAATGCTTGGGCAAACGACTATGGTTTTATCACAGTTAATATTGATAAAAAAGTACATGATAGAGTTATCGAACAATTGTTCGCTGACTAGGCTTCGCCTCGAGGGGCTTTGCCCCGACTGAAAGTCTATAGAACATTTGTTCTCTGACTAGGCTTCGCCTCGAGGGGCTTTGCCCCGACTAGATGTTAAAGAAATTAAAAAGGTAAAGTAGTTATTCCATCAGGTAAAATTTTTCTTTTATCATCAAATGGGTCTAATGCTAATTTATGTTCTTCTTTTAAATACATTTTATGTTTTTTTGAATTAAGTCTATAATTACATGCTGTTTTTATTTCATTATTAAATAATGCATTTTTATAATCTTGAAATGTTATTTGGTTAGCTACTGATGCCTTTGAAATTCCTTTTAATGTTTTATGTGTTTTAACAGGCAAAGCCCTGGAAGACATCTCCGATGACCTAATATTACTAGTTGTATAACAATAACATTTAGATTTAAGAAATACAGCTTCTGTTATGTACTCCTCATTTCCTTCTAGTTCATCTTTCACTTTACATAAATCAGAAGGATGAATGATATCTTTTATTTTATCTATTTCTTTATCAAGTGAAGAATTAAATGGTATTGTTAATTCTAAGAAAACAGAATCCGTATCGCTGAAGTGAAGTTTATAGTTTTCACCATAAGCAGGTGCTAAATGATCATATATAAATGTATACATAAATAGTTTGGCTAGTTCTAATATAGTGAATCCTATAAAATTAAACTTATCATGTTTCACAATGCTTCTTCTTAGATGAACAGCACAAAGTTCATCACTGAATCTAGTAGTTCTTTTATATGTTGGTTTCCTAGTTAAATTTTGGAAACGATCTTTATTATAAACTATTTCTATGTTTTGTCTGTTACGTACATTCTCTAAAGTCTTTCCATAAAATGCGTTATTCATTAATTTAAAAAATACGTTACCAAAGTCATCTTTATTTCTCTTAGCTATTTTACGTTTCTCTATATTAAATTCTATATAATTTTTTAACCACTTAGATTTCTTATATACTAATTTTCGGTGAATTTTAGTGAGAATCATTCCATGATCTAAATACCAATCTAACATCCTTCCTTCAATAACATATTTTTCTTTATCACTTTGAGTTAACATGAGTTTCTTGGTTGGTCTGTACTTTGGGGGTATTATGGTCTTTTGATAATCTGTAAAGTCGTCCATATTAGGTATTTTATTTTCAGGACAGAACGGGAAATACTTTGTCGTATCTTTTAGTACATCAGGGTACTTTAAGTCAACTTCATACACATATCCATATCCATCTTCAACAGTACGTTCATAAACTAATTTGTCACACCACTCCATCTCACCTGTAGGCAATTCTTGTATCATACAAGAAGAATATAAACTATTAAAATCATAATATAACAAATAGTTCTCTCTCATAAACTCATCAATTGCATTTTCACGTTCTACTCCTTCTCGTTTCGTTCGAAAAATTTCTAATATCTTTTCTTTCTCCTCTGGTGACAAAGGTTTCATTATTCCATAAGTATCAGGATTCACTTTCTTATTGTAACATTTAACATATCTATTACCTAAAACTGATGAAACTCCGCCTCTAATTCCAGATTCAAAAAATAGCAATTTATCATATGTATTTTCTTTATAATGTTTAAGTTTAACGGACTTTGTCCTAGAGCCATCGGCTTGAACACCAGTATGTTTAAGTCCTGCTAACCATGTTAAACCTGGTGTCGAATAACAATAACATGGATCTATTCCATAATATTCGATACACATATCACGAAAGTTTTCAAATAGATCAGCTAGTATTAACACATCTATCTGAAGATACTTCATTGTGTAATCGTACATGGTTCTACAATTTAACTCTTTCCAATTCTTCTGTGCTTCTGCATAATCTTCTTCTGATAGTTCAGATTGTTTCAATGTTGTTTTAAATTTGTTACGTCGTGGAAGTTGTTGTTCTTCCATTATTTCATTTATCCTGTTTATGTCTCCAGTTAAATATTCATATGGAAATATGCCTTTAAGAGGACTCAAGTTATACTTATTTAATACTTTACATTGTTCAGGTTTTAATGTTTTACCCATGGCTTCCAATGAATAAGGAGTAAAAAATCTAAATGCATCTAATATTCTAATACAACCAAATTGCATTGAGAAGTATTCTTCTTCTGTTTTACACAGTATGTTCGTTCTTAATTGCTGTAATATTTTCGAAGAGAATAACTCTTTTATTATTAGATGGAAATCATACTTAGAACCATTATAGAAATATAAAGGAACAAAGTTATATCTAAATTTATTTGCATTAAGATTACAAGAATTATGTGCTGCACCTCTATATAAACCATTTAGATGATCATGATCTTTTACTTTGTCGGCAGAGCCGTCGCTTCGCTTATCAGTGACTAATTCTTTACCACAGTAATAACAATTCTTTTCATTATTAAATTGTACTAATTGTTCAGACGTTAATGGAAGCATTGGTTTATTTGTTTTAAGCAATTGTGAAAAACGCTCCTGCAATTCTTCTATTGTGTTAACAAACTTTATAGCACTATCCTCGCCATAGTACTGGTAATATTCTGATTGAAACAAATTGGGATAATTTGAATGAATGTACATTCCCCAACATAATGGTTTTTGTTCAAATAAATTATTGTTACATTTGTCTGTAATTTTAACATTATATGCTTCAAAATCACAATATATTACAAATGGTACTTTGTTCTTATAGTGCCATTTGTTGTATTCTAAATAATCTTCTTTTGGAAACGTATTTCTGACTGCTTCATTTTGTTGACAATTTACCAAGTGATTATTTAATGCTTGCTTGGTTCTAAAGCTCGTCATACATTGGAGACAAGGGAAATTAGTATGATCGGAAGTTTTTGTAAAAATAGAAACATCTTTACATAATATGTAATGACCTTGATAATATAGTATATTTGCTTGTGCCGGTTGTATTAAATGTTGTAACTGCTGTTGATATTGTTGCTGTAACTGCTGTTGATACTGTTGTTGTAACATCTGTGACTGTTGTTGTAACATCTGTGACTGTTGTTGATATTGCTGCTGTAACATCTGTAGCTGCTGTTGGTCTCCAGAAGTAACAGGACGACCTTTATAATTATTATGATTAATCATTATGGGCGTTAATGTCTTTTTAATTTCATATTTTTCAGTACATATTACAACGTCTTGATAAATAATATTATGGTGTATATAATTACCGCGTTCATTATATTGTATTTCTGTTTGACATAATCTATTGTTACTTAAGTAAAATTCTTTTACGTTTGCATAGACAGTGTCATTAATTGTAACATTACCAGTATATAAGGGAGTAATATTCCCAACAGAAATGTATTTTATATTAAGTTCGAACACATTTACTTCTATTAAATCTTTGTTCTTTTTATGAAACTTTGTTAGCTTATTATAATCATATGGAAATTCGTCTAATCCATCAGACAGATCAAATTCATATAAGTATTCTTCTTTATTATAATGACTTATTCTTTCTTTGTGATATTGTGCAGGATGTAAATGTGCTATAACACTCCACAGAAAACAATACTGATCATCATTTTGAATGTTAATTATTTGTGGTGAACTGAAAGGTAGGGGTATGTAACTACCTCCAGTATTATTTTTATATTTATTAATTACTAATTTCTTAGATATTACTTTAACAAGCTTCCAACCAGATTCACGCAATTGAGCTTCAAGTATAGCATCTTTTAATTTAATAATCATTATTTCAAATATAGGTTCTATATCCTCTACGTTATGAATTTCTTGTGTTTTACTGAAATGACCTTGTATTATTTCTTCAATATTTCCATCAGGCCCAGTCTTTGTGTATCGTACTTCTACATTCATATAACATTTGAAAGATTTTCTAAATATGTTATAAAAGTTATATAGAATATCATAAAAGGTTTCATCGGTTTCTGCAGTTTCATCATACACATCATGTTCATCATTAAATAAAAACCTTACATCTACTTCAGGTTCATCTATTACACTAAAAACTTTTTTATATTCTGAATACGAATAATCATCAAATACTCTTTTGACTTCTATATCAGTAGGTAATGTTTTTAGATAGTTTATATATTCATTCATTCTCGTTATATTACTTGTATCATGTCGTTCTACATTCTGTAAATGCATACGACTATTTAAATGTGATTTATAACCTCTAGGCGTCTGTAACTGTTTGTTGCACAGGGTACAATATAGGTTACCTTCTTCCATTTTACCTTTTTTTAAATAAAAATTTATGTTTTACTTTTTTATAAAAAAATTTATGTTTTACACATAGAACCTCGGTTCCGTTTTACATATACACAGGAATATTTAATTCATTTAATGACTCTAGATCGTAAGCTGTTAAATGTTCTTTCTTAACCAACCACCATAAATTATTATACGCTAAGAATACTCTGAAACTTCGTAGACACGGTGGTAAGTATCCATTTTTCATATGAGGTTTTAAACCGTGTTTTATTTTATAGTCCTTAACGAACTCTATGTATTTATGATGGTAATGAAATTTAACTTCTTTCTTGGAATTTATAGGATTTATAGGATGATGATAATCTGTTAACACTGGTATGTGTTTGATGATATACTGACTATAGTCATTATGTTTAGGCATATTTTTTTTAAAAAAAAAATTACATATTATTAAACTCATTTAATATTGGTTTTATGTCACTCAATGTACTTTTGGCATCAGTGACTAGAGGGTGTACATTTTTTAGTACATCACGAAAATCATTAATGCCTGTTCTAATAACGGCTAGTGCATCTCTATTCTCTAATCGTTCGGGGGTTTTAATTTTTAACACATTATTCAGATAATGATCGAAATAGAAATAAAATGTTTCGGGTATGATTGTTAGTGGCTCAAGTGATTCGTTTTCTAGAAAAATTGTTATTTCTTCTATATTATGTGGCGATAAGTTCTTAGCACTTGCATAGAGACTAATGTCAAAATCTGTTGCATTACTATAAAAATCATGCTCAGTATCCAATAGTATATTTAGATCGCTATCATACACTTGCATTTGATTCAAAATAGTATCAACCCGTATTATACCGTACTTAACATGTACATATTTAGCTAAGGGTAAAGTTAGTCTATAATTTTTCTTGATATCCTCAAAGAATGCTACATTATTTTGAGTAGTTGTATAAAAGGTTTCCACATTTTCTCTAATCTTATTATCCACGTCACAGGCTTTATGAGCTAATACTACAATTTGTATATGATGGTGACGACCTTTTGTAAATATTTCTGATATGTTCTTTTGCTTCACTAAACTAGCTACATCATCTAACACTAGTAAAGACTTTTGCTCGTATGTCCCAGCAAAAGTACTCATATCTTCTAACACACATAAATCTTTTTCACCGTAAACATTTGAATATCCTTGCCATTCATCTCTCTGTAGACAAAACACATGTACATTAGCTTCATTAGGATAATGTTGATTTATATACTTTCTAAGAAACGTAGTCTTTCCACTCGCTGTTTTGCCATATATTATAAAATGTAAGTTCTCTTGTGCAGCACGTCCTTTAGGTTTGTCGTCGTCATGAGTAACTGGTCTCCAACCTTTAAAGGTTTTGGTTTGACTTTTATAAAATGCAACCTTCGTTTGTTCTGCTGTTTGTAAGAACCCTAACCAATTTATAAAATAATAAATAAGATAGATAAGAACACATATAACAATAATTTTCAAACAATGAAATTTCAGAAACCCAAAGAGTCTTCCTAGATCTGAATTTTCTGAAAATAAAGATTGCGAATCATTATTTTGTTCACGTTGATTGACGGGCATGGGAGGCCGATTGGGAATTTCGGAATACAATTTTTCATAATTCATTTTTTTAATTTTTTATATGAAAATTTGTCTAAAACTCTCTCAACTAGTCCGACACTCACTTGAGCAACTGTAATAGTCCGGTGCTCACTTGAGTGTTTAACCTCTGTAGGACTTCCGGACTACTACGGACTATTGAGTCCGGGGCTCAAATGAAGGTAAAACACTCAAAAGAGCACCGGACTATTACGGAGGCTCAGGTGAGTGTCGGACTACTACGGATAAAAAATTAATTAAATCATGCAAATTGCTGCATGTCGTGAGAAGTTTCTCTCCAACAGAACTTTATTGCACTTGTTACATCTCACTTGTGTTTTTAAACATTCTTTACATCGGTATTTACTATCATAAAATTCTGTTTTGAGCTTAACTATTTGACAATTAGTGCATTTTCGTGTACTAATAGCACATGAATTAGAATGATTCAAGAAACCTTGACTAGTAAAAAACTTATTACAATTCGGACATTGTCTATCTTTTACTTTTGGTTGTGATGGTGATTGACATGTTTTTTGGTGACGCATAAAGTTCTTAGATGTTACACTTTTTCCACAATCACTACATGTTCTCATATGTTTATTTAATGATGAATTGTTGGATAACATATTTTTAAATAAAAAAAAATGATGTTAACAAATGTTGGCGGGTGTGCTTACACACCGAATAATCAAGAATCAGAAATAGAACTAGACAACTATATCATGAAAACTGGAGACATTTTAACAGGTCCGTTACATCTTTCTATTCTTCCACAACAAAGTACTGAGTTAGCAAATAAAGAATATGTTGATAAACAGTTCGATAGAATTGTGTCACTGCTGTCTCCTCTAATGAAAGAAACCAAGCTTCTAAAGCAGAATGATGAAAGACTGCAAGAAAAGCTAACAGACCTAAGTAGCAAACATGGAAATATAGAAGCAGATATAGTAAAACTTCATAAAAAAATAACAGAACATTCAAAACTTGTGATCCTGTTATCACTAAATTTAAAGTCTGCCATCGCAAAGAATACAAATCAAAATAAACAACTGAAAGAAGAGTTAGAAAAAGTAAGCGAAAAGAATCGAAAATTATTACAACACTTACAACAGCTGCAATCCACATTCCAAAAAAGTGTTGATGAATTAAGTAGCCGCATCACACAACAAGTAAAGCAAATGAACAGAATGATAAATGAAGTTAAAGGACTTAAACAAAAGATTAGTGACTTGAAGACCCTTAAAACGAATTTCGATAATATTAAAGTTCAATTGGCCGCTCTTAAAACAGAAGTAAAGAAAAGTGAGAAAAAAATAGAAGTAAATGAAAAAGAAATTAAAGTACATCACACGCTGCTTGACGCAATAGATAAAGTGCAACAGGCAATTAATAAAGTTACCGCGAAGTTGTTGTCCATACACAAACGTAAATCTTAATCGAACTTTGTTCAGAGGCTTTAGCCGATCAGACCAAAGGTCCTAAGTCAAATTTAAGCTTAAAAAAATGCCTATAATTTATAAACACAATCTTAAACATTTTGCTTCAAATAATAAAATTGCTCATGAACCACGTATGAATCCTGTGTACCATTATGATAGTGTAGAAACTGTTGGAACAAAGTTCCTAGGCACTGCAGGTGCCGTCCAAACAGAAGGAGCTGGCATCTTTTCTGGTATCGGCAGTATCGTTAACTTGATTAAAAATAATAAAGATTTGATTTCATCTGCTGCTAAAGGAGCAGCTGCTATAGGTAGTACAGCTAGTGCAATATCGAATGCTGTTAAGTCACAAAACGAATTAAAGCAACTAGAAGCTATTCGCAAACTTAGGAATGATGCAAAAGAAATGCAAAAAGACAAAAAGCTCTCAGAGGAAACAAAAAACAAAATTGCTAAATTAGCGAAGATGGAAAGTAAACATGATGAAAAAACAATTGAAGAAATGAGAGGAAATGGATTAGCAAAATTCTAGTAGAACCTTGATCAGAGGCTTTAGCCGAGTATCAAACTGATTTTTTCTAATAAAAAAAATATAATGGCAACTCTGATTGAAAATAAATTTAAATTAGATGATCCCCCGTTCACCAGTTACAATCAAAAAAAGAATGACTATATAAGAATTGCTATGAACCCCGGTTCTTCAGGTAGAGTGAATACAGGAGGCGATTTAATTTTTGAAGTTGACAATCAACAAAGTTATTTATATTTACCCGATTCATTTTTACACTGTGAATATTCTCTCTATTCTGATGCTGATTTTACAACACCATTACCGGCTACGGATAATATTACATTAGAAAACAATTTCTTCCCAAGATTATTCACACAAATGCGTTTAGATGTTGCAACACAAAATATAGAAACCATAAGTGATTCACCTGGCATTATTGATTCAATGCTTCGATTTGTAACAATAGGTGAAAATACTAAAATGCATGAAATCGAAGGATGGTTTCCGGATAAGCATACCGGCATACTTAAAGATGATTTAACTCACACTGGAACAGATTCACCAGGAATTGCGAAAGATGTAGAAAACATAGTGAAACAGTTAAACAGTACACAAAATAGCTCATACCAGAAAAGACGCAATTTTAATAATAAAAGTAAACAAACTGTTGATTGGTCATTGTCTCCATTATTCGGGTATTTAGATTACAATAAAATATCATGTCACTTGAAATTCAAACTCATAGTTCATCGCACTGTAAATAATGAATCAATATTTTATGGAAAGGCTGGGAAGAAAGCATACCTAAAAATTGATAGACTTGAATGGTGGATTAAGCACATTACTCCTAGTTTAGAGGTTGAAACAACTATTACGAAACGATTAAATACGGGCAAACCAATTCCAGTAAGTTTTATGAAGCGTACTGCAAGCTCTGTCACGTTTACTGAACAAAGATTTAACTGGCATTTCACAAGGACATCAAATACACCAAGATATTTTTTGCTCACTTTTCAAAAGAATGAAACGCCTAGTTTTGATAAGAACAATAGTATTTTCCATACTAATTCAATTCGAAGTTTACAAATTTCATTAAATCAAACACGTTATCCTATTGATCCATTGAGATTTGATAACGCAAATAATCAATTCATGGAAGGATATGACGCTTATAGAAATTTGTGTCGAGAATTTGGAGTTGAAGCACAATTAAATCCTGTAGATTGGAAGAATATATATCCTGTTTTCTGTTTTGATTTAAGTGCACAATCTGAAGATATTATCAAGACCGGTTGTGATGTGACAATTAATATTGAAAAGGCAAATTCCACAACATCATTGATGGCTTATGGTTTATTGCTAGAAGACGCCGAATATTCTATTGAAATTCTTAATGGAAAGATGGTTAGGATCGGCTAAAGCCAGAGGAGCTTCGCTCCGATTGGTTAGAAAAACCCAAGACTTCGTCGATAGGCTAAAGCCAGAGGAGCTTCGCTCCGATCGGTTAGTAAAACCAAAGACTATAAATTTTTTATTAAAAAATGGCGCAAGTGAATAATAAAACGGTTGAATTAAAACTACGTAACATCATTGACAAAAATACCCCTAAAGCTATTACGATTAACAAAAAGAAGTATTACATAAGTAAACCAATGATAGAGAATATCAAATTACAAGAAGAAAAGAATGGTGGAATTCTCCCATTAATTCCGCTAATCATAGGTGGTATAGCAGCAGCAGGAAGTGTTGCAGGTGGGACAGCTGGTATTGTCCAGGCAGTAAATAAAAATAAAGCAGAGAAGGCAGCATTAGAAGAGCAAAAACGTCATAATAGGGAGTTAGAGAAAGCTGCTAGAGGTGATGGAATAGTAGATAATTTCATTAGCAAATTAAATTTAGTTGATGAAGGGAAACGAGTTCTTAAAAATGTCCTACACAATATTGATGATTTGATTCAAATAAAAGAAACAAAAGACGGATCTGGCATATATCTAAATCCTAGTATGGTGCGATAAGATTTAATCTTTAAAAATGAATTTGAATAACTTAAGGATTTCAAATATAGATCTAATGGATTATCTCTTAAAAGGTGACAAGAACAAAGTTCCACACCACTTCGGTGGTGATCCAACTTCCGGTTGCCAGCGTTACGAAGGTAACGATATACAAAAAGCATTAGAAAACTTTCCTGGCTTTATTTGGAGTAAATATTCGAAAGAGAAACATTTACCTGGGCATAATTTTACTGGCCCCGGCACAAGATTAGATTTAAGATTAAACGATGATGACACACCTAGAGAAAATAGTAAACCAATAAATAGAGTAGACGCCGCCGCTTATAAACATGATTTAGCTTATCGTAATCATGACCTAAGTTCTCGACATGAAGCAGATAAGAAAATGATACAAGAATTAGATAGTATTCAAAATCCTACATTTAGAGAAAAAATTGAAAGAATGTTTGTTAAGAAAGCTTTACAAGCAAAAATGCTTTTTGGCCAGGGGATAGATAAAACTTTAGTTCCGTCAACTTCGTTGAATGAAATGTCGAATGACCCAAGCCGCTATGCGTCCGAAATTCACAAGGAATACAGAAAGCCGAAATATCTATTGAAGGTAAAAGTATTTAATAAAGATGATATTTGGAGTGCAGATCTAATTAATATGCCTAATGAAAGAGGGTTTAAGTACGCATTGACCGTTATAGATTTATATACACGATACGCTTGGGTAAAGCCTTTAAAAAACAAAAGTGGTCTGTCAGTTAAATATGCGTTTGAAGAAATCTTTAAAGAAAGTTTTAGAAAGCCAAAAAAGCTATTCGTTGATAAAGGGTCGGAATTTTATAACCGAAATGTAAAGCCACTATTTGAAACTGTTTATTCCACAGAAAATGCAGGAAAGGCTGTAGTAATAGAGCGCTTTAATAGAACGCTAAAAAGTAAGATCTTTAAGAAATTTACTGAGCAAGGAAATCAGAAATGGTTGAAGATATTACCAGGAGTTGTAGAAGAGTATAACAATAAGATTCATTCAGGTATTGAAGAAACTCCAAAGAATGCTTCTGACGACCCTGATTTAATACGAAAGAAAATATTCGAAAATAATTATTCGAATGAGAGTAATCCGAATTTACAGAAACGTAAGCCGAAATTTAAAATTGGGGATAGGGTACGAATATTTAAATATAAGAACAAATTTGAAAAGGGCTTCGTCGGATACTGGACGAAAGAGATATTTGAAATTTGTAAAATAAATCAAACTCTTCCGATTACTTATGAAATTATAGATTTAGATAATGAGGATATCAAAGGTAGATTCTATGAAAACGAATTACAGAAAACCGAGCTTTAACCTTTATCGTTTAACTCTAACATTATATCTAGAAATGGTACTCCTTTTTGTAATTTGTACAAAACGTATAAACATAATTGACCACAATAAGTTGTACCCGGTTTTTGAATTTGAAATGTATTATAAATACCATTGCCAAGTATTGCTCTTACTTCATTCGTAGGTGGAAGCCCGTATGAGT
The DNA here is from genome assembly GCA_907163375.1 of Prostheceraeus crozeri. Lineage (NCBI taxonomy): Eukaryota > Metazoa > Platyhelminthes > Polycladida > Euryleptidae > Prostheceraeus > Prostheceraeus crozeri. The sequence continues at coordinate 33,032 of CAJQUW010013470.1, forward strand.
CAAAATAATAGTTCTGCTGATGATTTTTAACGCCTGCTGACCAATGTACGCCGTTTTGGTCTGAAGTGTGAAGATTCGTTATGAAATTTACAGTTGGCTTATTTTTGATCAATTGTAATTCGTCTCTCATTAAAACATGAAAGTTCTTTATTCCTAATTGATTAGCAATTTTCTTTAGGTCGAAATTTGTCGTAGTTTGCGTTCCATATAATTTAAAAAACTCGATCAGGTTAGTCATTTTACATGAGATAAATTCTATTTCAGAAATGACACAAAAGAATTGCACAATCTGTATGACTCAGGGCTTTTGTTACCTCTAGCGGGTGGGTTTTGCTGTGGGCTAGGCTTGCGATAATTAAGTTGCTATTGTCACGTTGGCGACCATTTCATTGTTCTCTCAACGCAACCTGATTGCGCATTATGCATGACACCATTGTCTGCCACAAGCAGTAGCGGTTGCCATTAGGAACTGATGCTGCCACGTATTATCAATTTTCATTCTCTCTGTGAGTGTTCTACGTGACTGTGTCTTTCACGATTCATCAGCAATGAGGATGGATATTTTAATGAAGAAGTTTTCCAAGAGTACAGAAGGAGGAATATTAAGACAAAAGAAGAGGAAGATTATTTATACAAAGAATGGAGAATTATAGAAACTTTTGAAGCATCTTTAACTGCATCTTGTGATCTGCCGACGCTACGTGGTTTCTTACAAAGAATTGAAAACTACGAATTTGAAGGGGCGTGCATTCAAAATTCTACGTGCGGGAAATACATTTAGTGACTATTTCCAATATTCCCGGAGTTATGTCGCGTTTTTAAGAAGACTTTATAACTTTTATTTACAATATCCGTTCATCGCCGATTCTCATGAATCCGCAACATTCTTTAAAATCAATTTTCGTATAATTTCATCGCACATCAAAAATGGACGACGCCGAAAAACATTTGAAGAAATAATGCAAACCCCAAGAATGGAAACCCCAAGAATGGAAGTCCCAAGAATGGAAAGCCCAATGGAGTTCTGATAGTCTCAAATGTAACATTCTCACCATCTCTCCTTTCGAGGAGACATTTCTTGACATTTTGTAAGTGCGTCAATTCATACGCACTACTTATATCACTATATAGTAATATAAATGTCTCCTTGACAGGAGACTTTTCAAATTTAATTACAGAGTAAATGTCTCCTTTCGAGGAGACATTTCTTGACATTTTGTAAGTGCGTCAATTCATACGCACTACTTATATCACTATATAGTAATGTAAATGTCTCCTTGACAGGAGACTTTTCAAATTTTAATTACAGAGTAAAATGTCTCCTTTCGAGGAGACATTTCTTGACATTTTGTAATAATTTCGCGTCAATTTTGTTGAATAAGAAACAATTTTGTGCAAAAATGGTTGATTTTACATAACGGTTATAAAGGGGCTGATAGTGTAGCTGACGGGTTTTCGCCTTTCTTAATTTATTATAATGTTCTAGTTTAAGTAATAGTTGGGCTTCCTTATCTTTCATGTACCTGACTCTATCTTTGTGTTTTGCTATATCCATTTCATTGGGAACCGAAGGTTTTATGTCATATGATAATGAAGGATATAAGGGGGCTGATGGTTCTTTTGTTTTTTCATCTTCCATTTTTAAATGAATATTTTTGTTCATGGGTCATACTTTAAGGTACTTTCCTATTTTTTGTATTTTTTCATTTTTTGTAACTATTTTGACTGTTTTTTCATTTTTTGTAACTATTTTGTCTGTTTTTTATAAATTTCAGGGGGTCCCTATTTTTTTGTATTTTTTCATTTTTTGTAACTATTTTGACTGTTTTTTTTTATAAATTTCGGGGGGTCCCTATTTTTTTTTTTTTTTCTTCCTTGTCCTGGTCCGTCCAAAATGACACTACTTAGAAGTTAAAAATCAAAAAACACTTTCTTTCAGACGACCGCTTTCGGTGGTCACTGACCACCATAATGCCTCGTGGTTTACGAATCTAACTGTTGTACCTCAAAATCTACTTCGTATTCTGCCGGCCTAAATTGACTCCTGTACATCCTATACGCTGGAATGTATAACAGAGCCCCTATGAGTTGTATGACACCAATAAAAATAAATGATGAGCGATATGATGGATCCATCTCCTGTAGTAAGCCTGCTAGTGGCCCTCCGACGACCCATCCCAAAGCAGTCATCACCAGTACATGCGCAGTTCCACTGGAAACAAACTTAGAACCGAGGATTTCTATAACCACATGTGGAACAAGAGACCAGACCCCAACACTAAGTCCAAATAATGCAGTTAAAACTGTGACGCCGAAAAACATTTGAAAAACTGCACAAAGTGCACAAGCAATTGACAAAGATACAAATCCAAATACTGTGAAAAGTATCCCACTTGTTTTGCCGATTTGTATAATTACTGAGACCAAAAATCGCCCAATTGTATTGGCAATGCCACAAATAGAAGGCAACATGGTGTACTGAACTTCACTGAAACCCAAAGTTCTTCCATAATTACTTATATGAGTTTGAAATGCACCAACTGACAAGCCTGAACAAGCCATACCGAAACTGTGAAGCATGAAATGCGGAGATTTGTACATTGAATTTTCATGACAAAGTTTTTTGATAAAATTCAATTTCTGTATCGAATCGGATTCTTCAATATCTTTCGTAGTTTGCTGTAGAAGAGATGGCGATACGTTCTGCTGTCTCGGGTTGAAATAGACGGCGGCGATTACCAGCATATTCAAATTCATTCCAGCACAAATGAGCAGAGCTCCACGCCAGGTGAATGTGTTAATTAAGATGAGAAACATCGGTGGAATGATAATCTGACCAAGTCCAGCTCCATTTGTCATCATGGATAAACATAAAAGGTCTTTGTCTTCGAAAATATCGAGGTGACCATTTCATAGGGACCACGTCCACGAAATACCCCATCCGATTCCCGTCATAACGCTGAAGCCGAAGAATACGATCAACAAACTTTGTCCAAATGATGTGATGATTAAGCCAACTGATGATAGAATTCCACCCAAAGCTACAATTTGACGAATCGATAACCAATTATTCAAGAAAACGGAGAATGATGCACTGCCGAAGGTGAATAAACTATTTACTGTCAAAATCCACGCAGTTTATTGCGGTAGAAAGTTCAAATTCATCAAGAAAGATGACATACAGAAAACTGGACGAATAAGTAAAACCCTGCCCCAAGAAATGCAATAGCAAGCTCGCCACAGCCACTACATAGGCCCAACCACGATCAATATCAGGAGAAGAGAGGAGAACACCGCTCCCCACCTCCATCACTGTCTCAATGAACTACTGATCCGATTCAATTCACATTGGATGTCTGACAAAAAGATTAGCGTCACCATATTGGATGATGTTTTCACAATGCTTGCTGCCATTGGTTCAGGAAGGCCAATGTGCATTGTGCCGTTTAAGGGATTATGCATAATCGTATTTAGTAGAATGTCGCAGGAAATCAAGTTAGCAAGAAGTAATCGGAGGTTGTTGGCAGTCAAAATAAACGTCCGTGTTGATCAAACAGGCGACTGTGGGATGATTCTTTGAATTCTACGTTAAACAATAATGCACATGTGTGAGTTTAACTCTAATATCCGCAGCATTTGGAAGAATAATGATGATTGCACAAACTGCAGATAGCCTCTTCGATGAACGTAAGTAGGCCTACATTTGACAGAAAAATAAGATATCAGATAATTACAAAAAGTATGAGCAATATTATACTAGTACAATAATGTAGCATTATAATTCATCTTAGCATAAGACTTCTACATTTTTCCGGACAATATTGCTCTTAGTTGCAATATTGTCCGGTAAATGCCATGCAATTCCTATGGAAGAAAAAAGCCCAATTTATGTCTACTACCACAGATGTTTCAGTGATTCATTGATGACATTGAATTAAGCATTGGAGTTGTAGGCTATATTGTAATTGCTTAAACGAATCGTAAAGCAACTCCATGACCAAAAAATGAGATCATTTGTGTTTTCTACGTTTCCATTGGTCCGACATTTAAATCCACCCATCGTCTATTGGTGTTGATGTAAAGCATGGATTCGATACATTCAGGCGCGTATATTAGACATTTATTTGAGTCCTGTGATCATGTGACTTCACATGTAAAATTACACTGGCAGAGATTCGTCGGGAGATTTGTGTTTAAGTCACAGGTTGCTTTTAGAATGAGCGAATGAAATGAGCACATGCTTCGTCCTCTGATAAATTTCATGCATAATATTAGTATCCTACGATCATCGTGACATTAAATTTGATTGGAATTTTAAATCTTATCAATGGTTGTTGAATCAATTACTTGAACTACATGTTGTAATGTTCATGTTTGATAAAAAATCTATTTTCTCATATCCTTCCATGAAGATTAGCATTCCGGATGAAAATGTTCACAAATTGATCCTGTCATTTTCACTAGAAATGGAGCTATAGTTGCTATCCATTAATGAAATCCACATTGTTAACACATTCTCCTTTTCTGCCCAGCCAGCCACCTGTCGTACATTGTGATTGTTTAGCAGTACTATTAGTATGAACTCTCTATGTTGCCTTATGTAGTCACTTTTCAAATTGTCGCAACAGTCGTAGTTCTGTTTTCAGCCAATAAAAGCCTATGCTTATCAACCGAATGTTTTCCGATCTCTACTCAACTCCATAGCTTAGGCAGGACAATTTTATTGGCTGAAAACAGAAGTACGACTGTTGCGACAATTTGAAAAGTGACTACATAAAACAACATAGAGAGTTCATACTAATAGTACTGCTAAACAATCACAATGCATGACACTCGCCCCAGTCTATAAAGTTTGCATAGTATGCAAAAACAGTCACATGAATTTAGGTTGAGATTTTTCTTAACAGTCTCGACACTTGTATGGTATGGAAGACATTTATTTACAGACAGGTTACAGCAATCACAGCAGCAGTCATTCAACAGGCTTTATTGTTCTTTGAGATCGGCGTAGAGGAATTTCGCTCGAGTGATCGTTATCAGGAGAGCTAGGGAAAGGAAGATCGGAATTAGAAAGAGAAGTTGATTCATTGTCAGCAATGTGGTCTATTGCATGAGGTCCACCTGCACTCGTCACTCGGTCAACTTCAGTAGGGATATTGAGATGAGAGCTAAACGAATTCGGAGATTGAGGATCGTGAGTCGGAGCAGCAGTACATGTATTAGGAGAATCCCCGGGTGGAGCAAGATCTCGAAGGGATACAGTATCTTCCCTTCCGTCGGGGAATCGGATGTGGGCGTAACTGTTGTTGGCTTCGATTAAATCAACAGTCTCCACTATTGGGTCGTACTTGGAAGCACGAACATGACGTCTTAGAAGCACGGGTCCACTGTAACTCAACCATGTTGGCAAGGCACAACTGGAGCATGAGCGACGACGATAAATAAAAAGACGCTCGTGTGGAGTTTCATTTGTTGAGGTACATAGCAATGATCGAATCGAATGAAGGGCATCAGGGAGAACTGATTCCCAAGATGAGAGAGAAAGATGACGGCTCTCTAAAGCTAGGAGAATCGTGTTCCATATAATTCCATTGAATCTCTCACATTGTGAGTTGCCTCGTGGATTGTATGGAGTGATTCTACTGGTGCTAATGCCTCGACTACTGAGAAAAGACCTTACTTCACTAGACATAAAGGAAGAGCCTCTGTTTATGGTCTCATGAAGAGCCTCTCGACATCATTTATCGACCCGGCAGCCAAAACATTGCGGCTGATGCTTTGTCCAGGGTTCAGATCGCTTCTGTAACCACGAAATCCAACGATCTTCAGGCACTGAAAACTCTTCATGGCAATTTGATACACCCCGGCATCAAGCGCCTGTTTCATTTTGTTAGATCCCGAAATTTGCCATATACAGCTGATGATGTCCGCCGAATTGCACAATCTTGCCAAGTTTGCGCAAAAATAAAGCCCCGATTCTACAAGCCACCTGAAAGCCAGCTCATCAAAGCGACCTCCCCATTCGAAAGAATAAGCATAGATTTCAAAGGTCCTCTGCCAAGATCTGAGTTTTCCAGTAAATATAGACTCACTATCATCGATGAATACTCCCGTTTTCCGTTTGCCTTTCCAACTCGCGATATGAATAGCTCCACTGTTATCCGATGTTTGACACAACTATTTTCAATCTTTGGCCTGCCAGCGTATGTGCACTCCGATAGAGGCTCTTCCTTTATGTCTAGTGAAGTAAGGTCTTTTCTCAATAGTCGAGGCATTAACACCAGTAGAATCACTCCATACAATCCACGAGGCAACTCACAATGTGAGAGATTCAATGGAATTATATAGAACACGATTCTCCTAGCTTTAGAGAGCCGTCATCTTTCTCTCTCATCTTGGGAATCAGTTCTCCCTGATGCCCTTCATTCGATTCGATCATTGCTATGTACCTCAACAAATGAAACTCCACACGAGCGTCTTTTTATTTATCGTCGTCGCTCATGCTCCGGTTGTGCCTTGCCAACATGGTTGAGTAACAATGGACCCGTGCTTCTAAGACGTCATGTTCGTGCTTCCAAGTACGACCCAATAGTGGAGACTGTTGATTTAATCGAAGCCAACAACAGTTACGCCCACATCCGATTCCCCGACGGAAGGGAAGATACTGTATCCCTTCGAGATCTTGCTCCACCCGGGGATTCTCCTAATACATGTACTGCTGCTCCGACTCACGATCCTCAATCTCCGAATTCGTTTAGCTCTCATCTCAATATCCCTACTGAAGTTGACCGAGTGACGAGTGCAGGTGGACCTCATGCAATAGACCACATTGCTGACAATGAATCAACTTCTCTTTCTAATTCCGATCTTCCTTTCCCTAGCTCTCCTGATAACGATCACTCGAGCGAAATTCCTCTACGCCGATCTCAAAGAACAATAAAGCCTGTTGAATGACTGCTGCTGTGATTGCCGTAACCTGTCTGTAAATAAATGTCTTCCATACCATACAAGTGTCGAGACTGTTAAGAAAAATCTCAACCTAAATTCATGTGACTGTTTTTGCATACTATGCAAACTTTATAGACTGGGGCGAGTGTCGTGCATTGTGATTGTTTAGCAGTACTATTAGTATGAACTCTCTATGTTGCTTTATGTAGTCACTTTTCAAATTGTCGCAACAGTCGTACTTTTGTTTTCAGCCAATAAAAGCCTATGCTTATCAACCGAATGTTTTCCGATCTCTACTCAACTCCATAGCTTAGGCACGACACCACCATTTTTTGAAATGCAGTTGATGAAACTTAAGAAAGTATAAATAACCAAACCGAATGAAGAATAGGTACTCCTATTCACCTTTAACTACCATTCTGTTCACGTTATAGAGTTGCGCTGCTTTCCCTATTCATGTCTTCTTCTCTTTGGAAAGAGCCAAATTCTAGTGATGGATAGATTTTTATTTTCTAATGTTCGATTAATTTCAGCTATTATCTATAGCTATCTTCAGGAAATGATTTTATGACATGAAAAGGATTTAAAAATTCACATCTGCATAAAAACGATACAAAATTACAAATAATACAAAACTATGTACAACATTTTTGGGGACGGCATGGAAGAGTGGGAGCTATGCGACAGGTAGTAAAGGGTTACATAGTACAATTAGCATTTTGTTAAATGACCTGACATAGAAGAAGGAAAATGTGATGTGAATTAAGAAATCAGATTACCATAGAAGGTATGTGAAAATATGTAGAAGAACATCTGAGTCATGAAAGAGGAAATCTCTATAACTATCTAACTCGCGCTTGGCATTAATAGACGGTTTCATTTTATTTATATAAAATGCCTCACGTAATCGGAGATTGGTGGGATCTTTATCAGAGGATATAATCGTTGTTGTTATTGTCTGTGAGGAGTCATTACCATTTTTCATGTGTTTATATACCGATGAGTTGTTATCAGTCAGATGTTCTCGACAGCGCATGTGCAAACATCTTACTTGCTGCCGATGTAGGTGTTTTTGCATTTTTTATATAAAATTTGATACACGACGCATTTTCGGAAACACAGACTGTTGTTTTTGATGGGACAGTTTTTTTGGACGAGCATACTAAGGATGCAAAAGAATTGTGGAGAATCTGAAACCACAACCAAGATTTTCAAACCTTGATACTCGTCAAAGAGTCACCTTTAGAAATTTGAGAAACAAAAACCTAACAATGCTTCCCACAGACAAAGGTTCTGAGTTTTGTGTTATATCAAATACAACATACGATGAAGCTGGACTGAAGCATCTGAGTGATGAATCTGCAAATAAACTTATACCCCATATGATAGCAAAAACGATAGAAAAGCGCATTAATTCCTGCTGGAAATCGATAGCAAAAGACAATAAATATCCGACTTATACTGTTAACAGTTACTGCACAAAAAACTCTTCTTTGCCGTACTTCTACCATCTTATCAAAACTAACGAGAATGTCACTGAATTGAAAATACGACCGATTGTGTCAACCACTTGAGGACCTGAGACTAGATTGTCATGGTTACTTGCGCGACTCTTCTTCCCATTACTTGACAAAGTTCCAGCTAATTTAAAATCCAGCATGTAACTTGTCGAAAAGATAAAATCGATTAATCAGACCAACGAAATGTATCCCTGCAGCTTTGATGTCGTCAACATGTATACTTCAATTTCAATTTCCGATGCCATTCAAGCCCTAACTACCAAATTAGATGACTGCAGCATGAATCTGATTAATGGACTCATAATTGCACAAATTCATCAGCTCCTCCAAATTATCCTCAGAAATTCCTCATCCAATTCAAAACAAACATTTTTCTTCAAATAAAATGCTTACCCATGGTATCTTCTTTATCCGGTATCCTTTATATAAGGATATATAAGGATATATCCTTTTATACTTTATCCAGTATAAAATCCAGCCGAGACTGTCTGATATTTCTGCCCGCAAAATCCATGATATATTGTTGAATATGTCTATATCTAGTCAACATTTTCTATGTTAATTTGTTGACATAGATTTTCGCATTGAATGAATTGAAATCGTTTAACATTAGATATTTTACATTACCTTTTTGACATCACCTTCAAATAAATATCGCCGATAAGCAATACTTCTATGCCAAAGATGTTCATTTCATGGTTATCTTGGCTACATATCTCTGTATTATATTACAAATCCTTAAAACCTGACATAACAAGAAAACCTATACATAAGTGCTAAGGGAATCATAAAGCTAATAAAAATATATGAAGAAATCTATAAAAAAAAAGAAAAATTAAGTCTCTTCTGGCACAGTTCGCGCTAATAGCGCCATAGCATTTGACTTTGCCAGAGAAACACCAAGACGCTCCAATAATTCTCGTCGAAAAATCTTGATGAACTGTTTTTCTGTATATTTTTTTATCTCTTAAATGTATGGCTTGATTCATATATATGGTTTGTTTTAAGTATCATTTCTTTAGTCAATCGATATGTAAATCCAATCAACAATAGCAATGCTAATACTCGTATATACTCAATGAAAATGTAGAACTCGCTTCGCTCGTTCTACATTTTTAATTTCGCATAGACATCGTTTTAACATTTCTACAATGCTATTGTAAGTAACTCTTGAGAAGTCTATGAATATTGCAATTCTTGATCGCTGTTAGTCACAGATATTGTAGAGATGAAGAAATCTTTGATTGACTTTTACTGAAATCTATGAAAGTTTGCTCTTTCAATAGATTTTAATTCATGAAAAGTTTGAAAGTCTATGAATGTTTGCAAATGTGAATAGATTTGAAATTCAGATTTCTGTCTAAAAATGATTTGAAATATTCATTCACCAATTCATTCATTAATGGATTGTCATGCTTGAGTGAGGGACGACGGTTCATGGCTATCTAGTACGGTGAGAATTCTATGTGAAATTGGCGGGCATATAATGGTGCATTATATACCCTAAAATGTAGGACAATAATGCATTTCAAACTCATTTCAATCATTTTTATGACCTCCAAACCCATCGAGAGTGAAATACAATATATCAATATACCATGATATTAGAGGTCATAAATGAAGGTCGCATTGGCGACCGCTATTTATGACCGATAATATCATGGTATATTGATATTGTATCGAGTAGGCTATCTATGTGATATCATAAATCATAAATCATTTAGTCAAGTCATGGACTCCTAGATATTTATACCTACAGGACAATATCTAGGAGTTCATGGTCAAGTCATTTGATTTTTTATAGGCATTGATATCATTTCAATTTGCGGTCAACAATGAGCATTGTCCTGACCGCAAATATTTTGTGTTGAAATTGTTCCTCATTCGAAAGTTAACAATAAATTTCTATGCATTATTCACTTCATTCATTGACCCATAGCACCTAGATGTTCGATACAATAATCATTGTCTACTTATATTTCTAAATCTATGGTGCAATAATATAGAAATAATGGCATTTTATACATTGCTGCCTGCCAACAATTGCATCACCCTGCCGTCATTTTTCAATACTTGTAACATAGAAGTTACTGCTAAGATCATAGACTTCTAAACTAGAAGAATGTTCTGTTACAGGATGTCTATGGATAGATACAGATGTATATAAGTAGACCATGGAAATACCCCATGAGATTTCTCGGTAAGTAATGAACAAATCGTCTGATTTGTACATTACTTACCTTGAAATCTCATATCGTATTCCTACATTATTATGAATAAATGGAAAACAATGATAATAGATAAGGAAATCTCTCGATGAATCTACAAACGAATAATGGAAATTTCTATGTGTTCTCAATAACAGTTGATAACATAGTCAGAGCTGCGGACGCCTTACATTTTTGCATCACATCCGCGTCCACAATATAACGACGCGTTCGTCTTTGCATTCGCGTAAAATAATTAAAGACGAGATCGTAACCGCTTCCAAGAAACACTGACGCATTCGCAACCACGTCCGTGGTCGCATCCGTGTTCAAGCCCAATAAAGAAAGAGTTCGGATCCGCTTCCAAGAAACACTGGATGCGCTCTCATCCGCATTCACAATAAACCGACGGACAAGCATCCGTTTTCAAGATATATCGACATGCTTGACCGCTCTAGACCGAAACTAGGCCTTACCACACACCTTTGCTCTAAATATATCCAATAGTGAGTGCTAAAAATTTACGTATAAACACATGACGGTTAATTATAATAATAAAACAAAACTTGACCTACAAAGTGGTAGAATTGATTTGATCGCCGCTGCTACAATTTTGCACTAATTGTAGCATTATGTTACATCAGTATTCATACAACTAGTGTCTTTTAGAAGGTGTTCACGGCTGACATTCTGCACGTGGAATTTTCGACTTGTGCCGTGGATTTTGAGTTACATCCGTTACATGTAGTGAACTAGTGAGCCAAAAGCCAACAATATAAATGCTCAGAATTATCTCAAAATGGCTCATTGACATGCAGAATCGCGAGTGAAATTCACTGCTAAATGCTATACTGCATTCATGACTTCTGTTTTTGCTTATAAATCCAGAGTGCGTTAGGCGTACACTAATGAAAGTCGATCTTGAGACGATTTCAGTGTACCCGTGGGAATGATCTGATGACCCGTAGAAAAAACCTTCAAAAAACCTAATAACACATGTTTGTTGCTGTATGACAAATCGGGTCAGAAGGTCACTTTTTCATCATATTTTGAAGAGTGACACATTGACTCACTGTCTTCTCACATCACCACACAATTTTGCTGTTTCTAAAAAATTATGTAAAATATCTGAAGATATTATGTCAAATATCAAGTCAGATCCGGAAATCATCCTTTGACTAACTGCAGTTTGAGTTTGAGCGCAACGGTCAAATATTTCAATGGGAAATACAGGCTTTAGGATAAATTAGAGAGTACTGAATGGCTATCTGTACCTTTTAAGAATCCTGCATGTTTTCTCATAAGATAAATAAAATGGAGGAACACAAACAACTTTCATAGTCTATTCTAAATCATAAGCAACAGCAGCATGGCGACAAGAACATCCAAGTCGCAAATTTCTGAGTTTTGAAAAAGTGTCCAAGCAGATGCGATCTTTTGATTTATGAAATGTTGCTCATTTATCCGTTCACCGTCTCTTAACGGTCAAAGTTACTCCGGCTAGGCCTAAGTTACTTGATTAGTTTATCTGTGTAGATGTCTCTTATTTTTTAGCATGCATGTGCGCATAGAGTAAGGATATATAGGCAGAGTGTTGACTCACAAAGTATCTGCGGCTCAAAATTTCGTTCACTCAATAGTTCGAATGCACTGCTCACCATCTTTGCGAAGATCATTATCCCTGTCAGTCGTCTCTGGATAAATCGGACTGATGTACAAAATGTTCTTTATAATCATCGTATTCCTCCAGAATTTCAGGTTCAATGAATTTTTGAACTTGTATTTGAAATCCTTAACAGAATCTTCATTTTTTCGCAGACAGAATGGATTGTTGGCTTTAGCTACATGTTCATAACTAGTTTCAAGACCTAAGGATTTCAAGCGTGAAGTTCTTTTGATTGTAGAGTAATTGGCTTCTGGAATAATGGCTGTCAAAGTATGTCATATGTGTCTAGTGTCACATTTAACCCGCATTGAGAGCATTGTACACTATCATCGTTTTCATGATGCCATGGTTTCAATATGACAGTCAGAACCAGTGAAATTTCAGAATCAAAGTGACTGATTATCGAAGCAAGAGAGTTCATTCAGCCCTGGGTTCATTATTGAAACAAGAGGGTTCTCAAATTTAATTTGTTTATTTTTAGAGTGTCTAACTCATAAAGGGCTGCTTATCAATCTGCTCTGAATTCATGAGTACAGCGTTTATTGTTAGTGAAAAATCCGCTGTTGAAAATCCACTTTCGCTTGTAGCTGAAGTGGCTGGGTGACAACAATTGCGTGCTCTGCTCTGATATAATTATGATACTGGACAGAGCACTCGGCCCACCAACAGATTGAGAGCACACGCTGGAGGTGGATAATCCTCGTGGTTCGGACAAGTATTGGTCAATTGTATGCATACACATACATTGGTCTTTACCCGACCTAGCTGTGTGACCATATTAACAGAGTGCTCTTCATTTATCCTCAGCTAGAAGTACAAACTGATTCAAAACTATGGCATATGCAGGAGCTGACTAAGTGGGCTTAAAGAAGTTTTCAGTGCCTTACAGAGATAGAAAAAATAGTCATGCGTTACTTGCAGATTGCTGTGAATTCCTTCAAAATGCACCCATCCCCACGATTCCTTCAGATTCAAAGAATTGACGGTTAATGCTATGTTGTCTTCGGGGATGAAACCATCTGATTGGATTACGCAGATTAATTGATGGCTTATGTCATGCTGTCGCCCGACGACACGCTCAGGTGGGTTAGAGCGTTTGGCCTACAGAGGTCGGTGGTTCAAATCCTACAAGACGCAGTTTTTTTCCGCCGTCTGCTGAATTATGAAAGCGCAATATCATATGTGGTCTCTAGATCAAAAGCACGTTTGCACACTATATGGCCATAATTGCTTTCTATAGGGTTATTCTTTGAGAAACTGTGATTCAACTCAAAAGGCAACTATGCAATTGCATGCGTTTTCTTGACAAATACCGCTGTAAAAATGTTCACATGGATAGAAATTACACGATTGTCGATCACTTGCACTTCATCGACAGGTCCTTTCATCGACTGGGTTAATTTCATCAACAAGTCTTTTCATAGACAGGTCTTTTCATCAACAGGTCCTTTTCTCGACAAGTCTCTTCAATCGACAGGTCATTTCATCAACAGGGTCATGGTCAGTTTTTGATCTGATGGACTTAATACCTTTGCCTTTTCATAAGACGATTGTAGTGAAAACAATGGTTTATTGATGATAATACTCGCAGATTTTTAACTTGACTTGTACAAATCTACACCAGTTTGCACAACCACAGATAGCTGCAAGTGTTACTAAACTGCTGACTGGTTGATCTTAAGGTTCTAATTAGATTAACAGGTTTCATCATCAGTCATTCCTCCTAAGATCAAATTTTTTGAAAATATTAAGAGGAAATGGTTAAGAAAACACCACTGATGTTCACAGACGTGCGTTGAAGTTAAATAGACACATTGACCAAAGTTGCAACAAGTTCATTGTGTACGATTTATTATATCGGCTTCGAATACTGTTGTAAGAGTATTCATTATCATTGGCAATAATACAACAAACGGACATGATTACATACACGTACATGTACAATGCTGACATGAAATCGATGATGAACACTACGATGGTTCGGAGATGTGTAACGAAAATAAGGTGGATGCGTGGGAAAAAGAGTGGAGAGGTTGGAAGTCAGAAAACAGAAGAGGGGATGTCCCAGAAGACGAGTGAGAGACTGCTACCAGGAAGACATGAAGAGATTGGACTGAAGGAGGAGGGTGCAATGGACAGAACATGATGCAGATGTCGAATCCGCACCGTTATCCCTTGAAGACAAAGAGATGTCCGTAGAAGAAGAGGAAAAGCTGATCATTTACTTAACATCGCAGCATTTCAAGCATTAGTGTTAAGGTTGAAACTGCTTCATATAGCCAACGATGTGTGACGGCTTCTACAATGACAGCAAGAAAATGTCACATCACAGATATGAGCATGTGCTGCCTTTATCTGCTCTCTCTTTGTTTCATTCATGCGTAAACATTCATGACACCGGTTTAACTACATGCCAAACAATTGCTGCAGCTCAGACGTGTCACAACCAGCCGGTCTCAGCTAAGGTACCTCAGGTTTACTCGCAACGAATAACGAACAATATTCCGTGGATTTGTCGGATAAGAAATGAACCAGAATTCCGGGTAATTGAAAATACAAATGAAAATCATGTCTGACGGACCAAATGTAGTGACAGTTGATAAACAACCTGCGTGTGCCGCAGGTTGCCCGCCGGTGATGTAAAGAATGAATATCTGAATACATTTAGCTCTGATGCTCTGGGATACCCAAGCATGTTATGTGATAAAAATAGTTGTACAATTATCACAGTCGCTTTACCGTGCAGCGACGCTGCTTTGGGAGAGAAAATGAACAAATGAAGCGCAAGCACTTTCCGCTTGACGGCATTGAGAGTCACGCGCGCGACGAAGTGATGTTAATGTGAAAAACAATCCTAACCACAAGTGACCTTATTGATTTATTGCTTATACCTATTAACTGGGGTGGGGCCCGCTGCGGGCATCTCGATTTCTACGGGCAGTGGGCATTCGCCTGCGGGCACGGGCATGTAGGCTACAATGATGGTTTAACCTGCGAATTCATACTCGGCCTGTGGAGAGCAGGTTGGGATTCATAGTGGCATACATGACGTAGGCCTAATGTAAGACAAGCTTATTATACGCTTATTATTATTCGTATATCTGAATCTGGTCACTATCGATTTTAGTCACAATTTTTGAAGGCTATATACTAGCATTCTCAGAAACTACAGCTCTATGTTAGCATTCTACATATAGTCCTTATTATCCTGTTGTGAACGATGATATCTTTAGAATTTCGCTCCACAATGAATGGGCCTATTTAATATATATCTTCTTATCGTCACCAAAGTCGACTTCAGTTTTGCCACTTGATGCTGCTAAATCGCATTATAGGCTGATCATCACGACAGACGGATCTTGACTTCCTCTATGGATTTTGATGCTCTCTAGTTTGATGGGTTTGGTTGCAAAATGCGTGTGTTGACGATGCAACGTTTTTTGACGTCAATTTATGCTTTCACGATTGTTCATTGCGGGACAATTACCGACAAACGAATTCCCTGATGGCTGCAGCTTGTTATTATTTCGCG